>OY997266.1:563816441-564301441 GCA_963921465.1 Triticum timopheevii
ACGTTCCCTACCGAAACCATCATGCTTGTTGTAAGAGAACCTCTGGTTTGCGAGAAGCTTATACCCTAACCTGGCCCAAATGGGACAATATTTTTTTACCCCAGCATCTTGATGCCGTTCCATGATAGCATGCCAAGGTTCATGAATTTAGGATGACTTTTAAATTTACTAGAATTACAAAAGCAAGCACCTCAACATTTACCGGAGAGCCACGGTGTCGTGGTGTTTGAAATTCATCCCCATTTCTTAAATGGGACGTAAGAATCAACCCATGGACACATATATCATTTTACAACCCATTTTGGTGCACCGGAGCATGTGCATGTGGTTTAATTTTGAATTGTGCACCTGAAATGCCTAGAAAAGCAAGTTACCGTATAAAAATGTCCAGACGAACCCTGAATAATTCCAATTTTTTTGACGACACACCTATAGTTGCATGTTCACTATAGATAGAAGTTCTAGCAATTCAAACACCATCCTTTGCAGCTGTGACCCCATTATGTAATACAAATCAAGATGAAAAATCAAGTAGATCCCACACCGTTTATTATCACCAACCATGTGAGATGCAGTACAAAATATCCTGGAGCACCGTCGGTGTATAGTACGCCTATGGCTTACTCGAGATGGTTCGTCGGCTACAGTCCACAGCCCGCTCTGAATAATGGACCGTGTCTGATGACACTTTGTGCGCCAAATTTTTCATTGAAGCGATTCCAAATTTTCGGCTTCCTTGGAAATATCTACCTCCCCGCCCCCTCTCCCTTACCAAAAGCCACATTTCCCCTGTTTCCGCCTTCCTTTCCAAGTTGAAACATTCACTCCTTGCTTGCAGTGCCGCCTCCTCGCCGGCGACCCCCCTGCAAATGTGATGTTCAATTCTTTAGGGTGCAATTTTCCAAGTTGTCAAGCATGCTTGGTTTGGTTAACTGTCAAATCTTCTATTAGGAGTATGTTATATTGTGCAATGTGGTGCTCAGTTGAAATTTGGTTTATTTCTTGTGGTGTTTAGTTAACTATTTGGTTCACTTCTGCAATGCGATGTTCAATTGTTGTGTGTGCATTCTGTTATTGTATACCATGTGAGAAATAAATCAAATTTGGATGTACTAAATACATGAGAAACAAATACAATTGCTATATTTCTAAGTTGTTAAGCATGCTTGCTTTGGTTAACATTATGATCTTCTATTAGGAGTAAGTTATATTGTGCAATGTGTTGCTCAGTTAAGGTTTGGTTCATTTGTTATGGTGTTTAGTTAACTGCTTGGTTCAATTCTGCAATGTGATGTTCAATTGTTGTGGCTGTATTCTGTTATTGTATACCATGTGAGGAACAAATCGAATTTGGCTACACTTAATACATGAGAAACATATACAAGTGCTATATTTCCTAGTTCTTAATCATGCTTGGTTTGGATAAATGCATTTTCCACGTGGCTTGAATTAATCTGATGAATCTGCAATGTGCTTATTTTTCATCAACATATTTTCTATACCACTATATAGTTCACTGATGATTACCTCTCAAACCACTGATGTTTATGCACATCCTTGTTTTCAGGCCTTTCCAAAGTAGTTCACTGATGATTACCTCTCAAACCACCTCTATGGTCAGGAGGCGAGGAAAGTTTTCATACAACACCCACAGTTCAATATTGAAGTGTTCCTGAAGAGGATGAAGGATGGACGGTCAATCATCCACAGGCACTAGGCTAAAGTTGAAAAGACCTTCAACATGAATGAAGGCTCAATATTCGCCTTCCACTTTAGCAGTTTTCCAGATGACATTCATCTGTCTATGTACCGTCTATGATGCTAATTTCGAAAGGTTCTAGATGTTGCATGTGAAACTTGGTGCTGGTGCAGTTGTGTAATGGGGTAGCTAAGTGCTGAAGCTATATCATGTCGTACTCTGATGTATTTCAATTATGAAATCCTGCTTCCTTAATATGGAAATGAAATACATTATGTGTTTAATATGAATGTCAATTAGATTAATAAATGGATTATTAATAATAGGACAATTAGCCTGCTAATTTGTTTTTGCTATTGCAAACGGTTATTGAGAAAATACCATGGGCAACGACCTAAGGAAACGCACACAGTCTCTAGGAATAAACCATGTTGGATCGATGAGCAATCACACACGACATTCTCTTCAAAACTGTTTGCGTTAGGCCACCTTGCGCAAACGTTTACCGCATAAAAGCTGTGTGTGATGGATAGCCTTTGCCACACAGTTTCTTCTAAGCACCGTGTGTGATGCATTCAATAATGCAAACGATAAAATTATTAATATTGTGTGCGATGGGAAGGCCATCACAAATGATTTAACGGGGAAAATTGTGTGTGATGTACCTACGAACGGAAACGCTTTCCTTGCAGCGACTGTGTGGGATGTATATACGGATGGAAACGTTGAGCGGGGACTGACTGTGTGGGGTCTACTTACGATCGGAAATGATTTCGCCTGTATAATTGTATTTTTTAGCAGTATTGTACGTATAACCATATTTGCTCGCTCGCCGGTCGCACATGACCTCATTTTACAGAGCGTGTGTGCCAGGAGGGCATATCCCCAGCGGTTTCTGGGTCGTGTGGGAAGGACCCCCCCCCCTATCGCCGACACTCACTAGGTGATAGTTCCGAATGCCGTCGTGGAAAGGGGTTAAAAAACCATTTGTATAGCACCGACTCGTACCAATGTACATGAACAACCCGGATTTCTCCAAAGTTGCAATATTTATATTGAAGCAAGTCTTAAGTTATCACTTTGCTCTACTCAAGACTTGGGGCTATAGGTAATATGGATATAAGGGAGATACACCTTCAAATTGTCAGTTTTGAGCAAACCAGGTATCCTATTCTTATTGGAGGAATTTGCAAAGTTTATTTCTTCCAAGCTATTCATAGAAAGGCTTGGAGAGCCGACTCGACAATTGGAAGCTATATTTACATAAGCAAGCACCAAGTTGCCATAAGATTGAGTTAGCAACAATCATGACCCGGTTTTATCAGCTTTTATAACCTGACAATTTTGGCAATCATAAATCGGCAACATCTACATCTTCAAGCTGGCTGAAAATCAGATGAGTTTTTTAAGACCAATATTTTTTCCAAACTAGAGCATTGAAGGCCGAGTCAAACGGATTATTCTTTATAATTTTTTCTGCAAGAAGCCAATGTCAGCAAATTGACTATGAAGCTGGCCTATTGACCCGGACTTTTCAGAAGAAGTACCTGGATTTTTGCATAGGCAAAATTTGAACATATCTGCTAAAGGAGATTTGCTATGAGGTCATGGACACGTATCAAGAGGGAAATGACAAGGACTTAAGGATGAGAAGGTGTCGGTTCAGAAAAACTTTTAACCCAGAGGACAACCTGTCAAATTTGTTCTTGTGTTTATTTTGCAGGATCTGTTTAACATGGATAAATCCAAATTAAATTGGGGGCTAATGTCGGGGACATACCCCGCGGTATGACTCGGTCGGAGATATGACCCGGCTGCAACTTGGCATTTCATTGGTAACCCGCCCAAAGACTGGCAACTCATTAATGACCCGGCCGGGCTTGGTGACTCATTGGTGACACGGCAGGCGGGTCAGCGGAGCGACAAGACCTGGTGGCCTAGAAGGCCGGCTCATGTTATGTTAGGACGGCTTAAGAGGAAAGGCATAAGGAGTATTCTCTTACAAAGGAAGCAAGACTAGGATTCCACTTGTAATAGAATAGTCCTAGTCCTACTAGGACTCCAAATGTAACCCGCCCCTCCAACTTATATAAGGAGGGACAGGTCACCCCAAGAGGGACAAGTATCACAAGTTTAGATAGACAAGTCAATAGCTCTCGAGATAGAGGTAGCGAAAGAGCACCCTTGTAATCATGAGCATCATCATCATCAATATCAATGAAGCAGGATGTAGGCTTTTACCTCCATCGTGAGGGGCCAAACCTGGGTAAAACTTCGCGTCTCTCAACCCACTCAGCCACTCTCAAGCTACCACATAGATGCGTTGGCCTCATGACTAAGTCCTCACACTCAGGACATCTGCCGTGACAAATCCATGACAGTTCCCTTCCCCTTGTGCCCTTGAACATCCCGGATGTGGAGCACCCCCTCACACATCTCAATGGTTTGAGGGTGCTTCATCACCTCCAATAGGTAGGGGTTAATTACCCTCTCGAAGAACTTGTCCTTGGAGGAGCTCGGAGCGGCCATGGCAATCTAGATCTGTTAGGAAACAGCAAGAAAGAAGAACACAAGATTTATCTATGATACGGATTTTTTATCTTGGGAAACAAGCAAAACGACGAGAATACGGAGTCTGGAAGGTGCCCGAGGTGGGCACAACTTACCTGGGCGCGCTAGGCAAGGCAGGAGCGCCCTGGTGTCTTGTGCCCTCCTCGGTTGCCTTCCTGGTTATTTCTTATTTATCCTTTTTGTAATATTCCAAAACTAACAAAAAATATGTTTGCGGATTTTTCGGACTCCATTTACTTACCGTATCACTTACCTCCTCTTTTTCCATGATTCTCGAGTGCTCCGGAAGATTTCTTTTATGTGTTCCTCCAGTGTCATGGTTTGGATAATAATGCTTTCATCATTAATCAGCGTACCTGAGATATAGTGCTTAATTCTATGCCTATTGACCACCTTCGGGTTAGTACCTTCGGAATTATTAATTTTGATAGCTCTAGAGTGATAAACCTCTTCGATAATATATGGTCCCTCCCATTTGGAGAGAAGTTTTCCTGCAAATAATCTAAAACGAGAGTTGTACAAGAGAACATATTCACCAACTTTGAATTCCCGCTTTTGGATTTTTTAGCATGCCATCTTTTAACATTTTCTTTAAATAATTTGGCATTTTCATAAACTTGGGTTCTCCATTCATCTAACGAGCAAATATCAAATAACATCTTTTCACTAGCAAGTTTGAAATCACAATTGAGTTCTTTAATTTCCCAATATGCTTTATGTTCTAACTCAAGAGGTAGATGACAAGCTTCTCCATACATCATTTTATAAGGAGACATACCCATAGGATTTTTATAAGTTCTTCTGTAAGCCCAAAGTGCATCATTTTCTTAGACCAATTCTTTCAGGACCTATTGACAGTCCTTTGTAGTATTAATTTTATTTCTCTGTTGCTAAGTTCAACTTCACCACTAGATTGAGGATGATAGGGTGATGCAATTCTATGGTTAAAATCATACTTAGCAAGCATTTTACAGAAAGCACCACGAATAAAGTGTAAACCTCCATTAGTCATTAAATATCTAGGGACTCCAAACCTAGGGAAAATAACTTCTTTAATCATTTTAATGGAAGTGTTATGATCGGCACTACTAGTTGGAATAGCTTCTACTCACTTAGTAACGTAATCAACAGCAACCAAAATATGAGTATACCCATTGGAGGAAGGAAAAGGTCCCATATAATCAAAACCCCAAACATCAAATGGTTCAACAGCGAGTGAATAATTCATAGGCATTTCCTGACGCTTACCGATATTACCAATCTTTGACAATCATCACAAGATAAAACAAACTTACGAGCATCCTTGAAGAGAGTAGGCCAATAAAAACCAGATTGCAATACCTTGTGAGAAGTTCTATCTCCCGCATGATGTCCTCCATAAGCTTCAGAGTGACATTTCCGCAGGATATGTTCCTGTTCATGCTCAGCTACACGACGTCTAATAATACCATCTACTCCTTCTTTATAAAGATGTGGGTCATCCCAAAAGTAATGTCTTAAATCATAGAAGAATTTTTTTCTTTTGTTGGTATGTGAAACTAGGTGTTATGTATTTAGGAACAATATAGTTAGCACAGCAAGCATAACAAGGAGTGTTATGAGAAACATTTATTGTAGCTAGTTGTTCATCGATAAAGCTATCATCAATAGGTAATGGGTCATCAAGAATATTTTCTAACCTAGACAAGTTATCAGCTATGGGTTTCTCAGCTCATTTCCTATCACTAATATGTAAATCAAATTCTTGTAGCAGGAGAACCAACCTAATGAGTCTAGGTTTAGCATCTTTCTTTTCCATAAGATGTCTTATAGCAGCATGATAAGTGTGAGTAATTACTTTGGAATCAACAATATAGGATCTGAATTTGTCACAAGAAAACACAACTGCTAAAAATTCTTTTTCAATTGTAGCATAGTTTCTCTGGGCACTGACCAGAGTTTTGCTATCATAATGAATAACATTTAATTTCTTATCAACTCTTTGTCCTAGAACAGCACCAACAGCATAATCAATAGCATCACACATAATTTCAGAAGGCAAGTTCCAGTCAGGTGGTTGAACAATAGGTGCAGAAGTTAAGGCTTTCTTAAATGTTTCAAAGGCTTCTACACAATAATCATCAAAAACAAATGGAATATGCTTTTGTAAAAGATTTGTAAGAGGCCTAGAAATTTTAGAGAAGTCTTTAATAAACCTCATATAGAAACCAGCATGACCAAGGAAACTACGAATACCTTTAATATCTTTAGGACATTGCATTTTCTCAATTGCATCAACTTTAGCTTTATCCACCTCAATACCTCGTTAAGAAATTTTATGACCCAAAACAATACATTCATTAACCATAAAGTGGCACTTCTCCCAATTCAAGACAAGATTAGTTTGCTCACATCTCTTCAAAACTCGATCAAGGTTGCTTAAGCAATCATCAAAAGAAGTTCCGTAGACGGAAAAATCATCCATGAAAATATCAGCAATATTTTCACAAAAATCAGAGAATATAGCAGTCATACATCTTTGAAAGGTAGCAGGTGCATTGTATAAACCAAAAGACATACGGCTCTAAGCATACGTTCCAAAGTAAAGGTGGTTTTCTCTTCATCTGGTTGTGAAACATGTATTTGAGAGAAACTAGGATATCCATCAAGAAAACAAAAGTGTGTGCTTACATAGTCTTTCTAGCATTTGATCAATAAAAGGCATAGGGTACTGATCTTTTCTAGTTGCTTTGTTTAATTTTCTGAAATCAATTACCATTCTATTGCCAGTGACAATTCTTTGTGGAATAATTTCATTTTAATCATTGGGAACAATAGTAATACCTCCCTTCTTAGGGACACAATGAACGGTACTTACCCATCTACTATCAGCTATGGGATAGATTATACCTGCTTCCAGAAGCTTTAGTATTTCAGTTCTTACCACTTCTTTCATTTTAGGATTCAAACATCGTTGGTGATCAATAACGGGTTTAGCATCAGGTTCCATATTAATCTTGTGCTGACATAGAATGGGACTAATACCCTTAAGATCATCAAGCGTATATCTGATAGCAGCTCTGTCCTTCTTCTTCAATAATCTTTCTTCTTCATGTTCTGAAAGGTTAGCACTAATAATAACAGGATATATCTTTTTCTTATCAAGATAAGCATATTTGAAAGTGTCAGGCAATTGTTTTAATTCAAACACATGATCAGCTTTAGGTGGAGGAGGACCTCCTAGAGTTTCAATAGGCAAATTGTGTTTAAGTAGAGGTTGTTGTTCAAAGAAGATTTTATCTATTTCATTTCTTTCATGCATATGCATATCATTTTCATGGTCTAGCAAATATTGTTCTAGTGGATCAGTAGGAGGCACAACAATAGAAGCAAGACCAATTATTTCACCCTTACTAGGTAATTCTTTCTTATAAGGTTGTCTATTAAACTTGGAAAAAATAAATTCATGAGACTCATCACCAAATCTAACGCTGACAGTTTGTTTATGACAATCTATAGTAGCATTGATAGTGTTCAAGAAGGGTGTACCAAAGATAATTGGACAAAAGTCATCTTTTGGGGAACCAAGAATTAGAAATTAGTTGGATATTTTATTTTGCCACACAAGACTTTAACATCTCTAACATTCCCAAGTGGTGTGATGGTATCCCTATTAGCAAGTTTAATAGTGACATCTATGTCTTTTATTTCAGCGGGTGCTATGTCATTCATAATTTCTTGGTATAAGGTAAAAGGAATAGCACTCACACTAGCACCTACATCACATAAACTATGATAACAATGATCTCCTATTTTAACTGAGACAGCAGGCATGCCAACAACAGCTCTATGTTTATCTTTTTCTTCGGGCTTGGCAATTCTAGCAGCTTCATCATAGAAATAAATAACATGCACATCAATACTTCCTACTAAGTGATCTTTAACCATAGCAACACTAGGTTCCACTTTAATCTGCTCAGGGGGTTTAGGTGCTTTAATATTACTTTTGGGAACCATAGTTGAAACCTTAGCATGTTCCTTTATTCTAATAGGGGAAGGTGGGTTTTCAATATAAGCAGTAGGCACAACTAGATCAACATTGTAAATAATAGTTTCATCTTTAGCTATTGCTGGTTCTTTAAATTCTTTTTTAATAGGGGGGTGATATTTAAACCACTTCTCCTTTTGGAGATCAACATGATTAGCAAATGATTAACAAAAAGAGGCTACTATCTCAGAGTCAAGTCCATATTTAGTGTAAACTTTTGAAAAGCATTGGTATTCATAAAAGATTTAACACAATCAAACTTAAGCTTAATACCTAACTCTTTACCTTCCTCGAGTTCCCAATCTTCAGAGTTGCGTTTAATTCTTTCTAAAAGATCCCACCTGGACTCAATAGTCTTCTTCATAAAAAACCAGTGCAGGAAGTATCGAGCATGGATTGATCATCACGAGAAAGCCGAGCATAAAATTTCTGAATAATAATTTCTCTCAAGAGCTCATGATTGGGGCATCAGTATAACACTGACTTAAGCCTCCCCCAAGCTAGAGCGATACTTTCTCCTTCACGAGGCCAGAAATTATATATGTAATTCCGATCATGATGAACTAGACGCATAGGATAATTATTTTAGTGAAATTCCAATTTCAATCGATTCCAGTCCCAAGATCCAACATCATTGCATAGCCTATACCATGTCAATTCCTTTCCCTTCAAAGATAAAGGGAAAACCTTCTTCTTAGCTTCATCTCCGGATAAACCTGCAAGCTTAAATAATCCACAAATTTCATCCACATATATCAAGTGCATATCATGATGTTCGGTTTGCATAAGGATTAGCTAGAAGTTGCTCTATCATACCCGAAGGAATTTCATAACCAATATTTTCAGTAGGTGCAATAGGTTGAGGGGAAACTAATTGTGCTTCCGGTCGAGGTGAAGATACCCCAAACAAACCCCTCAAAGGATGGTTTTCCATAGTAACAAGTGACAATAAATTTCAGCATGTAGTAATAATTTTTGCTTACCAATTTCCACTTACCAAGAGTGCTTCACTACCCAGAAATGGCGCCAGAAAAGAGTCTTGATGACCCACAAGTATAGGGGGTCAATTGTAGTCCTTTCGATAAGTAAGGGCGTCGAACCCAACGAGGAGTAGAAGGAAATGATAAGTGGTTTTCAGCAAGGTAATTTCTGCAAGCACTAAAAATGTTGGTAACAGGTAGTTTGATAGCAAGATAATTTGTAATGAGCAAGTAATGGTAACGGTAAATAAAGTGCAGCAAGGTAGCCCAATAATTTTGTGGCAAAGGATAGGCCAAAACAGTTTCTTATAATAGGCAAAGCGTTCTTGAGGGTGCACGGGAATTTCATCTAGTCACTTCAATCATGTTGGTTTGATTTGTGTTTGCTACTTTGATAATTTGATATGTGGGTGGACCGGTGCTTAGGTGTTGTTCTTACTTGAACAAACCTCCTACTTATGAGTAACCCCCTCGCAAGCATCTGCAACTACAAGAAAAGTATTAAGATAAAATCTAACCATAGCATTAAACATTTGGATCCAAATGGGTCCCTTATGAAGTAGCGCATAAACTAGAGTTTAAGCTTCTGTCACTCTAGCAACCCATCATCTAATAACTGCTCCACAATACATTCCCTTAGGCCCAAATATGGTGAAGTGTCATGTATTCGACGTTCACATGACACCACTAAGGGAATCACAACATACATATCATCAAAATATCAAACACATATCAAGTTCACATGATTACTTGCAACAAGATTTCTCCCGTGGCCTCAAGAACAAAAGTAACTACTCACAAATGATAATCATGCTCAAGATTAGAGGGATATTAAATAGAAAAATTGATCTGACATGTAATCTTCCACCAAATAAACCATATAGTAATCAACTACAAGATGTAATCAACACTACTAGTCACCCACAGGTACCAATCCAAGGTTCCGGTACAAAGATTGAACACAAGAGATGAACTAGGGTTTGAGAGGAGATGGTGCTGTTGAAGATGTTGATGGAGATTGGCCTCCCAAAGATGAGAGGGTTGTTGGTGATGATGATGGCTTCTATTTGCCCCTCCGGTAGGGAAGTTCCCATGGCGGAATCGCTCCGCCGGAGGGCAAAAGTGCTCCCTCCCAAGTTGCAGCGCTCGGTATTGAAAGTCATCCACTTTTTTTTCTAGGTCAAAATGACTTATATACCAGAAGATGGGCACCGGAGGTGGGCCGAGGAGGGCACAACCCACCAGGGCGCGCCTGGGGGCCCAGGCGCGCCCTGGTGTCTTCTGATCACCAGGGTGGCCCCCTCCGGTAGTTATTTGCTCCAGTATTTTTCATATATTCAAAAACAATTCTTCGTAAATTTTCAACTCATTTGGAGATGTGTAGAATATGTGGCCTGACGTAGCTTTTCCAGGTCCAGAATTCCAGTTGCCGGTATTCTCCCTCTTTGTGTAAACCATGCATATTATGAGAGAACAGGCATTAGAATTACTCATAAAGCATTATTATGCATGAAAACATTATAAATAACAGTTGGAAAACATGATGCAAAACGGACGTATCAGTGGGCTTTATAACTTTCACTTAGTCATAGGAGCTTAAAGTTGGGAGGCCATTTACTAGCCCCCGGTTAGTATTCAGCGTCAGATATCCCTGGACACTTCGGCCAAGTTAGTGTTCGGCATCAAGCCATGAACACTTCGGCCAATTTTATGAAAGGATCGTCATTTAACATGGGGTAACCTCTATCGATCTATAGTTTGACACGATCATCGGACCGCTGACTAGTTTACGCTTATTGTGATAGTCAGTTTTCGTCTTTCTCCACTGAGGTACTTGACCAGTTAAATCGGAAGTACAATCGTAGTGGTTCTCCTTTTGCACACCTAGCTGAACAAAGCGGAACGTAGGAGGCAGACACAGGAGCCGGGCAACCCAACTATTGACCGAAGACACAATTCAAAACTTATGCATATAAAGCAATATCCGAGAACTTTTTGCCGATGACTCCTTGGATTACCTTGGCTTTTGGTGGGTTTGGCTCTAGTTGCAGCCCCCCGTTGATATTGCCGATGCTTTAAAGGCATCCAAGTTGTACTGCAAGAGAGTTATGCTAGAGACACACAGTATTGCCCGAGACTCAGGTTGAGTGCGACCAAACTGAGGATCGAATCTCCTCCGGAACTACTCCGTATGTCATGTGCGTTTCTCCAATGCCCAGCTATAGGTCAGCAGGAAAAATGCTGAGCTGCCAGACAGAAAAGATCTCCCGAGCCGAATAATTATGCAGGGCACATCGGTCATAAGGATGTCCCGTCTAATAAAGAAAGACATACAAATACACTACAAAAATACACTTCCGTGATGATACGTATTTTTCACAGTAGGTCACGTTTTTTGTCATGCATCTACATCCATGACGATTTTATGACAGAATCAAGATAGTCATACCTGTGCTGTCGTAGATGTGTTCCATGACATTACCAAAATTATCATCATGGAAGTGTCCACTTCCATGACGATAAATTGCGCGTCACAGAAGTGCTTTCGTCAAGGGTGACCGATACGTGGCATCCACCGTAACGAAACGACGTTAAGCTATCGGGTCCGGTTTTGGATCCGATAACCCGTTAACAGCCCTGACCAATTGGGATTTTCCACATGTAAAATCATCATTGGCTTGAGGAAACACGTGTCGGCTCACAATTGGGACAGATGTCATCCACTCATTGGACCCAAGGTGCCTATGATACGTCGACACGTGGCACGGCCCAAACAGAGGCCCATTCCTGTGAAAAGGCCGGCCCATTTGACTTGGTCAAAAGGTGGTGGGCCGGCCCACGAAAAGCCTGTTGATGGCCTATTCGCATATAGCCCATTTACAGCCCGCTAACCCAGGGCCCATTATGACCTATCCGAATTAGGCCCAGTAGCATCATATGGGCCGTCCAATATGATTCCATCCCGTTTTAACTTCCGGCCCATGAGGCCTTTCGGCCCATATGAGGCCCTTTGTAACTCTTGGCCCATTAACGGCCCATGGTGAAACTGGCCCGTAATGAACAGTGTATCACTTTATACCCATTAACGGCCCGTTATTCCATTGGGACATTTCCAGCCCATGTTATCTTTCGGCCTACTCAGGGTCCATTTATTCTTAGGCTCATTTCCAGCATTCGGTTACTTACGGCCCGTTACTGTCATTTTCTGCTTGTGGGCCAAATTCAGCCCGTGGTTGAAGTCGGCCCGTTTGTGGCCCATTAATACATTGGGCCATTTTCATGTCAAAAAAAACCTGTTGGGCTGTTTTCATAGAGTTATCAAATACGGCCTATTAACGACCCGTTATGGTCCATGAATAGTATGGCCCACGATTGGCAAAATGATGATACGCCCCGTAGAAGGCCCATGGATCCTATGGCCCGTAAAAGGCCCATGGATCTTATGGCCCATAGAAGGCCCATGGATCGTACGACCCGTAGAAGGCCCATGGATCCTACGGCCCGTAGAAGGCCCATGGATCCTACAACCCGTATAGAAGGCCAATGGATCCTATGGGCTGTAGAAGGCCCATGGATCATACGGCCTACAGGAGGCCCATGGTTACAACAGTCCGTGTGTTGCCATGATTATTTTGGCCTAGTTTCCAAAAATAGGTTATTGTGGCCACTAGAAAAAACAGAAAAAGAACTACAGTGACTACAAGCAAACAACTAAACAAGACAATAAGGAAATAAATAAGCAAGCAATTAACGCTAGCCTATTACCGCTATTACACATATTACATCCACTAGGCATCAAAGTTCGCCACCAGTGCAAATATAGGAACAAAGCAGCATATTACATACACTGGCTATCAAGATTGGCCACCAGTGCAAATAAACGTGGCAACAAAACAAGAGCATAACTGTAACAACTTCAGAAGAGGTCAAGAAACGTTATCCTGGGTATCCACCATGCTGGCAATAAGCTTAGCAAGCTTATTAGCTTTGTCCTGTTTGGCGCTAAAATCCTCCAACGCTTGCTGTTGCACCAGAAAGTATGCATCTGAATACTCCAGGGACTTCCGCAGTCCTTCTGCTTCTTGTTGCAGCACAGCTGATCGATGTCTTTCAGCTTGTAGTTGAGACTCAAGAAACCGGACTGATTCAGACAGTGAGTTTGAATAGCTTGTGCAAGCGGTAGTGGCTAGTAACTCGAACACTAAACCAAGGCAGGACTTTGGGGTTGTCTCACTGTCTTCAAGATAGTCTTCCTTAGCTGATTTATCAGCTTTGGTGGAGACCAACAAGGATGTCTCACTATCCTGAACCTTATCTACATTACTTCATTTACCATTGCTTAGTAAGGCACACTTCCCCAATATTCTATCAGCATTCTAAAAGAAGAAACAAGCAGACACATAACAGGTTTAGCATGTACTAGTATATGAAACTCATTTCGGTGAACCAGTTCATTAGTAAGGTGGACAGGATTAAACTACCAAGTCTTCTATTGCCAAGTACTAGTACATAATAAAAGCATCAAACAAACATATATCTATGTCCTATGGTCACTGCATTGTCTTGCCAAATCAAAATAGAGACACGGTTCAAATCATATCAGTTCAAGACAAAGCAGCAGTGAAAGAATACAAAGCGTGGGAAACTACATGGCATAATAAGATTTCAGATGGGTACCACGGGTCTACATGTACAACAACACTATTGGCTCTGTTGTGATGCTAATAATGTGCATGATATGAGAAGTCAACTGTATACAGAATTGAATTGAAATCAATAGAGCTATTGATAAGAGAAAACTTGTTAAAGAAACATGTGTGAAAATACCTGCTGTGCCATTGGAGTTTCGATTGGATCCTTCAATTTAAAAATAAGTTTGTATGAGTAAATACAGTGATACAAGAGCAAAGCAGTAAGCACAATAGCAATCATAGTTAAAAAAAGCCGCGCCTAAGCGAGCGCTTAAGCGCGCCTAGGCTCTAGGCGTTGGCAAAACGCATTGCGCATAACTATGCTTAATCTGTGCATAACTGCGCATAAGCATGCGCTTTGGTCAGTAAAGTGCAAGGCAGAGGCAAAATGCACAATTAACGCCTAGCGCTTTTTTGAACTATGATAGCAATGGAATCTTAAATTAGAACAGTTGCTCTTCAGGTTTAGGCACTTGTTCTACATGAACGGAGTACAGTAAGACGCAAGAATATAGTACTTAAAAATGGAAAATGAGCTCAGAGACCTTACCACATTCTTGGTTCGGGACCAGTACAGAACAAGGCGTTCCCAGTCATCGTCCAGTAAATGTGTCTCAGGAGAATGTAAGGGAATTTGATGAGTTTCTTTGCCGATGAAGTACGTTTTCTTCAAGTAATTCTGATACTGCCACCAAGCATTCTTGAAGATAGCAGAGGTATTAGCACAGGTTACCTCATCCTAAGTTTCCAAATCGGTCCTTCTCTATAGAGAAAAATGGGAAAATTTGTTGTATTATAACCATCATGGAGGTAGGATGTATGGGACAAAGCAAAGTAATTGCCATGAATAACATTACTTACACATAAGTCCTGGACAAACACCTGCAACTGGCATTTTCCTTCATCTTCAGTATAATATTTCCAAGATGGGAAGATACGCACATGCGATTTAACAACATCAAATGCGATAGATGCTAAACTATGATTAGCTGGTTGTGCTTCCTCCACAGCAATAAGCGTACTAACTGGTGGAGTTGGGGTTCGCCGTGGTAGTACTGGCCCTTTTGGCACTGGAGCTGCCTTACTAACTGCTCTTGTTTGGGACCTCTGGGGTGGAGATGGTGCTGTGTCAACAGGAACTGGGTTACTATCTGCTGGGGTCAGGGTTAGATTGGGTGAAGCCGGTTCTCTGTCCATCGCAGTAGGGGTACAATCTGCGAGAGTTTGGGTTATGTGTGGTAGGGCTGGTTCTTGTGCATGTACAACCGGGGTGCTATCTCCACTAAGAGGTAGCACTGTTTTATTTGAAGATCGTGTTTTTAGTCTGCTAGATACTGGCATCACCCGCTCCAATTCAAATGGCTGATAAACAGGAAACATAGTTGAATGTACAGACATTGTATGAGAGACAGATGAAATAGATAGTGTGGAAAAAAGAGGGCATGAAATAGTTGACATGTATATTTTTTAACTAAAACGGATAACATGACATAATTTCACATATATGATGTCTATCTAACTGGATAGCATAGCATAACATAATTCAAAGATATGATGAATAACTAAACAGGATCGCATGACATAATTCACCTACATGTTATCTAAGTAATCAGGATCGCATCATTTAATTCACATATGTGATTTATATGCTAAACAGAGGGCATTCGATATGATGTCTGAACTAAGAACATGGTGTTGAATATTGTGTATATGACGTCTAAACTATGCAATGCAAGACACCATATGCATGATAGGTGAAGTATAACCGTGCCAAGTTAGAGCATACACCTCGGTGGGGGAATAGGACTAGTCATCTGTCTCTGAATCCATCTATGAGGAGCTATTGGGACCCAACAAGAGATCTGCTTCGACATGTAGCACTGTCTGCCCTGAAGGCCTTGTTTTCACTCCAGATTTTTCCATCTCCCACCCAAATGGCTGATTCATAGGAAGAGTACTTTAATGTACAAACATTGTCGACAAATGGAAATGTAATGAAGAAAAGGATGGGCAAGATATCATTCAAATATATGATGTCTGGTTAAACAAGATGGCATTGCACATTTCACATATATTATGGCTGGCTAAAAGACATGAGACAGCATAATTCCCATATATAATATAGAAACTAAATAGGTGGCATTACAGAACATGTCTAAACTAAGCAGATGACATATATGATGTCAAAAGTAGGCACTGCAAGGCAACATATGCATGATATGACTAACATCATCATGCCAAGGTAGAGCAAACACCTTGGGGGGTAAATAGGAGTGGTCAGCGGCGTCTGAATCAGCTACCTCTTGAGCACGTGTTGATTTTCCCTTGAAGAGGAAAGGGTGATGCAGCAAAGTAGGGTAAGTATTTCCCTCAGTTTTTGAGAACCAAGGTATCAATCCAGTAGGAAGCCACAGTCAAATCCCTCATACCTGCACAAACAAATAAGAACCTTGCAACCAACGCGATAAAGGGGTTGTCAATCCCTTCACAGGCACTTGCAAAAGTGAGATCTGATAGAGATAATAAGATAAATATCTTTGGTGTTTTTATGATATAGATTGGAAAGTAAAAATTGCAAAATAAAATAGATCGGAAACTTATATGATGGAAAATAGACCCGGGGGCCATAGATTTCACTAGTGGCTTCTCTCAAGATAGCATAAGTATTACGGTGGGTGAACAAATTACTGTCGAGCAATTGATAGAAAAGTGCATAGTTATGAGAATATCTAGGCATGATCATGTATATAGGCATCACGTCCGCGACAAGTAGATCGAAATGATTCTGCATCTACTACTATTACTCCACACATTGACCGCTATCCAGCATGCATCGAGAGTATTAAGTTCTTAAGAACAGAGTAATGCATTAGGCAAGATGACATGATGTAGAGCGATAAACTCAAGAAATATGATATAAACCCCATCTTTTTACCCTCTGTGGCAACAATACAATACGTGCCTTGCTGCCCCTACTGTCACTAGGAAAGGACACCGCAAGATTGAACCCAAAGCTAAGCTCTTCTCCCATTGCAAGAAAGATCAATCTAGTAGGCCAAACCAAACTCATAATTTGAAGAGACTTGCAAAGATAATAAATCATACATAAAAGAATTTAGAGGAGATTCAAATATTGTTCATAGATAATCTTAATCATAAACCCACAATTCATTGAATCTTGACAAACACACCGCAAAAAGAATTACATCGAATAGATCTCCAAGAAGATCGAGGAGAACTTTGTATTGAGATACAAAGATAGAGAAGAAGCCATCTAGCTAATGACTATGGACCCGAAGGTCTGTGGTAAACTACTCACACTTCATTGGAGAGGCTGTGGTGTTGATGTAGAAGCCCTACATGATCGATTCCCCTCTGGCGGAGCGCCGAAAAAGGCCCCAAGATGGGATCTCACGGGTACAGAAGGTTGCAGCGTTGGAAATAGGGTTTCATGGTGCTCTCAGATGTTTTCAGGGTATAAGAGTATATATAGGCAAAAGAAGTCGGTCAGGGGAGACACGAGGGGCCCATGAGGGTGGGGGCGCATCCCTGCCTCATGGCCGCCTTGTTGCTTCCTTGACGTCCACTCCAAGTCTCCTGGATTGCATTTGTTCCAAAAATGACTCTCCCGAAGGTTTCATTCTGTTTGTACTCCGTTTGATATTCCTTTTCTGCGAAACACTGAAATGGGCAAAAAACAACAATTTGGACTGGGCCTCCGGTTAATAGGTTAGTCCCAAAAATAGTATAGAAGTGTATAATAAAGCCCATTAAACATCCAAAACAGATAACATAATAGCATGGAACAATCAAAAATTATAGATACGTTGGAGACGTATCAGGCATCCCAAGCTTAATTCTTGCTCGTCCTCGAGTAGGTAAATGATAAAAAAAGGAATTTTTGATGTGGAATGCTACCTAGCATAATTCTCAATGTAATTTTCTTTATTGTGGCATGAATGTTTAGATCCGAAAGATTCAAGATAAAAGTTTAATATTGACATAAGAGTAATAATACTTCAAGCATACTAACAAAGTAATTATGTCTTCTCAAAATAACATGGCCAAAGAAATTTATCCCTAGAAAATCATATTGTCTGGCTATGCTCTATCTTCCTCACACAAAATATTTAAATCATGCACAACCCCGGTTTTAGCCAAGCAATTGTTTCATACTTTAGTATTCTCAAACTTTTCAATCTTCACGCAATACATGAGCGTGAGTCATGGACATAGCACTATAGGTGGAATAGGATGGCGGTTGTGGAGAAGACAAAAAAGGAGAAGATAGTCTCACATGAACTAGGCGGATCAACGGGCTATGGAGATGCCCATTAATAGATATTAATGCGAGTGAGTAGGGATTGCCATGCAACCGATGCACTAGAGCTATAAGTGTATGAAAGCTCATCAAAAGAAACTAAGTGGGTGTGTATCCAACTTGCTTGCTCACAAAGACCTAGGGCAATTTGAGGAAGCCCATCATTGGAATATACAAGCCAAGTTCTATAATGAAAAATTCCCACTAGCATATGAAGGTGACAACATAGGAGACTCTCTATCATGAAGATCATGGTGCTACTTTGAAGCACAAGTGTGGTAAAAGGATAGTAACATTGTCCCTTCTCTCTTTTTCTCTCATTTTTTTTCTATTTTTTTGTGGGCTTCTTTGGCCTTTTTTTGGCTTCTTTGGCCTCTTTTATTTTTCATAAAGTTCGGAGGCTCATCCCAACTTGTGAGGGAATCCTTGCTTCCATCATCCTTTCCTCACATGGGACAATGCTCTAATAATGAAGATCATCACACTTTTATTTACTTACAACTCAAGAATTACAACTCGATACTTAGAACAAAATATGACTCTATGTGGATTCCTTCGGCGGTGTACCAGCATATGAATCAAGAGCGACATGTATGAAATAATTATGAATGGTGGCTTTGCCACAAATACGATGTCAACTACATGATCATGCAAAGCAAGATGACAATGGTGGAGCGTGTCATAATAAACGTAACGGTGGAAAGTTGCATGGCAATATATCTCGGAATGGCTATGGAAATGCTATAATAGGTAGGTATGGTGGCTGTTTTGAGGAAGGTATAAGGTGGGTGTATGATACCGGCGAAATTTGCACGGCACAAGAGAGGCTAGCAATGGTGGAAGGGGTGAGACTGCGTTTAATCCATGGACTCAACATTAGTCATGAAGAACTCACATACTTGTTGCAAAAATCTACAAGTTATCAAAACAAAGTTCTACACGCAGCTCCTAGGGGAAGGGTTGGTAGGAGTTAACCATCGCGTGATCCCGACCTCCATACATAAGGAAGACAATCAATAAATAAATCATGCTCCAACTTCATCACATAACGGTTCACCATACGTACATGCTACGAGGATCACAAACTTTTAACACAAGTATTCCTCAAATTAACAACTACTCAACTAGCATGGCCCTAATATTACCATCCTCATATCTCAAAACAATCATCAAGTATCAAACTTCTCATAGTATTCAATGCACTTTATATGATAGTTTTTCTTATACCTATCTGGGATGCTCATCATATTAGGACTAAAATTTTAAACAAAGCAATTAACATGTTGTTCTAAATGACTCTCAAATTAATATAAGTGAATCATGAGAGATCAATAATTTCTATAAAACAAAACCACCGCCGTGCTCTAAAAACATATAAGTGAAGTACTAGAGCAAAATTATCTAGCTCAAAAGATATAAGTGAAGCACATAGAGTATTATAACAAATTCCAATTCATGTGTGTGTCTCCCAAAAGGTGTGTACAGCAAGGATGATTGTGTTAAACTAAAAAAGCAAAGACTCAAATCATACAAGACGCTCCAAGCAAAACACATATCATGTGGTGAATAAAAATATAGCATCAAGTAAAGTAACCGATGGACGAAGACGAAAGAGGGGATGCCTTACGGGGCATCCCCAAGCTTAGGCTTTTGGTTGTACTTGAATTTTACCTTGGGGTGCCTTGGGAATCCCCAATCTTAGGATCTTGCGACTCCTTATTCCATAATCCATCAAATCTTTACCCAGAAACTTGAAAACTTCACAACACAAAAGTCAACAGAAAATCTCATGAGCTCCGTTAGCGAAATAAAACAAACCACCACTTTAAGGTACTATAATGAACTCATTCTTTATTTGTATTTGTGTTAAACCTACTGTATTCCAACTTATCTATGGCTCATACCCCCCGATACTAGCCATGGATTCATCAAAATAAGAAAACAACACACGAAAAACAGAATCTTTCAGAAACACAACAGTATGTAGCAATCTATAACTTTCAAATACTTCTAGAACCCCAAAAGTTCTACCAAAATAGGAAGTCCTAAATAATTTGTTTAATAATCTTCTGCAAAAAGAATCAACTGAAAAGCATGTTTCTGTGATTTACGAAAATTATTCTCATCCTCACAAAAGTTTCTGTTTTTCAGCAAGATCAAATTAACTATCACCCAAGAAGATCCTATAGGTTTTACTTGGCACCACTGTTCAAGATATCTTCCGATATCCCGATAAATCTGCCGATTTATTGCTTACCGGTGTCTGACCGATAAGATAAACCGACCGACAAATCAGCCGATATGGCGATAAATCGGCCGATATGCCGATAAAATGGCCGATTTACCCCTTATCTTGGGTCGACCGATAAGTTCCCGATAAGCGATATCCCCAACATTGCTTGGCACAAACACTAATTAAAACATAAAACCACATATAACCAGAGGCTATATGAATTATTTGTTAGTAAACAAGAACAAAAAGAAAAGAACAAAAAAAATTGGGTTGCCTCCCAACAAGCGCTATCATTTAACGCCCCTAGCTAGGCATAAAAGCGAGAATAGATCTAAGTATTGCCATCTTTGGTATTGGGAAAGAAAAGAGAAAATTTCTTATCTATAGCATTTATCTTTCTATTTTGGGAAAGCACATTGCCATTAATGGTGGAAGAAAGATTAAGCATGCTACGGAAATTTGCATCTAAGCTAGCCTTCATCTCTTTGATAATTTCGTTTTGATAAAAGCATAAAAGAGAGGTGGATTCAACCTTCTCACTCATGGGGTGCCCAAATATAGTTTTCATCTTTTCATAGGTATCTATAGCATCCCCCTCAAGAAAACCTTCTTCAAAAATAGAATCTAAAACTTGCTTGAACGAAGAGGGTAAGCCAGCATAAAAGCTTTTTAGGTATATCTCAATTTGATATTGTGGCACATAGCTAGCTCGGATCCTTAATAGCCTATCCCAAGCATCTTTTAAAGACTCATCAAGTAAATAACGAAAAATTCTGGGATCATCTTCATCGAAATTATTCAAACTATCATTAATAACCCCGGTAGGTCTTTCCATAGCATCATTATTTATGAGCTTAGAGAGGACAGAGGGACTATCCAAAGTACTAAAACCCAGGAGAGAACCCTTTTTGATTCGGCCATGGAGAAGGAAAGGCAAACGGTAAAGAGGCGAAGAAAAGGCGAAGGTGAAGTGGGGGAGAGGAAAACGAGAAGCAAATGGCAAATAATGTAATGTGAGGGATAAGAGTTTGTGATGGGTACTTGGTGTGTCTTGACTTGTGCGTAGACTCCCCGGCAACGGCGCCAGAAATCCTTCTTGCTACCTCTTGAGCATGCGTTGGTTTTCCCTTGAAGAGGAAAGGGTGATGCAGGAAAGTAGCATAAGTATTTTCCTCAGTTTTTGAGAACCAAGGTATCAATCCAGTAGGAGGCTACACTCAAATCCCTCGTACCTGAATAAACAAATAAGAACCTTGCAACCAACGCGATAAAGGGATTGTCAATCCCTTCACGGCCACTTGCAAAAGTGAGATCTGATAGAAATAATAAGATAATTTTTTTGGTATTTTTATGATATAGATTGGAAAGTAAAGATTGCAAAAGAAAATAGATCGAAAACTTATAAGATGGAAAATAGACCCGGGGCCATAGGTTTCACTAGTGGCTTCTCTCAAGATAGCATAAGTATTACGGTGGGTGAACAAATTACTGTCGAGAAATTGATAGAAAAGTGCATAGTTATGAGAATATCTAGGCATGATCATGTATATAGGCATCACATCCGCGACAAGTAGATCGAAATGATTCTGCATCTACTACTATTACTCCACACATCGACCGCTATTCAGCATGCATCTAGAGTATTAAGTTCATAAGAACAGAGTAATGCATTAGGCAAGATGACATGATGTAGAGGGATAAACTTAAGCAATATGATATAAACCCCATCTTTTTATCCTCGATGGCAACAATACAATACGTGCCTTGCTGCCCCTGCTGCACTGGGAAAGGACACCGCAAGATTGAACCCAAAGCTAAGCACTTCTCCCATTGCAAGAAAGATCAATCTAGTAGGCCAAACCAAACTCGTAATTTGAAGAGACTTGCAAAGATAACAAATCATACATAAAAGAATAAAGAGGGGATTCAAATATTGTTCATGGATAATCTTAATTGTAAACCCACAATTCATCGAATCTCGACAAACACACCGCAAAAAGAATTACATCGAATAGATTTCCAAGAAGATTGAGGAGAACTTTGTATTGAGATCCAAAGAGAGAGAAGCCATCTAGCTAATAACTATGGACCCGAAGGTCTATGGTAAACTACTCACCCTTCATCGAAGAGGCTATGGTGTTGATGTAGAAGCCATCCGTGATCGATTCCCCCTCCGGCGGAGCGCCGAAAAAGGCCCCAAGATAGAATCTCATGGGTACAGAAGGTTGCGGCGGTGGAAATAGGGTTTCGTGGTGCTCTCGGATGTTTTCAGGGTATATGAGTATATATAGGCAAAAGAAGTCGGTCAGGGGAGCCACGAGGGGCCCACGAGGGTGGGGGCGTGCCTCCCTACCTCGTGGGTGCCTCGTTGCTTCCTTAACGTCCACTCCAAGTCTCCTGGATTGCGTTTGTTCCAAAAACGACTCTCCCAATGGTTTCATTCCATTTGGACTCCGTTTGATATCCCTTTTCTGCAAAACACTGAAATGGGAAAAAAAATAGCAATTTGGACTGGGCCTCCGGTTAATAGGTTAGTCCCGAAAATAGTATAAAGTGTATTATAAAGCCCATTAAACATCCAAAACAGATAATATAATAGCATGGAACAATCAAAAATTATAGATACGTTGGAGACGTATCAGAATCCGCCTCGTAACAAATATCTTCCTTTGGATTCAATCTGGAGAGGGGTGGGGAGGGTTTGCCATTGAACCCACCATGGAGCGATGTCTGCATGACATTGTATTGCCGCGCAAAACTCTTCTCTTTTTCTCTACATGTTCAGCATGACTGTGTAAAATATCTGACATGCATACAAAAAAATATGGTGAGATTATGTAAGGAGAGCATGCAAAACTTTAGAGTGGTGGTAACAACCAGTGGATGGATCCAAAAATAATGATAGCAGGCAGATGATTGCTTTAATTTAATAAGAAGACAGATGATGATTGCTTTACTCTTTGTTACCCACCCAAGATGAACAACATAGGCATACCCTAGGTGAACCAGATATTAGACAGACATACTATTCATTGCTGCCTCGATATGTGCCCCGCAACTAATTTAGAACTCAAGTTTGAAAATTAATTTGACCTGACTTGGAGTCCAAGAGGTGAACAGGAAGATAAAGTAGCAGGTAATTTTAAGCAATGCATAACATAAGCAGAAACAAAAGAGTGCGACCTCTCTTGTGGACCCATGTACTCCTCAGGTTCATCTGCTGAGTCGATGATGGTGATGTCGTTGTGGTGGGTGCCGACGGCAGTGAAGGAGATCTGAGGCGGCGAAAGACGGTCAGGAGTCGTGATGTATGGTTTGGTGGATGCTTTTGTCGATGGAGCAGCTCAGGTGAGGTGGACGATGTCGCGGCAGGAGCAGGACAAACCACACAAAGTTCCCTTCGACACCTACCTGTAACTAAAGTAATTCTATAAGGGCTCATTTGGCTTGCATGATTCTAAAAACGAAGGGATAGGAAAACACCGGAATAGGATAGGAATGCACATGGTAAATAGAGCATTTGTAAACACAGGATTTCTGTCAACTTGGGTGTTTGGTTTACAGGAATTGGAAGAGCAGAGGAATGCAAAGAAACATGGCCAAAATAAAGTGAAACCATATGAAAGCATGTACAGTTAGAATGTTATTCTGCCACTAGTGCACTTGGTCTTGTTTTCATGCATAGGATTTTGAAAAGTACGTACAGGTGGATGTTTTGCTTCATTCCTTTCAACAAAATGCATGAATAATTGAATAGTAGAGTGCCATTGGAAAATTCTCTATTGCTATGTTTTTCCGTTGAACCAAAATAGCCCTAATGGATCGACGTGAATGTATAGTAATAAGTGATGCAACAAGTGTACAACCTCTTTGCCGTAGCCGTGTCGACCTCAGCATCATTAGGTTGGTCGCTGAAGCGGTTGAGGTAGAGGTGGCTGTCGGAGGTGTCGAGGAAGATCTGACGAATCTATAGACGGCGTCCAGGGCACTGCTCTGTTGTGATGGATCGTTCTGTCGTTGGAGCAGCTCCGGTGAGCCGTAAGACATCAAGGCTGAAGCAGCACAAGACAGACATCGTCAATCTCAAGTGGGATTCTAAAAGCATCTCCAATAGATGATGTAAAATAGATGTAAAATTTAAATCACCAAAAACCACCTGACTACAACAAATGAGGTAAAAACTGTTGACTCTGAATTTAACTGTCAAAACTGAAATTTACTGTGGAATCTGAATGTTACTGTCGAAACTGAATGCAATGGTAGCAGAGATGCACTTGACATGTAGTTTAGGGAGGGCCTGCAGTTCATCTTCAACCTGCACCCCTTGAGCCGCCAGCCACCACCGGCCGAACCGCCGGCCCAGCACCGCCTCGCCGCCCCAAAACAACTCCCCACCACTGGTCCGCCGCCGCCCCGGCCAGCCCTCTAGGCCCCCCGCCCCCACCTTGAACCCTAAGATAGATAGTGGGGTACCTCTCCGACGAGCCTCCATCCCCGCTGCGGGTGGTTCTTCCTTAACTTCGGCGAGCCCCCCCCCCCCCCCCTGAAAATCATCTGACCCAAAAGTTGATTCAGTCGACTAAAGTGTAGCTAAATCAGAGCAGAGCAGCAGCATGAGCGAGGGGGGGAGCAGCAGCAGCGCGACCGAGCGAGTGAGAGCCGGAGCAGCAGCAGCTGGGCGAACGAGCAATCGAGCGAGAGCCGGAGCAGCAGCAGCTGGGCGAGCGAGCGATCGAGCGAGAGCCGGAGCAGAAGCAGCAGTGCGAGCAATCGAGCGAGAGCCGGGGCAGTAGCAGCAGATCCGACTGGTATGGACGCCGCCACCGAAGTGGCCTTGCAATGGGGGAGAGCCATCGTGGAGATGTCGCCCGCGGCGCTGGCTTCAAGGTAGCCTGTCCATGGGGGTGCGGGATGGAGCACCGTCGGCACCGGGAGGTCGAGTTAAGGAGAAGGTGCGATGCGATGAATGTACAACCTCTTTGGTAGCGCTGAGTAGGCCTCGGCTTCGACCGAGGATTCGGTGAGGATGTTGCGGTTCCGGTGGAGCAGGTTAAGGCGGCGCTGTGGGGATGGAGCAGCCGCGATAGATGAGGCGATCATTGGAGCAGCTCCTTGGAGGTGGAGGACGGGTCGGCTGAACCGGCGGGACGACGAGATGGACGACGGATCCTCATCCGGGGAGGTGGACGAGGGATGTCGAGCTGTTGCGGTGGACGTCATCGTCAGGGAAGAGGCTCCGGCTGGGCAGCGATGAGGTGGCGGATGGAGGAGGGTGGGGTCTCGTGGCTGGAGCAGAGAGGTTATGGCGGCCTGGGATTTTGAATGGCGAAAAGGAGGCGATGGGAGGTGGTGAACCATGACTTAGGGACACGCTTGTCCAAAATGTAGGGTGTGTTACAAAAGTACCCTCACCGATTTGAACTAGAGGCCCTTTCGGCTCAGGGTAGAAGGGGGGTTTCCTGTGTCGGGATTTGGCAACTGGAGGGAGTTTTCGCGCGCATTGTAATTTCGGGATAGCAAGGCGCGGGTTGTGAAGACGCCAGTTTTGGGAGCACGATATCTGAATTTTCGGGATATAACAAGGAGCGGGTTGAATTTTAGGGACAAGCCTAATGTGTAATATTGTACTTGTACGTGCCAAATCAATTCGCACTTCCCTTAACCAAAAAGAAAACAAAAAAATAAAACTATTCACACCACACAAAGAGAGAGTCTTGCCCCGTTTTACTATACAAATGCTATTCAAAGCTACTCCTTCCTTCCATCTAAATAGGGCCTAATGCATTTTTCGATGCTAACTTTGACCAAATATTAGAGCAATAATATATGACATGCAACTTACACAAAGCACGCCTTTAAATTTGTGTGTGAAAGGAGCTTTCAATGATATAATTTTCACATTGTGAATGTCATGTACTATTAACCTTGTCAATAGTCAAAGGCGGTCTTAAAAAACACATTACGCCCTATATAGATGGAAGGAGGGAGTATGAATCCATGTAATGTCCAATTAAATTTCTTTCGCTTGCTGTATAATGCATGTAACCTACTCATACCAACATTTTAGTGCATTCCAAATGTCTACACTACCGCTGCAATTCGAACTAAATTTGAATTCGTTTCTCTATTTCAATAAGAATCTACAATCATGATTGCTGCCAACTTCAACCATCATTCGTGTATTACCTTAATAACACACCACATGATTGCTATAGAGATAGATATGAACTATATGTACTACATGAACTCGAATTCTATTTTTTGAATACACTTGATGTTGATTCCAAATAATAGTCATTTGATGCACTAACTATATATTCATAATCTAAACCATGTTCCATACGTACATCGTGTTTATCACACAAAGTATAGTGCCCCGCCCCCTACATTATGACAAGTATTTAGACCTGAGCTGCAAAAGCCACACATTAGCCCAAATTATAATCAATGTTCTACATTATGATATCTTCTTCAAGTATCTGTATCCACTTTTTTATAATGAATTATGATCTTTGTTCATCTTTTACACCTTCACGATCCTCTTCTATTTGTAGCTGGCTAGCACTAACTTTCTATCGTGCATGCACACACCCGCCCCACTCTCACCCACCCTTAGCGTCCCCTCCATCCCACACGTTCGTTATTTCTCTTTAGGTCGTCCACCCTTGGTGTGTGTAGGCCCCCGGCTCCATCTTTCCGGCACACACCAGTCGATATACCTCTCTAGCCAAGTGTGCCTACCACAAACACATATATACATCCCCTCTTCATTGATCTCATACTCGCACACTCCTCCTCCCTCAACATGGTAGGCCTCTCGCACCACCTCCTAGCCGCACCCCTCTCCCCCTGTCTGTCTTTCCAGACCTTATTTGCTTCTAACACATGTAGGCGTGTATACGTACTGATCTCCCTACATATAGCCAGGTCGACTATAATTCATTTTCCCCACGCACCGATACACTTACCTCGCTAGTTATGTCTCTCCCTTTCTTGGACACATGATGGTCGATCTTCCTATGTAGTTATGTATGCTTACCACAACCATATCGTCTCCCCTCATCATCCTGGCATACCTCCCGACCCGTCTCTCACGCGCACGTGCATAGACAGACAGACATCCCCCGCCCTCTCTTATTGATATTGCACTCGTACCCTCCGTTTGTCAAGCATGCCTCTCCCACCATTTGTGAGACGCCACTCCACCACCAACCCTCTAAAGCTCTACCTTTGTCTTTCTCCCAACCTTATTCCTCTGCTACATATATCCATGGATGCCGATAGATCTCCCTCAATACATAGCTAGGTATCTCTCCTTCCCCACACATATACTAGTCGATCGGTCTCTGCCCCCTTCCCCCCCACACACACCGATAGTCAAACATTGTAGGTAGATATCCATGCCACGGAGAAAAACTGCACCTCTGCCCTCTCAAATTCTAGTAGGCCAGCCGCCCTGTATCTTTGACGTGGGCAAACACAAATTCGATGGCACTCTTTATCGATCGCACAGCCACACACTGTTGGGGAACGTAATAATTTCAAAATTTTCCTATGCACACGCAAGATCATGGTGATGGCATAGCAACGAGAGGGGAGAGTGTTGTCTACGTACCCTCGTAGACCGTTAAGCGGAAGCGTTATGACAATGCGGTTGATTTAGTCGTACGTCTTCACGAATCGACCGATCCAAGCACCGAACGTACGGCCCCTCCGTGTTCAGCACACGTCCAGCTCGATGACATCCTCCGGGCTCCAATCCAGCGAAGCGTCGGGGATGAGTTTCGTCAGCACGATGGCGTGCTGACGATGATGATGTTCTACCGGCGCAGGGCTTTGCCTAAACTCCGCGACGATATGACCGAGGTGGAATATGGTGGAGGGGGGCACCGCACACGGCTAAGGAACGATCCGTAGATCAACTTGTTGTGTCATGGGGTGCCCCCCTGCCCCCGTATATAAAGGAGCAAGGGGAGGAGGGCCGGCCAAGGAGGAGGAGGCGCGCCCAAGGGGGGCAATCCTAGTCCAAGTAGGATTCCCCCCTCTTTCCAAGTCCTACTAGGAGAAGGGAAGGAAGGGGAGGAGAAGGAGAAGGAAGGAGAGGAAGGAGAAGAAGGAAAGGGGGGCCGGCCCCCTAGTCCAATTCGGTTTGGGCTAGGGGGGCCGCGCGCCCTACCTCCTCTCTTCCACCACTTGGCCCATGAGGCCCATTGCTTCTTCATCGTATTCCCGTAACTCCCCGGTACCCCCGAAAATATCGGAATCACTCGGAACCTTTCCGAACTCCGAATATAGTCGTCCAATATATCGATCTTTACGTCTCAACCATTTCGGGACTCCTCGTCATGTCCCCGATCTCATACAGGACTCCGAACTCCTTCGGTACATCAAAACTCATAAACTCATAATATAACTGTCATCGTAACGTTAAGCATGCGGACCCTACGGGTTCGAGAACTATGTAGACATGACCTAGAACTATTCTTGGCCAATAACCAATAGCGGAACCTGGATGTTCATATTTGTTCCTACATATTCTACGAAGATCTTTATCGGTCAAACCGCATAACAACATACGTTGTTCCCTTTGTCATCGGTATGTTACTTGCCCGAGATTCGATCGTCGGTATCCAATACCTAGTTCAATCTCGTTACCGGCAAGTCTCTTTACTCGCTCCGTAATACTTCATCCCGTAACTAACTCATTAGTTACAATGCTTGCAAGGCTTAAGTGATGTGTATTACTGAGAGGGCCCAGAGATACCTCTCCGACAATTGGAGTGAAAAAACCTAATCTTGAATTACGCCAACCCAACATGTACCTTCGGAGACACCTGTAGAGCACCTTTATAGTCACCCAGTTACATTGTGATGTTTGGTAGCAGACAAAGTGTTCCTCCGATAAACGGGAGTTGCATAATCTCATAGTTACGGGAACATGTATAAGTCATGAAGAAAGCAATAGCAACATACTAAACGATCAAGTGCTAGGCTAACGGAATGGGTCATGTCAATCAGATCATTCAACTAATGATGTGATCCTGTTAATCAAATAACAACTCTTTGTCCATGGTTAGGAAACATAACCATCTTTGATTAACAAGCTAGTCAAGTAGAGGCATACTAGTGACACTCTGTTTGTCTATACATTCACACATGTATTATGTTTCCGGTTAATACAATTCTAGCATGAATAATAAACATTTATCATGAAATAAGGAAATAAATAATAACTTTATTATTGCCTCTAGGGCATATTTCCTTCAGTCTCCCACTTGCACTAAAGTCAATAATCTAGTTCACATCGCCATGTGATTTAACATCAATAATCATATCTGTATATGATTAACACCCATAGTTCACATCATCATGTGACCAACACCCAAAGGGTTTACTAGAGTCAATAATCTAGTTCACATCGCTATGTGATTAACACCCAAAGAGTACAAAGGTATGATCATGTTTTGCTCGTGAGAGTAGTTTAGTCAACGGGTCTGTCACATTCAGATCCGTATGTATTTTGCAAATATTCTATGTCTACAATACTCTGCACGGAGCTACTCTAGCTAATTGCTCCCACTTTCAATATGTATCCAGATTAAGACTTAGAGTCATCTGGATCAGTGCCAAAACTTGTATCGAGTAACCTTTTACGACGAACCTTTTGTCACCTCCATAATTGAGAAACATATCCTTATTCCACTAAGGATAATTTTGACCAATGTCCAATGATCTACTCCTAGATCACTATTGTTCTCCCTTGCCAAACCAAGGCAGAGTATACAATAGGTCTGGTTCACAGCATAGCATACTTTATAGAACCTATGACTGAGGCATAGGGAATAACTTTTCATTCTCTTTCTATTTTCTGCTATGGTCGGGTCTTGAGTCTTACTCAACTTCACACCTTGCAACATAGGCAAGAACTCCTTCTTTGACTGTTCCATTTTGAACTACTTCAAAATCTTGTCAAGGTATGTACTCATTGAAAATCTTATCAAGCGTCTTGATCTATCTCAATAGATCTTGATGCTCAATATGTAAGTAGCTTTACTGAGGTCTTTATTTTAAAGAACTCCTTTCAAACACTCCTTTATGCTTTGCAGAATAATTTTACATTATTTCCGATCAACAATATGTCATTCACATATACTTATCAGAAATGATGTAGTGCTCCCACTCACTTTCTTGTAAATACAGGCTTCACCGTAAGTCTGTACAAAACTATATGCTTTGATCAACTCATCAAAGCGTATATTCCAACTCTGAGATGCTTGCACCAGTCCATAGATGGATCGCTGGAGCATGCACACTTTGTTAGCACCTTTAGGATTGACAAAACCTTCTGGTTGTATCATACACAACTCTTCTTTAATAGATCCATTAAGGAATGTAGTTTTGACATCCATTTGCCAAATTTCATAAAATGTGGCAATTGCTAACATGATTCGGACAGACTTAAGCATCGCTACAGTTGAGAAAATCTCATTGTAGTCAACACCTTGAACTTGTCAAAAACCTTTTTGCGACAAGTTGAGCTTTGTAGATAGTAACACTACTATCAACATCCGTCTTCCTCTTGAAGATCCATTTATTTTCTATGGTTTGCCGATCATCGGGCAAGTCCACCAAAGTCCACACTTTGTTCTCATACATGGATCCTATCTCAGATTTCATGGCCTCCAGCCATTTTGCGGAATCTGGGCTCATCATCGCTTCCTCATAGTTCGTAGGTTTATCATGGTTTAGTAACATGCCTTTCAGAACAGGATTACCGTACCACTCTGGTGCAGACCGTACTCTGAAAGACCTACGAGGTTCTGTAGTAACTTGATCTGAAGTTTCATGATCATAATCATTAGCTTCCTCACTAATTGGTGTAGGAATCACTGGAACTGATTTCAGTGATGAACTATTTTCCAATTCGGGAGAAGGTACAGTTACCTCATCAAGTTCTACTTTCCTCCCACTCACTTCTTTCGAGAGAAACTCCTTCGCTAGAAAGGATCCATTTTTAGCAACGAATATCTTGCCTTCGGATCTGTGATAGAAGGTGTACCCAACAATTTCCTTTGGGTATTCTATGAAGACGCACTTCTCCAATTTGGGTTCGAGCTTATCAGGATGAAACTTATTCACATAAACATCGCAGCCCCAAACTTTAAGAAACGACAACTTGGGTTTCTTGCTAAACCACAGTTCATATGTTGTCGTCTCAACGGATTTAGATGGTGCCCTTTTAATGTGAATGCAGCTGTCTCTAATGCATAACCCCAAAACAATATTGGTAAATCAGTAAGAGACATCATAGATCGCACCATATCCAATAAAGTGCGGTTACGACGTTCGGACACACCATAACGTTGTGGTGTTCCAGGTGGCGTGAGCTGTGAAACTATTCCACATTGTTTTAATTGAAGACCAAACTCGTAACTCAAATATTTGTCTCCGCGATCAGATTGCAGAAACTTTATTTTCTTGTTATGATGATTTTTCCACTTCACTCTGAAATTCTTTGAACCTTTCAACTATTTCAGACTTATGTTTCATCAAGTAGATATAGCCATATCTGCTCAAATCATCTGCTGAAATACTTTGTTCCATTGTTCCGAAGAATGGAGTTTTAGTCATCTTGCTTGTCGGTGTACTAGAGTAGGGGTACCCTAGTATCCCGAACTTGTGCATGGGCAGTCGCAGCACCCCGCGGCAAGGCTTGCTGGGTGACCGCCAAGATCCTCCGTGGTTCCTTTGGAGCCATTCAAGAACAAAGTATTCAAGCCAAGGAGACAAGGCCCCGGCAAGAGGAGCTTGCCGGGAAGGCCAACCAAGGCATCTCAAGCCAAGGAGACAAGACCCCGGCAAGAGGAGCTTGCCGGGAAGGCCAATCGAGGCATCTCAAGGAACTTGCCGCGATGCGCCACGCGTCCCGGCAAGGCCCGGCGAGCGATAATCTTCCGGGCGCGACAAGACAACGACCACGGCAAGGCGCTTGCCGCGACAAGTTACCACTCTGTACCCGCGCTCCAGCGCATCCACCTACGTGTCGCCTTGGGACAATTCCAGGCGCGCGTGGCGAGAGGCTGTGCAGCCATCGGTGAGGGGTGGCAAGCGGCGCTGACAAGATAGCCATCGTGGCAAGCGGTGGCGCCCCTGACGGTCCCTTTCTACACTGTTTGGGCGACACAGACGGGCATTTAATGCCCTTGTCCCCTGCCGTCAGGGTTAGGTAGGATACACTGGGCAAGTAGGTGTACCAACCGCACTCCTTTTACATTTTTACCCTTGTCTACGTTGCCACCTGTCAGTGACCCCTTTAGCATATAAAAGGAGGCCCATGCGCAACGTAGAGGAGGGTTCGGAAGGTTCGAAGCCAGAAAGCACGCACGCTCGGTCTCGTTAGCAGCTGGTGTGTACTGTAGCACTCCGCGCTCCCGAGCAAGAACTCAATACAAACCACAAAGTAGCAGTAGGAGTATTATCTCTCCGGAGAGCTCCGAAGCTGGGTAAATCGCTCGTGTGCCTCACCTCGATCTGCTCTTCGTGCGATCTCCGCCCCCCGCCGAACCGAAAGGGGCCCGGTCCGCCGGCCCCATAGGTGTTCGTTCCCACGACATTGCCCAAAAGGCACGGTTCGCAAGCATCAAATGATTCATAACCAAGTGATTCCGAAAATCCATCTTTATGGAGTTTCTTCATGCGCTTTACACCGATATGACCCAAACGGCAGTGCCACAAATAAGTTGCACTATCATTATTAACTTTGCATCTTTTGGCCTCAATATTATGAATATGTGTATCACTACGATCGAGATCCAATAAACTATTTTCATTGGGTGTATGACCATTGAAGGTTTTATTCATGTAAACAGAACAACAATTATTCTCTGACTTTAAATGAATAACCGTATTGCAATAAACATGATCAAATCATATTCATGCTCAACACAAACACTAAATAACATTTATTTAGGTTTAACACTTATCCCGAAAGTTTTAGGGAGTGTGTGATGATGATCATATCCATCTTGGAACTATTCCAACACTCATCGTCACTTCCCCTTCAACTAATCTCTGTTTATTCTGTAATTCCTGTTTCGAGTTACTAATCTTAGCAACCGAACAAGTATCAAATACTCAGGGGCTACTATAAACACTAGTAAGGCACATATCAATAACCTGTATATCAAATATACCCTTGTTCACTTTGCCATCCTTCTTATCCACCAAATATTCAGGGCATTTCCGCTTCCAGTGACCATTTCCTTTGCAGTGTAAACACTCAGTTTCAGGCTATGGTCCAGCTTTGGGCTTCTTCGCAGGAGTGACAACTTGCTTGTCTTTCCACTTGAAGTTCCCTTTCTTTCCCTTTGCCCTTCTCTTGAAACTAGTGGTCTTGTCAATCATCAACACTTGATACTCTTTCTTGATTTCTACCTTCGTCGATTTCAACATCACGAAGAGCTCGGGAATCGTTTTCGTCATCCCTTGCATACTATAGTTCATCACGAAGTTCTAGTAACTTAGTTATGGCGACTAGAGAATTCTGTCAATCACTATCTTATCTGGAAGATTAACTCCCACTTGATTTAAGCGATTGAAGTACCCAGACAGTCTGAGCACATGATCACTAGTTGAGTGATTCTCCTTCATCTTTTAGCTATAGAACTTGTTGGAGACTCATATCTCTCAACTCAGGTATTTGCTGGAAATATTAACTTCAACTCCTGGAACATCTCATATGGTACATGACGTTCAAAACGTCTTTGAAGTCCCGATTCTAAGCCGTTAAGCATGGTGCACTAAACTATCAAGTAGTCATCATTTTGAGCTAGCCAGATGTTCATAACTTCTGCATCTGCTCCTGCAATAAGTCTGTCACCTAGCGGTGCATTAAGTACATAATTCTTCTGTGCAGCAATGAGGATAAACCTCAGATCACGGATCGAATCCGCATCATTGCTACTAACATTTTTCAACACAATTTTCTCTAGGAGCATATCAAAATAAACATATGAAAGCAACAACGCAAGCTATTGATCTACAACATAATTTGCAAAATACTACCAGGACTAAGTTCATGATAAATTTAAGTTCAATTAATCATATTACTTAAGAACTCCCACTTAGACAGACATCTCTCTAGTCATCTAAGTGATCACGTGATCCAAATCAACTAAACCATAACCGATCATCACGTGAGATGGAGTAGTTTTCAATGGTGAACATAACTATGTTGATCATATCTACTATATGATTCACGCTCGACCTTTCGGTCTCCGTGTTCCGAGGCCATATCTGCATATGCTAGGCTCGTCAAGTTTAACCTGAGTATTCTGCGTGTGCAAAACTGGCTTGCACCCGTTGTAGATGGACGTAGAGCTTATCACACCCGATCATCACGTGGTGTCTGGGCACGATGAACTTTGGCAATGGTGCATACTCAGAGAGAACACTTCTTGATAATTTTAGTGAGAGATCATCTTAAAATGCTACCGTCAATCAAAGCAAGATAAGATGCATAAATGATAAACATCACATGCAATCAATATAAGTGATATGATATGGCCATCATCATCTTGTGCTTGTGATCTCCATCTCCGAAGCACCATCGTCACCGGTGCGACACCTTGATCTCCATCGTAGCATCGTTGTCGTTTACGCCATCTATTGCTTCTACGACTATCGCTACCGCTTAGTGATAAAGTAAAGCAATTACAGGGTGTTTGCATTTCATACAATAAAACGACAACCATATGGCTCCTGCCAGTTGCCGATAACTTCGGTTACAAAACATGATCATCTCATACAATAAAATATAGCATCATGTCTTGGCCATATCACATCACAACATGCCCTGCAAAAACAAGTTAGACATCCTCTACTTTGTTGTTGCAAGTTTTACGTGGCTGCTACGGGCTTAAGCAAGAACCAATCTTACCTACGCATCAAAACCACAACGATAGTTTGTCAAGTTGATGCTATTTTAACCTTCACAAGGACCGGGCGTAGCCACACTCGGCTCAACTAAAGTTGGAGAAACTGACACCCGCTAGTCACCTGTGTGCAAAGCACGGCGGTAAAACCAGTCTCGCGTAGGCGTACGCGTAATGTCGGTCCAGGCCGCATCATCCAACAATACCGCCGAACCAAAGTATGACATGCTGGTAAGCAGTATGACTTATATCACCCACAACTCACTTGTGTTCTACTCGTGCATATAACATCAAACCATAAAACCTGGCTCTGATGCCACTGTTGGGGAACGTAGTAATTTCAAAATTTTCCTACGCACACGCAAGATCATGGTGATGGCATAGCAACAAGAGGGGAGAGTGTTGTCTACGTACCCTCGTAGACTGTTAAGCGGAAGCGTTATGACAACGCGGTTGATGTAGTCGTACGTCTTCACGAATCGACCGATCCAAGCACCGAACGTACGCACCTCCGTGTTCAGCACATGTCCAGCTCGATGACGTCCCCCGGGCTCCAATCCAGCGAAGTGTCGGGGATGAGTTCCATCAGCACGACGGCGTGGTGACGATGATGATGTTCTACCGGCGCAGGGCTTCGCCTAAACTCCGCGACGATATGACCAAGGTGGAATATGGTGGAGAGGGCACCGCACACGGCTAAGGAATGATCCGTAGATCAACTTGTTGTGTCATGGGGTACTCCCCTGCCCCGTATATAAAGGAGCAAGGGGAGGAGGGCCGGCCAAGGAGGAGGAGGCGCGCCCAAGGGGGGCAATCCTACTCCAAGTAGGATTCCCCCCTCTTTCCAAGTCCTACTAGGAGAAGGGAAGGAAGGGGAGGAGAAGGAGAAGGAAGGAGAGGGAGGAGAAGAAGGAAAGGGGGGCCGGCCCCCTAGTCCAATTCGGTTTGGGCTATGGGGGGACGCGCGCCCTACCTCCTCTCTTCCACCACTTGGCCCATGAGGCCCATTGCTTCTTCCTCGTATTCCCGTAACTCCCCGGTACCCCCAAAAATACCCGAATCACTCGGAACCTTTCCGAACTCCGAATATAGTCGTCCAATATATCGATCTTTATGTCTCGACCATTTCGAGACTCCTCGTCATGTCCCCGATCTCATCCGGGACTCCGAACACCTTCGGTACATCAAACCTCATAAACTCATAATATAACTGTCATCGTAACGTTAAGCGTGCGGACCCTACGGGTTCGAGAACTATGTAGACATGACCTAGAACTATTCTTGGTCAATAACCAATAGCGGAACCTGGATGTTCATATTGGTTCCTACATATTCTACGAAGATCTTTATCGGTCAAACCACATAACAACATACGTTGTTCCCTTTGTCATCGGTATGTTTCTTGCCGAGATTCGATCGTCGGTATCCAATACCTAGTTCAATCTCGTTACCGGCAAGTCTCTTTACTCGTCCGGTAATACTTCATCCTGTAACTAACTCATTAGTTACAATGCTTGCAAGGTTTAAGTGATGTGTATTACCGAGAGGGCCCAGAGATACCTCTCCGACAATCGGAGTGACAAAACCTAATCTCGAATTACGCCAACCCAACATGTACTTTCGGAGACACCTGTAGAGCACCTTTATGATCACCCAGTTACGTTGTGACGTTTGGTAGCACACAAAGTGTTCCTCCGGTAAACGGGAGTTGCATAATCTCATAGTTACAGGAACATGTATAAGTCATGAACAAAGCAATAGCAACATACTAAACGATCAAGTTCTAGGCTAACGGAATGGGTCATGTCAATCAGATTATTCAACTAATGATGTGATCCCGTTAATCAAATAACAACTCTTTGTCCATGGTTAGGAAACATAACCATCTTTGATTAACAAGCTAGTCAAGTAGAGGCATACTAGTGACACTCTGTTTGTCTATACATTCACACATGTATTATGTTTCTGGTTAATACAATTCTAGCATGAATAATAAACATTTATCATGAAATAAGGAAATAAATAATAACTTTATTATTGCCTCTAGGGCATATTTCCTTCACACACTTCATCCCTGTTTTCAATTCTATCAATATCTCACGTCCATGACTCCGTTTCACACACATTTCATATGTTACGTTTTTTTGTTTGAGATATCATCAACACATTGCCTCTGTTTCGCACAAACCATCTCTCTCACACCCACCCATGTACGTACCTGCACCTAAAGAAGAGGTGCACGCAAGACGCACGTACTCACGTCTTGTTCCCGGCCACACCCGTGCGGGTACACGGTGGAGTTCGCTTCTGCACAAAAAGGCAGCCCACGTGATAATTTGACGCGTGTAGCGGTTGTTTACTCGAATGAGGGTCGGGTACTGCTACCTCTTGAGCACTACGTTGGTTTTCCTTTGAAGAGGAAAGGGTGATGCAGCAAAGTAGCATAAGTATTTCCCTCAGTTTTGAGAACCAAGGTATCAATCCAGTAGGAGGCTCCTCAAAAGTACCACGCACCTACACAAACAAACAAGAACCTCGCAACCAACGGGATAAAGGGGTTGTCAATCCCTTCACGGTAACTTGCAAAAGTGAGATCTGATAGAGATAATAAGATAAGATAAATGTTTTTGTTATTTTTATGATATAGATTGGAAAGTAAAGATGCAAATAAAAGTAGATGGGAAACTCATATCATAAAAGATAGACCCGGGGGCCATAGGTTTCACTAGTGGCTTCTCTCAAGATAGCATAAGTATTACGGTGGGTGAACAAATTACTGTCGAGCAATTGATAGAAAAGTGCATAGTTATGAGATTATCTAGGCATGATCATGTATATAGGCATCACGTCCGCAACAAGTAGATCGAAACAATTCGGCATCTACTACTATTACCCCACACATCGACCGACTCCTGCCTGCATCTAGAGTATTAAGTTCATGAAGAATAGATTAACGCATTAAGAAAGATGACATGATGTAGAGGGATAAACTCATGCAATATGATATAAACCCCATCTTTTTATCCTCGATGGCAACAATACAATACGTGCCTTGCTGCCCCTGCTGTCACTGGGCAAGGACACTGCAAGACTGAACCAAAAGCTAAGCACTTCTCCCATTCCAAGAAAGATCAATCTAGTAGGCCAAACCAAACTTATAATTCGAAGAGACTTGCAAAGATAACCAATCATACATAAAAGAATTTGGAGGAGATTCAATTGTTTCTCATAGATAAACTTGAGCATAAACCCACAATTCATCGGATCTCGACAAACACACCGCAAAAAGAGTTTCATTGAATAGATCTCCAAGAAGATCGAGGAGAACTTGGTATTGAGATTCAAAGAGAGAGAAGAAGCCATCTAGCTAATAACTATGGACCCGAAGGTCTGTGGTAAACTGCTCACAACTCATCGGAGAGGCCTTGGAGATGATGTAGAGGCCCTCCATGGTTGATTCCCCCTCCGGCGGAGCGCCGGCGAAGGCTCCAAGATGGGATCCCGCGGACACAGAAGGTTGCGGAGGTGGAAATAGTTTTTCGTGGTGCTCTTGGATGTTTTTGGGGTACGTAGATATATATAGGCGAAGGAGGTAAGTCAGGGGAGCCACGAGGGGCCCACGAGGGTGGGGGCGCGCCGGTCACCCTCGTGGCCGCCTCGTTTACTTCTTGACATCCACTCCAAGTGTCCTGGATTGCGTTTGTTCCAAAAAGATCGCTCCCGAAGGTTTCATTATGTTTGGACTCCGTTTGATATTCCTTTTCTTCGAAACACTGAAATAGGCAAAAAAACAGCAATTCGGGCTGGGCCTCCGGTTAGTAGGTTAGTCCCAAAAATGATATAAACGTGTAGAGTAAAGCCCATAAACATCCAAAACGGGTAATATAATAGCATGGAACAATCAAAAATTATAGATACATTGGAGACGTATCAGGTACCACGCCTAGACGAAACAAAGTTCGACTTGATGCGTTAGTATTAAATAAAGTTATATATTCCTCAATGGCATGTGCAGAATATAAAACACTTACCGTGGGGGAAATGGAAAAATGGGTTTGTCTCTCGTCACACCATCTCACACAAGGTGGTGGTGGCCTCTCTCTCTCTCTCAGCGTTGGTCAGTGATCCGGCCACATCCCGTCCGCCGGCGGAAAGGGAGGATGTGCATTGTCTCTCCGTTCGACGGTGTTGAGGTAGCACGTCCCAATCTGCGGTACCCTCCGTTATCTCTAACCAAGCTCCAGCGCGGTATGGCCTTCGCCACTTGCTCGCTGCCGCAGTATGGGCAGATCCCGGCCGCCGGCGCCCTGCTAGTAACATCCCGACGACCCTCAGGTACAGCTTCCTCCGGCATTGATCCACTGCCCATCTTCCCATGTTCCTGCATGTGGATCTTCTTTAGTTGTTTGCTTAAATCGTATCTCGGCCGGTGTACTTTCCATCTTGCAATCTCGTCCTCAAACAATTTTTGATAAACCACCATGTGCTATCTTTCCCTTATTACATGGAATATGCTTCTTTTTTGTCGGTGTATGTGTCTTCAACTCGTGTTATTGGGAAGTAATTGTTTCCTTTCTACCTCCTCTTGCAAACAAGACTCTCCATTTTCACCTTGTTGCTATTGCGACCTTTTGGTGAACTGCACAAATCATTCTTTTCTTAAGAGTGTTTTGTGCAGTTCCGCCAAAATGTCACATGGGCAACGTTTTTACATTTCTATGGGACTGCAGAAAGGAAGATTGGTTTTGCTATCCTCCTCATCCAACTCCGTGCCTAATCTTCTCCAACAAGAAGTTAGTCCTAAAGAGAGATCACAGAGGTGATCGGCTTCTATTTGTGTATGTTATGTTTCATCTAGTTCCACTATTATTGTAATCACACTGACTGGATATCTTTGCAAACAGGGATGGTCCGCTCGATTTTATTAGAGCTGCACAAAATGATCGGATTGTGGTGTCCTCCATACAACTCTTTTTTGGCTACAGAGCTGCGTGAAACTAGCTGCCAAGCAATGAACAATGTGCCAAGGAAATGGAGCCATGCCTATGAACAACATCGATCAATTATATATTTTTCTTCATTTGTACACCTTCTCACAACTTTGTCTTCAGTTGTGATGTGAATATTGGCGCTGATCTGCGAACCATTGAGATGCATTACAGCCATGGTAGTTTCATTTGTATTTGACGGAATGTTGTAACGAGATAATCTTGAGGCAAGACACATGAATCCTAAGTTGAAACCGTTCTTTTTCCTGCGGGAACCAAAGTTGAAACCTTCATAGCATCACAGTACAGTTTCATTAAAATGATGTGTACATATAAACAAATCCTGAAGGATTGATAGCAATGCCACAAACAATTCAACTTCGTTTCACCGACATGTTGGACATCCTTCATCCGGCTCCACCTGCCATGCAGTAATATTGAGTGCACAACACAACTGCAGGGAAAGATTCACCCCGGTCGTTGTGTCGCAGTAGTAATGACTAGTGAGCAGTCAAATCACAGAGCCCGACCATTGCCACAATAAGTTGCTCGGACGAAGCAACCATCATTTCTTTGTTCCTTGAATCCGCTGGTACTCCCATATTCCCACAGTAATAAGTTGCTCGGGCGAATCAACCATCACTTCACATTTCCCACAGTAAGTACTAGTACCTCCTTTTTTTTACTCTAGAAACAACCACACGCGAATATTGGACGGTAGCAGCACAGCAACTGAATCAAAAATTCTATAGTATGAGAATAGCATTGAACGTAAGACATTGATTCACACTATCCAATGGTCATAGTTGGAAAATCCAAACAAAACCAAGCATTGGATCAACTCTTTTAGCACTCAGATTGTTGTCGCCTGCTCAACCGCCTGCCCACCTAGCCCACCTATATATCTGCTCATGTGTGATGACCATAGGAGCTATCCATTCAGATTGTATGTTAAAAAATAAAGGTTGATAACTAATGTGGCACCTCGGGCCAACGCGGCCAGATCACATTTTGCACGAGAAATTGCACACCATATTTCGTTGACATGTGGTCCCATTCCAACATGTCAGTGAGACGATGGTGAGCCTTTTATACTAGTATTTCTGAACGGACGTGTAGGCCGAGGCGCCTCTTCGTGTACCGTGGCAAACTGGCAACCGTCCACCAACTCTTCGCCTTTCCCTCTCGATTTGGAACTGCTGTCGCACGCTCTTCCTCCCTCCTCCATTTGCCTTCACCCTTCCTTCTGCCACTGTTCGATCGTCTTCTCCATGGAGGGAACTGGCCGGAAACGACCCCGTTACTCTTGCCCCGATCTGAAAGATGACGTGGTGGAGGAACTCATTGATCGGTGCGACGTCATCACCTCGGCTAGCATGGCAGGTTCGTTCAAGACCATTCTCGACTCAACTAATAACGTCATTACAAGTAACCCAAGGGTCTAGGAGCAGTTTGATCTCCCCTATCTTCTTCGCCGTGACCCTGCGGACTGGCGGGGGGATGACGGAGGCCTCGCCTTGTGCAAGTTGATGCCGCTTGATAATGATACGTATGATGTTAAGATGCCATCGCGTGAGGGCAAGGCTTGGGCAGGCGCTAATGGAGATTGGGTTGTTTATATTGGGTACAACTGCGAGTGGGAACTTGTGAATGTGTACACTCGTCACGGGGTTCCACTTTGAAAAATCTCAGCAGACTGCCCAGAGGTTTAGCACACCGGTATTCTACATATGTTCAAATACGATCATGGTGATTGTCTTCTATGGAAGATAGCAATCTGTCGAGTCCCCAACCGCTCTTGGAATTACAATAACTATGAAGTTGTTGCTATCTTTGACAAGCTTGTTGCCGTCCTTCGTGGTTCGACTCGATGGATATTGCTCAAAAATCAGTTTCTGTACACGAAAGTGTATTGTGATGCAATTCAATATGAGGTTATTGTGTTTGCTTCCACCACTCATGGCACTGTTTTTGCATGGTATCCTCGTAGTTTTGGTATGTTTGTCTTCCACCGTAATTATAATTGATTCATCCACATGCATGCGGGTTAGCAGGTTTCCCTTTACGAATTAAACTTCTTCTTGTGTTTCCAAGGTCCTGTGAACATTCCACCACCTATACTTGAAATTTTTTATAACCAAGTGGGAGATGACGATGGTGATGATCACGAGCATGAGGAAAAGCAGGGCCCATATACTCAGTGGCGCCTGGCAACTTATTCCGATGGATCACCCCTTTGTATACAACCCACTACGGATGTTACTACTAAGGAAGCAGGTGTTGTCTCCCATGGTCGCACTCTCCGGACCTATTGCAACACCCGTTGCATAGTATTCGGGATGGATACTAGTGTGCTAGCACCAACACCTTCTCCCTGGTACAGTATTGATAGTCTTGGAGAAAACTCGCTCTTCCATGGACAAAACTATCCAATGATGGTGAAAGGCGATCCAACTGATGTTGACACAATGTTACTACCATTTATGAGAAGCAACTGTATCTATACCTCGGACATTTTGGTGGTTCCCTACCCTGGTACTGATATAGTCGGCCGCTTCAGCCTGGATGATCAGTCCTGCATTGGTCTCGAGATTGACAATAGATGGCCCTTCCCAGAGAATCACTTGTGGTTCAAAGCAATCATTTCCAACGCCGATGATTGGGTGAGTTGAAGTTCATTTCATTGCTTGTTATTTGTTGTGTGAGGAAAACTTTAGTATTTATAATGTATCCTTGTTGTCGTTGTGGGTTACTGACCTGTTGTATGTAATAAAATCATATGCCTGTGATAAAATTACTAAATTTATGAATGGCTTTTGAGTCGCTTCTCTGAGTGAGTGTTGCGACGAGGCAAAAAAATATTTTCCGAATACATAATTGTACGTGCATTGCAACAGGTTATCGGATGAGGCCAATCAACAATAGTAGTACACTATTTGTACTACCTTCACATGCTTCGCGCGTCGAGCAGGTGTTTTTACTGTAGCTACAAATTCCATCATCCTAGGTCCTCGGATGAGTCCAATAGAAATTGCATCTGATGTTTGGGTTCAAACTTTCAGAACTGCTGCACTATCTCTACGTCTACGTATACGTAATACAACAAGTTTTAAACTTGAGACCAGCCACCCACCCTCACAAAGAACACTTTTTAACATAGCACAGACTCCAAGAAATTTGGCCACAGTGTGAGCTGGGCCATATGTTAATGTGTTTGCTGTATGTAACCAGCACCTCGAATCCTCGATACTACTACTATAAGTAGTAGGAGTAGTAGGGTGGCATGGGCCAGAACAAGCATTCACGTCTAGGAGTACGGCACACGCCACCAGTAGGACTTCCATCTGACACCATATTTCTTGGAGTCTGTGCTACAGCAATCTCTTCAACCTCATCATTTCTCTAACTCACCCATCGCGCGGCGGGCGAGGTGGGGGTTTGCTGATAGTCGGTTTCCTCAACTGCGGTCCCACTTGTAAGGCCAACTCCAACGCACAACCCCAAATGGACCTCCATTTTTCCCGGATTCTGTCCGTTTCGGTTGGGGTCGTGTCCAGGCCATTTCTCGGATGTGGTGGTCGTGCGCCGAACGCGTGGACGCATCCCGGCCGCATACATTTTTCTTTGCAAACACATAACTTTTTTCATCATTAATTTTTTGGTACATGGAAATACATCACCAAAATTTTGACTAGAAAAGCAAGACCAAAGAAAACAAGAACCACAAGAATACATTTTAGAAGATATCCAACTTCCATAACTGCTCCAGCAAGTTGGATTAGTGCCATCTCGATGCATACATTGTTGATCTTTTCTTCGCGAATACGCAAAGCTTGCGTATCTTTTCATTGATAGAAGAAGAGAAAATGAATACAATAGAGGATACAACACATGAGTATGGAACCCAGAGCAGAGAGAGGGATGCATTCATTGTTGCTCTGCGGAGGCTCGATCTTGCGTGCTTCTTTCTTCTTGGAGTGTAAAGAAGTAGACGTTGCTTCCTCGCATCTAGTCTCATGTCTAGCCTCTATTCTATCAACAAGTGCACTAGTCTCATCTCTAGCCTCTATGCTAGCTAAAGGTGCTAGAACATCTACTAAATTGTGCTCTATCAATATATCGATGTACTCTTCTTCCCAATACCAAAACTTTCATCCATTCTACACAATAAAGTTTTAAGTTAGCACAACTAGTCTAATCCGAGAGCACAACCAAAGATTTGGTCGGGTTCTTCCTCCTTTTGCCGACACGTGGGACATCCAGCATCCAGGTCATGTCATGCAAGAAAATAGAGTGGTAGTTGAAGCCACGTGATGTGCATCTTGGGTTAAACTGTAAATAGAATCTTACTACTCTTGAGTAACTCCAAAAGCGGCCACCAAAGATCTTTATTGGATTTGTTTTTCATCACCAGCATGTCGAGGTGAAAGATATGCAGGTTCAGTGGGTCCTCTTGCATTTTCACTGACATGTGGGACCGCATCTGAGCAAACAAATGATGGGCTCCGTGCGTATGCTGGCTGGCTGAGAAGAGAGATAGAGGAGGGCTGAGCACGGACTCTAGGAAATTTGTTCTATGTAACCAGCACCTTGATATTCGCATGTGGTTGTTTCTAGAATTAAAAAAGGAGGTACCCCTACTTATGTTACTCCCACTACGCCTAGCCTAAGGTTAGTTGGTGACCTTGCGCTTGGCTCTTCGCCTCTTCCGGAAGTCGATGGTTCTACAGTAGTACTTCTGGCAATCTGACACCAAATGAACAACTGCACGTCCACCGCTTGTAAGCAAAAGTTTCTCCTCGTGCTGCGAGCCACCACGCACGCGTCGGCGAGGAAGAAGGCGTAATCAAGCTTCTCATTTTTCTACGAGTTGATGGGACACATCAAAGTTATTTAGTACATACTCTCTCCAAAAAAGGGCCGACCATGTCATGGCTACCATCCCGTGCTCTGTCGCTGAGTATGTGCACTATTCACGTGCCATCGAGGAGAAAAAATATTGCGTAGTAGGTGCCATCGAAGTGCACGACTCACTTATGCACTGCTTATCTGATTATCTCCATTTTCTTCCATGACGCGTGCACCTTGATGCTAGATGTCTCACGTGTTGGCAAAAGGATGAACAAAGGTCACGTAAAAGAAAAGAGTTGAAGAACATAGATTCCCGATGGCCGAGAAGGAGCAAGGAACCTCACGGTGGAGCGTCTGCAAGGAACCTTGCGCGTTTTCCCCTGTTTTTTGCCGCCTGCCCACCTATAAACAAATAAAAGAACATGAACTCTTCGCTAACCACTAGAAACGATACATCAGGATGCTAAGTCGAAGATGTTTTATAGTTCATATTGATAACCACGCAACAAGCCACGCATGTATAGGACGCATGCAGCCACGCATGTACACACGCCAACGCACTAACTCCATCTGATCCAACTCATGCACATACACGCATAGCATGGAGCACACAACGCACGTACACAACACGTGCATGCACACACACACTCGGCCGCAGAATGCACGTGAATAACACATGCATGCGCACACATTCGGCTGCATGGAGGCGTGCGCCGTTTGCGGCGACGTCTCGTGCTACAGCGAAGCTCGCACACAAAGGCGCCTACACATCTATTGTATCACCTCTTTGCCGTCGTTGCTCAACGACTAGTCGGAGACGAAGACGACCGCAGCCTCGGCCTTAGAGCTAGCACCGATGAAAAAACACGCACGTTGCACGCACACGAGCACGTACGGAGTGCCCACGACATGGTGCGTCCTCAGTCGGCCCTACTCCTTCTGCGCACATTGTCTATCAAGGCGGCTGCATGCCTAATGATGATGTGGGTGAGATCTTCTAGGACTCAGATGATGATGAGGAAAATTATGAGACACAAGGTGACGTACACCATCAAGGTCCACGGTCAAGGGGGTGCTAAGTGCTAAGTGCTTAAATGTGCTTAGATGAGGTGCTAAGTGCATTAAATGGCTTAGTAACTCAAGTCTTCAATGCATAGGTGCTTAGTTTATTGTTGCTAAGCTTGCTTCATTTAATTAGCTATAGACTCAAAACTGTCTTTCCACCGTTTCTTCGACTAGCCACAATGGTAAGTAACATACATTAGTAACATACACATATCCCTAGACTATGTTACTACCTTCATAGTGGGTAGTAACATAAGTGTGGTAACATGTAAAGCTTCATTTATTAGGATATAGACTCATATTGCATTGGGACATGTGATGTTACAGTAATTAGCTAACTTACTATAACTACCTCTCTCCTTATTAACTCATTACCACACAAGCAAATTTGCTGAGTTGGACTTGATGTTACTGTTGAAGTTACTCCCATTGTGGCTACTCTTCCTGCGGTCACCAAACTAGTCTCTCTCTTCTTAATTAACTTGCCGGATCATATTTTATGCCTACGTGGCAGGCTTAGCAGCTATACATGGTGGAGCACTGGGAGAGGCCAAGGCTGGTCATAGCGGGGAGTAACTTATACTGTCACATATTACTATGTTACTCTAAACATCTCTATAAACCGGAAAGGAGGGAGTAGTAACATAGACTAGTGTCATATGCAGAGTATGGGAGCACATGATATTTATACTAAAGGGACTAACGGACGCCTTAATTACTCCGGGTTGTTTAGACAAACCTTGGTGGGGCTATTATTGACTTGGATGTGGGGTTTGGGGGCCAAAAGCCTACTACTATACTTGGTCTTACTCGCACGACCGACCTGACATGCTCTACCCTAGCTGCCGCTGTATCATATGGTTTCGCACCGTTCCAGATCTTAGCGCCGCCACACAATTCTTCTCTAGCCCTCCTTCCGGCGTGCACCACGAGAAGGGATAGCAGTCCTCCGAACCCCGCATTTCGTGATCCTGTACGGGAGAGGGGCGATCAGGTTTTTGGGGAGCACACTCCTGTGACTGCTTCCAGCGATGACTTCCTCAATGACAACCTTCTTCCCCAACCTTGGTAACCTCTTCATCAGCGACATGAGTGACAACATCAACCACAGCGGTTCTGCTCCCGCTGTACAGTATGTGATTCTGTCCTCCTGGTTTAGTCCGCATCATTACTTTGATGTTTGCAATTGTCGTCATGATCTATTTACTGCTGATTCGGATTAAATCTCATACTAAACTGATCATATATTCAACAATCCAATCCAAAAACCTGATTATAGGCAATTTACTCCGAGTGGTTTTGATGCGCTTTTGAAGACTCCTACTTTTAAGGGGGTGCAATACAAAAGGTGGCGCACAAGAGCAGTATATTGGTTTTAGATCATGTACTGCTATGACGCCACTAAGGGTAATCCTGAGGGCGATCTTAATCCTACACAGCAGGAAGCTTTTGAGAACATGGATACCCTCTTCAAAGCCGCCCTGCTGACTGTTCTTGACGATTCCATTGTGGATTCATATGTGTCGTTTGACAGTGGCAAAGACATGTGGGCTGCGCTTGAGGCCACGTGTGGGCCCTCGGGCGCTGGCAACGAGTTGTATGTCATGGAGCAATTCTGTGACTACAAGATGACTGATGAGCTCTCTCTTGTTCAGCAGACTCATGAGATACAGTCACTCTCTAAGGAACTTGAGTACTTTAAGTGTGTGTTGCTTGACAAATTTGTTGCTGGGACCATCATTTCCAAGCTTCCACCTTCGTGGAACGATTTTGCTACTTCTCTGAAAAACAAGAGGCATGAGTTTTCTATTTTTGATCTCATTAGCACTCTTGATTTTGAGGAGAAGGCGAGAGCAAAAGACACATGTGCTCGGGTCCCTGAGGGAGCTTCTAGTGCCCACATGGTACATGAGAACTTCCAGCCCAACCAGTCCCAAAACAACAAGAACAAATCTCAGGGGAAAGGAAGTTTGATGCAAATAACAAGTCGTCACATTCTACAAACTTCAAGGAGAATTCTCATAATGGGAAGTGTCGGGGATATACCCCATGGTATGACCCGGCCGGAGTCATAATCCGGCTGGGACTTGGTAAATCGGCGAATGTTAAACCGGCAGACAGTTAAGACAGATGGCTAAGACAGACGGTAAACCGGCCAGTGTTAAACCGGCAGAGTTAAGACATATGGTAGCGCCGGCAGGTGTTAAGTCAATCATAACCCGGCAGACAATGTTAAACCGGCAGACAATGTTAAACCGGCAGACGTTAAGAAGCCCAGGAAAGGAAGTCAAAATAGTTTAAGTCTTAGTCCGAGATGGACTCTACATGTAACCCGCCTCTTCAACTTATATAAGGAGGGGCAGGTCTCCCCAAAGAGGGACAAGCAAGAAACAATCTCTAGGGCTAGACACAACTAGAGGAGAGCCGGTTTACGGTGACTCCCTCGTGATGATAATGAGATCTAACCTCAAACAGCATGTAGGGTTGTTACCGGATGATGTTTCTCGGGGCCCGAAGCTGTCTAAACCCTTGTCTTGTGTTGCATCTCTCGATTCTGCCCAACCCCTCTCAAGCTACCACATAGATGCGTTGGCCTCGCGACTAAGTCCTCACACTAAGGACATCTGACGTGTTAATTCCATGATAGTTGGCATCCACCATGGGGCCTGCGCACGGTGGTGTTGAGTTCTTGAAGGGATCTCTCCCTTGGGTCAAGAAGCTTACAATTCACCGGATCAGCATACAAAAGGATTTGCGTGAACTCTAACATCATTAGTTGAGATCAAGGAAGTATTATTGTCAAGTCGCCATGGATGATCTCTACAGTTTTTTATCCAATCTGTGTTGGCTGTTAAATCTCCATGGATTCAACCCGTGCGTATCTGCGGAAGGAAAATAAAAGTCGTCTACTCTGATCTGCAGCGAAACCGATTTGAAATATAAGGAACCGAGGGCTTGACCCTAGCCTAATCATCGTGCACTGTTTGCAAATCGGGGTCAAGGAACAAATGAAAGGAAAGAGATTAAAAGAAAAATACAGAGGGGCCACAACCCGGAGGAAGTCACGGATGTCGATTGGTAAAAGCAATCATGGCCACGACTCGGATTCGCTGTCGCCGAGCTTCAATAGGTTTGACCGCAAGTCATCTTCATGACCCGCCTCTGTCGCAAACCGCCTCCGCCAGCCTCGTTCCAATACCGCGACACTGCAGCAGCCGCCGCGTCGCTCCGCCTCTGCTGCTTCCGCCGCCGGTCACGCCTCGTCTCTTCTGCCGCAGTGGCCAAACTGCCAGACAACCGATTAGCCGCTGAAGCCTCGCCCTTCATCGCCTCGCGCCCTCGCGCCGCACCAGTCGCCAGAGCCTCGCCCTTCATTGCCTCGAGTCCCTGCTGGCCGGCGGGTCGCGTGACACTGACTCCGCCTCGCCACCACGTGCTCGCCGGCGCGTCGGAGAGCTGCCCCTGCCTGCCGCTCTCCTCCAAGATCCGCTTTGAGCGACCACCCGAGAGCCGCCCCGCGCCTCTGGGTCCCCCCACGTCGAGCCGCTGCCACGAGCCGCTTGCGTAGGACCGGGCTCGTCTTTGCCTTAGGCCACCTCTGTCATGGTCTTCGCTTGGTCAAACTCGTCGTCGGGCCTCCTCAAACTGCTGCCTTGCCTCGGCGGTACGTCTCAAACGGCCGCGCCCGGAGCCGCCCTCACGACTTCAAGTTGAGTCGCCGAGCTACTGCTTTCACGTCAGGCGCTGGACCTGCTTCATTGACCCGCCGAGGCCTTTGTTCTGTGTCGCCCCTGCCTCTGCTGTGGTCCACCTCGGGCAGCCGCGGTTTCAATCATCGCCGGCATTGCGCGTCATCTGTGCCTACTCGCCATCCCCGCGATGGGAAACAGCGGCATCTCCTCTCCTCATCCTCCCAGTTCACCTGCGCCACCGCTATCTCTCACGCTGACGAGCACCACCCGCTACTCCCGCGTTTCTGCGCTACCTGAGCACCTCCGCTCCTGCTGCCGGTTGTCCTGCTTTGAGTCGCTTTGCTGTTGTGGCCTAACCTCGCCCTTGCTCATCTCTGAGCCGTCATCTTATTTCAGCCACCTGAATCGGTAATCCTTCTTTTGCGATTGGAGCTATCGATATTGACTTAACAACGGTTCGTGGCTGTAAACCGCCATGGCCTTGTGTCATGCCTCCATGGAGCCGCCCGTCGGACCGTCCCCGCATTCCTGCTGGGCGCTGTTGCCGCCCTGAGTCACCCATGCCCCTACCCTACTGGGCTGGCGTTCCTCCAAACCGCCTCCGGTCTGTGTTGTCGCCTTTGCAGTGAAATCGCCTGCATCTTCCATGCTGGATGCAACCTGCGCCCCCAATTCTGCGCGTCAGATGTTGTTCCAGTGCTCCTCGGCAAGCCACCTGAGTCGTCGACCTTGAACCGCTGTCCGTCTGCCTAACTCGCCGCCACTGGTCGTGGATCACCTCGAGTCCAAATCGCCATCAGTGTGACAAGCCGCCAGTCGAGTTATCCATGCCTCCCGCTAAGTCCGCTGCTCCCCTAAGTCGTTTCTTAGATGCTCTGCTGCTTCAGCCGCCGCACGCCCTGGGGTGCCGCTCCAACCTCATCTGCGTCATGGTAAATGGCCGCTTCGCGCCCAACCGAGCTGCTACAAACCGCCTCTGCCGCGCAAGCCTCTCACGCCTCCACCGTCGCCGGTTCACGTTTGCAAACCGCCATGACTCCGCCCGGTCGCCTCAACGACGACGAACAACCCCCATCTTATTGCAGCAGGAGAGCCGTCACTGGCGTAGATTACGGTGGGAGAGCCGCCCCTGGCCGTGACCCACCGGCGGTCCACCCCTCAGCTCTGGGTTAAAGCTTCACCTCGGGCGGCCAGCCTGACCGCTTCAGCTGCTGCCTCGGGCCGCCAACGCCGGACCCGTACTGCGACACCAGCCGGCTGTAAACCGCCGTCGCGGATTTAGCCCACCGGACCCGCCGCCACTTGCCCCAGTGTCCGCGCCAAGCCGGACCAGCCACGGATAAACGGCCGCATCCCCGCCATCGCCGGTTTGCACCTCCACTCCGGCCGGTCTCCACAAGCTACCTCCCGCCTCTCTCCTCCTCGTACCACTATGCTGTTCCTGCAACGCGCCAGGGCCGGTTCTTGCATCGCCCCTGCTGGCTTGCCGCCCCGCTGTGTCCCCGCTCTGGTCGTCCTATCGCACGGGTTGCGCCTATACGCTCGCTTGCATATTGATGAAAAAAATGAGGAGAGGAGATATGCATCAGGCCTCTTGATTAAAAAAAGGGCGGGCTTGTTGGACGAAAAGTCAAAAGTGATTAGCTATTGTTGAAAATCCTTTGGATGCATATACATAAAGATCAAACAGAATTCATTGACAGCACAGAAAGGTTATCTACGGGTGTCTACGTCCAGATCATCTATGGTTGACAAAGACCTGGTGATATCCCTTCTATAAATATTATCAGTATATATTGCAATGTTTGCAAAACAATTATTCTGGTCTGTGGTATTTTTATTTTCACAGGACCATTATTTATTACAAAGGTGTGGCAAAGGGGCGGAAGCCAATATTGCTTTTGCACTAGTACTTGTCCCTGCCATACTACTGGACGAATACCTTAGCAAGTCGTCGCCCCCGTTACATCAACATACGCAACTGACTCATCGTCCGCACATACCGCCGACTCGCCCGCCTTTACCGGGGTGATCATCAACTCCGCGGTGGATAATTTTGGTCCTAACATATCAGGACCCTAATCCACCATATTGGTGCAAATTGAAAGGCCGTCAAAAAATGGCCGGCTTAAAAAGAAGGATTCCGGTTTAAAATCCGGCTCAAGGGAAAGATATCTCTCACAAAGCTTTGAAGCTCTCAGTATCCGGTTTAAGAATTTCCGGTTCAAGAAGAATTTATCTCTTGCAAAAAGTTAAAGGTTGCCCAAGAGGACCTGCTTCCCTGATGCGCGGTTCAAACATGGGTATCCTGCCTTATGGGCTCATCTTCATATGATTACTTGGGGGCTTCCTGTTCAAACATAGGTGTATTCACCAAAGAGAACTAGCGTTACTACCCTCTTGATGCGGCTATCAAGACAATATTATCATCAGGGGCCAAAGAGAGTTTGTTGCACAGCACAACTCAAACATAGGCACCCGGCGAGCATAGCTCAGAAATATATCACATGGGGGCTTGTGCTTGCAAAGCGGAGTCCTATCCATTAATCCGGCTATCAGCCACAACAAAGCTTGGGAGCTTCACACCCAAGGGGCCAAAGAGAGTCTTGTTGCTATGCACATCTCAAACATAGGCACCCATTGAGCAAAGCTCACAAAGTTACATGGGGGTTTGTGCTCTTTTTGCAAAGCTCACAAAGTTACCCTTGTAATTGGGTATCGACCCACGGCTTGGAAGCCTGGTGTATTCACCTAAAACCCTGGGTTAACCTGCCTTCATCAAGTAAGCCACTCCTATCCAGGTAATCCTGGCATGACCCGCCGAACGTTCGACAAGTTACTCTCATAGAGACCCTGAACTTGTCAAAGTTGAAATGACGATTGGTTAGTTGGAGGCCCATCTTAAAAGGCTTTGTCAAATGGTTTAACTCAGCGGCCTGGCAGCCCACAAAAAGCCTCGAATTGGGGCCTGGCAGTCCTCGAAAAGCCTCGACTACAAGTTTTATTTGCTTTTGCTGTTTGCAAAGTTTTATCTCTTTTTTGATCATGTTCTAAGTTAAACCGGTGTCTCCTGACTCGGCCAGACTATATGTCATTACATCAACCCGGTGTTTCTTAACCCGGTGTGGCTTCCAGTTATCAAGCTGTTAGCACATAATCACTTATAATCCGGTGTTTATTGATCCGGCCTGGCTTTGGACTATAAGTCGCCAGTATATATTTGGATTGCGCCACTGGAAGCATGCACTTAAAATCATTGGGTATGTTATTCAAATCTTTAATAGCCAACATGGCTGGATTTTTGTTATGGTTATCAATAACCAGTATTATGATTAAGGTTTTCAAAGTCGCTTTAGCGCAATGGCTATCATATTATCAATGGATATGATTTATTCTACAATTGAAGGAATAGTCCCGATTCGCTGCAGGCTTACAACCCGGCACTTGGGGGCTACATTATTCAAATTGAGATTACATCAAATATGCAAGTGTCATGTTGCTGCAAGCATGCACCATGACACTTGGAGGCTAATGCAAAGTCATTGTTTGCTCACCTTATTGAAGACCCAACTCATCACATCGTAATGAGCCGGCCCTTGGGGGCTACCAATTGCTCCTGTCAACAATTCAAGGTACAAAGCTTTTTATTCATTATATTGAAGGGTCCACTGCTCAGTTGGTAAAGCACAAGGCTCTTAACCATGTGGGCGTGGATTCAAGCCCCATGATGGGGTTACATCATATGATGTTATTTTTCATTGAAGTATATATCAAGTCCCAGCTCAATATTATCTTACTGAGCCGGCCCTTGGGGGCTACACGTTGCTGTCCAAAGTTTACAAGTTTATATTTACAAAGTCCCTGCTCATTATTGCATAATGACCCGGCCCTTGGGGGATACACTAGTTGAAGTTTTTATGAGCATTAGGGAATTACAAGTCCCAAGTTGCTGCAAGCATGACAACCCGGCACTTGGGGGCTACATATGTGGAATATTCAATTCTGACTAGTGATTGAGATGAACAACCTGAATTTCTTCAAGATTGTGATATTTATATTGAAGCAAGTCTTAAGCTGTTGCTATGCTACCTTCTTAAGACTTGGGGGCTACAAGTGATAGGCATATAAGAGGTATATTTTCAAGCTGGATGTTAACTACAAGTATGACCCGGTGCTATCAATATTTATAAACTGGTGATCTTGGCAATGATAAACCGGCAAGTTCTACGTCCTTAAACCGGCTGAAGATCTGATGAGTATTTCAAGGACCAATATTGTTTTTAAGCATTGGGAGCTGAATCAAAGGAGTTATTCTTCACAATATATTTTCTATTAGAAACCAATGTCAGCAAATTGATTATGAAGCTGGCCTATTAAACCGGATTTTCTAGAAGAAGGAAGTGACAAGGACTTAAGGATGATCAGGATCAGTTTAACATGGAAAAATCCAAATTAAACTGGGGGCTAATGTCGGGGATATACCCCGCGGTATGACCCGGCCAGAGTCATAATCTGGCTGGGACTTGGTAAACCGGCGAGTGTTAAACCGGCAGACAGTTAAGACAGATGGCTAAGACAGACGGTAAACCGGCGAGTGTTAAACCGGTAGAGTTAAGACAGATGGTAGCGCTGACAGGTGTTAAGTCAATCAAAACCCGGTAGACAATGTTAAACCGGCAGACCATGTTAAACCGGCAGACAATGTTAAACCGGCAGACAATGTTAAACCGGCAGATGTTAAGAAGCCTAGGAAAGGAAGTCAAAATAGTTTAAGTCTTAGTCCGAGATGGACTCTACATGTAACCCGCCTCTTCAACTTATATAAGGAGGGGTAGGGCTCCGCAAAGAGGGACAAGCAAGAAACAAGCTCTAGGGCTAGATACAACTAGAGGAGAGCCGGTTTACGGCGACTCCCTCGTGATGATAATGAGATCTAACCTCAAACAGCATGTAGGGTTGTTACCGGATGATGTTTCCCGGGGCCCGAAGCTGTCTAAACCCTTGTCTTCTGTTGCATCTCTCGATTCCGCCCAACCCCTCTCAAGCTACCACATAGATGCGTTGGCCTCGCGACTAAGTCCTCACACTAAGGACATCTGACGTGTTAATTCCACGACAGGAAGGGATACAAACATCAATTTTGGTAGCACCGCACAAAACTTATATGGCTGCATCTACCTGCTGTCAGCTAAACTCATGGTGCTCCAGGTATTCCTACATTCGTAACTAGGTACAGTGACCACCGCAAGATGAAATTAGCTTATTCGTACGTTGACTTGCTGAATGCAGTGCGGAGCGATCCTGTCATGTGTGGAGGAGCAAACAAGCAGTGTAGACAAAGGTGGAAATTAACCAAGGACTTATGAAATTATATATAATCTTCCTCAGGCAGGTCAGTATCCCCTTCGTCCAGATGATCATGTTTTGTCATGCCGAGCAATTGATATGTGCTACTATTTTGCAACACCGTTTAAGTATAGCTACTGTTTTCCTATCTTTTCAGATTCAGGACAATGAAGATGATTTCAGGGGAACTACACAATATGGACTCATGTTGAGTCATCTCTATTGCCTCATGTGTTTGCTGCAAATGTGTCAGCATCGATTTCAAGATGAGGCAGCTAGCTAGCTGTGGAGTTGCCAACATGCTCAAAGTGCTCGCAGCATTGAGAAGAAACAAGCATGCCCAGGAAATTAATGCGTGCGCAGGGAGGCCCTTTGCTCAGAGAAGCATCGACCTCTTTTCTTTATTTCCACACCTTCTCACAGCTTTGTATTTGTTATAGTATGGTGAATCATTGAGATGCATAAACATGCTGAACTTTTGTTCTTCTGAATGTTAGTATGCATACCATATCTTCTGAAGCTTATGCATACCATATCTTCTGAAGCTTAGTTTAATGTGAGTGTCTACATCTAGTACCGCATCCTCTAATTAGGTGAATGCACACGGAGAAAATAAATCTGTTTAATTTACTCCATAACCACCCTATTAAATAGGCCTAGTAACAAATCAGGCGCATGCAGTGGCCGGCGGGCACATGCATCCTGCATGAATGGCCAGTCAGCCAAGTCCATGTGCCAGCTCCAATGCAGCAACGCAAAAGAAGAGAACGGTTCTTGGGGAAAAGGGAGTAGTTAGTGCAGCGGGCCTTATAAACACGAACAGCTCGCTCTCCCTCTTCCGTCTCCCCCCAATTCCCCCTGCTCCCCAATCTTCCTCACTCGTCCAGAAAACCCCCGCTCACCTTCTTCCTCACTCGTACAAAAAACACTTGCTCCTCTTCTTCCACTCCAACAGAAATCCCCAGCCCTTCTTCTTCCACACTCGCACTGCCACTAGGCTCGTCTCTGGCTACTCTGCTCAAACCCGTGAGCTCGGCGCGACACCCACAAGAAAAATGGAGTCGGCTGGCCCCAGCGCCAAGAAGATGAGGCTCCTGCCAGCGGCGACGCCGGTTGTAGATCCTGCACCCGGTAGCGCGGGGAGAAGCGGCAAGCCCCCCCCCCCCACACACACACACCCGGATCTGAGGAACCGGTAGAATCTCCGGTGGACCGCATCAGCGATCTCCCGGACGTCATCCTTGAGGACATCATCTCGCTTCTCCCCACCAAGGATTGCTGTCGCACACAAGTCCTCTCAACTCGGTGGCGCCCTCTATGGCGCACCGCGCCCCTCAATCTCGACTGTCATCAGATATCTGTCCTTATTGAATTTGATCTCCTCATAGCCATCATCTCTTCTCACCAGTAGGCCCCATTCAATGCCTCTGCATCCCGACACGCTACCTGCTGTCCATACCCGGCATGGTGGACGCTTGGCTGACATCCCCTGAATTCAGAAAACTCGAGCAGTTTGAGTTGTAACATTACCACCAAAGTTTCATACCACAAACACACCAACAATTCATGCCCACACCACTATTGTCCATCTCACGGTTTTCCTCCACCACACCGCCACCTTCGCCCGGTGCCATCTACCAGACGATCTGGTACAAATACTTCGACTCCCACTCCTCACTGCACATCATCATCCACTCTAGTTGCCCTGCCCTGGAGTGCTTGCTGATTGTTTTGGGAATAGAAATCCGTATCAGTTGTCTCCAAATAAAGTCACCTCACCTTAAAAGCATTGGAATTTGTTTTGAAGGACAGCAGCTCATCATCGAAGATGCCCCTTCACTTCAAAGGTTGCTCCTTGATAATTGTTATAGACCTTCACAAATAACTGTCATCTCTGCGCCCAAACTGGAGACCTTGGGTGTAATTCATGACCCATTTAATGATCACAAGGAGTTGGTGTTTGGCTCCTCACTTTTTCATGTACCGTATATTATCATCTACACATTTGTAATCATAAGCTGCATTTTTCAGTTGTGCGCATAAGTTTTATATCATCTTGGAGTACACTTTGGGTACTAATATTATGTTATATGCTCAATGAAGAGTTCGGCCATCGATAGCCTATTAATGTTGCTGGATTCTGTCAAGATCATATATATCAGAATGTTTAGTTTTGATCTAAACATAATTATTGGCTTGTTGCGATGCTTTCGATCTCTGGAGAATTTATACATAGAGGTGATGATTTCATGCACGTTGAAAGCCCGTATATATTGCACTAGAATTAACTGTTCAGCTGTCATTATTTTGACTTACTCTTTTTTCAGACCTTAACTATTTTCAATCTTCATGTCTACTTAGGCAGAACCACATGGAGAAAAACATGTAACCAATCGTTGGTGTAATAAGCACAAGGACTTTCTCAGTTCTCATGCATTTGTTTGAGGACAATAACGATGGGACGATATGCATCCAACCAGGCAAACAGAAGCTTTGTCACATTCTTCCTGTTGAATGCAAGGTTACTATCGTCCATGGGGCTTAATTTTTTAGAAAGAGATTTCTCACGGACGAACATGTTGAACAGCAAAAAAAGAAGTTTCAGGTGGACAAATGGGCTTCTAAACGTGCTCGGCTTCTATTTACAATAAGTTGTAGACATCCCAAAATAATTTTTTTTGCACAGGATGTTCATTTTATGGATCAGACCGATCCATTTGTTTGTGACTGCAAAAAACAGTGGTTGGGTTAGATGTTACTATCATGTTCAATCTGGGTTTTGTCTAAATATTTGATGAACAATTAATCCTTGGGCTTTTTGTACCATTTGTATGCTTGACTTGCATGTTGTTGCCCTTGTACTTCCCTCCACCTATCACTACACTGCCGCATCTTCCATGGCTGATGCTCGTTCCCGTCCGAGGCCTTGCCGTCGTTCTCCGCCTTGGTTAGCTCGCTGTGCCCGCCGCCGTCTGGCGTTGTCAACATGGTCAACAACCAAGAGGATTCCGGAGATGACTGTACGTGGAGAGGCTGACAGTAGGGACCCACCAGGATCATTTCATTTCGCAAGCAGGTGCCTCGTTATTACAAGCCAAAAAAATACTTCCTCCTAATTGTTTGACAACTAGGTTCTAGGCCATTGTCGATGTAGTCAATAAACGAGAAAATTACACAACGAGCGGATAACACCAGGGACCCAGCAGCTCGCCCAGTTGTTTTTTAGTTTCAGAGACGGAGCTCAACTACGCGTTGTGCGGGGGCTGTGGCCCGTCTAGCCCACGCTTACGCTTTTATTAAGCACATGACGAGCCCAGTTGATATATTTTTTTCTTTCTGAAAATGGCTAGCCTGGTTCTTTTTTTTGGAGAATACCAAAACTGAGCCCTACTAGCTTTTCTCAACCCTGCTCGGCTGCAAATCTTTCAAGATGAGCAGGGGTGTAAGTAGTAAGAAATGGGCTTCCCCAGAAAATGGGCTATAATTGTAAGAAATGGGCTGTAAATTTTTAAACCAAAGCCAACCGGCAATTGCATTAAAATATAATTTTTTCAGGATTTCTCTACTCTCTACTCTTATAAAAACCAAAGCCAACTCGCAATTACATTAAAATATCATCTTTTCTCCCACAAGATAAACTACTCATACAAATGCATCTTCATGTTCCGTGCTAGTTAAGATTCTAAATTTCATTCATTTTTTCCGGAGAATTGTTTTTTGAATTTTATTTTGATATAATTTTTTGAAAATTATTTTTAACGTGACTCAAAATTTCGTGATTAAAAGAGTTCAGACCCCACCGAAATATGCAAAATTTCGTTCAATTTTTTAGCAGTGCCCAGAATATATGGTCTGTAATGCTAATAAAAAGAATATGGGCTTCAAATATCCTTAAGAATTAGCAAATGGGCTGTAAATTATTGAAAATAATGGCTAATGGGTTGTATGCTGTTTTCCATAGATTTGGAGGCTGACTTTTGGTCCTACTAGGTTGACGATGACGCTGTCCTAAAAAAAATTTGACGCGTACGCAAGGCTTTGTCAAATTAGTCAACACACAGCAGTGACTGTTGGATGTCCATCCAATGGCCGTCGTGTTTCTTCAATCTCTGATCTTCCTGCTCCAGCCACCCAAACCAGCGCCGGCGGGACTACCTGCTCCCTCCTCCCGTGGCTGGCTGTGCTGCCGCCAGGCCATCCCTCTAACCACCCACACATCCTGTTATTTTCCGGCGCCACCAGCCTCACCCCACAGCCGACCAGTCAGCGCTCCTACTCCCCTCAGCATGGGCATCCGCTGCGGTGGCTTTGCCTGCTCCGGGTGGTTCCCTTCCTGGGCCTCTCCCTCGTCCACGACGTTTGTGCTCTCGGCGCGGCGAGGTCAACATGGTCAACAAACAACAGCCATCAGGAGAGGCTGATAGTAGGGGCCCACACAGGGAAATGCCTCCTTATTACGTGCAAAATAATGATTCCTCCACCTGGTAGCTGGGACCCACCGGAAGGGCCTCTGTATTTCGCGAAAAAAATGTTCCCCCGCTGTCAGCTCATACCCACCGGAAGTGCCTCCTTATTACGCACAAAAAAAGTTGAATACTCCCCCTGCTAGCTGGGACCCACCTTGGTGGGAGGCTGACTTGTGGGCCTACTAAGTAGACGGGGACGGAGGGCTTTGTCAACTTAGTCAATATGAACGATTCTAGCTCCAGCGACCGTACGATGTCCATCCAATGGATGTAGTGCTTCTTCAACCTCTGGTCTTCTTGCTCGAGCCGCCCAAACCAGCACCAGTCGTGCCGCGTGCACCTGCCTCCCGTGGCCGGCTGTGATCCGCAGAGGCCTCACCGCCACCTACTACTCCCACCACTGGCCAGGCCATCCCTCTACTCACCCACACCCCCTGTTATTCTGCAGCGACGGCAGCCTCACACCACAGCCGAACCAGTGAACCCTCATACTCCTCTACGCGTGGGTATTCACTGTCGCGTCTTTCCCGGCTCCGAGTCGTCCCCTTCCTAGGCCTCACCGTCATCCACCGCCCTGGTGCTCTCGGCGCAGCGTGGTCAACGTGGTCAAGGAACGACTTCCATCGGACGTGGACTGTACGTGGAGAGGCTGACAGCTGGGTCCACGGCCGCAGCAAGGAAGTGCCTCCTTATTACGCGGAAAATAATGATTCCTCCACCTAATAGAAGGGACCCATCGGATGGGCCACTGTATTTCACGAAAAAATCATTTCCCCTGACTGTTGGGACCTACCAGCTACATCTTCGCACGCAAGGAAGTGCGTCCATATTACGGGCAAAAAAATGATTCGCCCCCTGACTGCTGGGACCAACCAGCTACATCTTTGCACGCAAGGAAGTCCTGACAGTCGGTATCCACCTGGCCGAAGCGTACGTAGCATTGCCATTCTAGTCGCGAACGTGTACGTGCATGCTGGTCGATGTAGAGGCGCGCACGTGTCATAGTAGAGGCGCGCACGTAGCATGTACACGTACGTACAGCGGCCAGTGTGCAAGAAAGAAAATACAGCCACGTACGTACATACGGGCGGGGTCTCGAACACCTACTTGCGCATATGTAGGGCCAGGGCTCGTGTACATGGCTGGGTTGGAACAAAGAAACTACGTCGTCGTCATGTTCATGGGGAGGCAACGGAATGCGTCGTGTTCATCAGGAGGCAACGGAATGCATGGGAGCCAACCGCCTTGGACAGAACAGACGATGGAAATGAGGCGTGGCGTACCGCACAATAGAGGAAACATCCTTTTGTTCGACCGGCCATGTTCGAAATGGGATCCTATTCATCGGGAGGGGTCTGGCGTACCGCAAAATAGGGGTCCTGTTTATCGGGAGGGGTGTGGCGTACCGCAAAACGGGACTCCACGGGATATTGTTCATCTCCACTATCGACCTCCTCCGGCCTCCACGGGCTACTGTTCATCCACCATGAACCTCCTCTAGCCTCCACCTGCGACTGTTCATCCAGCCTCCACCACGCGCTACTCCACCGGATACTGTTCAACCACCCCTCTCCACAGGCTACTGTTCATCCAGCCCTCCACGGGCTACTGTTCATCCAGCCCTCCACCGGCTACTATTCAACCAGCCCTCCATGGGGTCGTCTTGTTCATCCAGCCCTCCAGGAGATCCTGTTCATCCAGCCCCAAGCGGCTCGATCGATTGGGGTCCTGTTCATCCAGAGGCAACCACGGGGTCCTGTTCATCCACCCCCACCGGGAACTGTTCATCCAAACCCCCCAAAACCGCTCACTGTTCATCCAAACCCCCGAGTTGCAACGCTCACTGTTCATCCAGAGGCAGCATTGATCGGCTTCAGTTAGTAGCAGTAGCGAAGGAATCGCTCGATCGCTCGGGTTCAGTAATGCGCACTACTAGGAAAAGGCCTGCTAGTGGCGCACCAGTTTTGCCTACTAATGGCGCACTACTGGTGCGCCACTAGCACCACGCCACTAGTATTAAATACTAATGGCGCACCACTGGTGCGCCATTAGTATCTGGTATACTAATGGTGCACCACGCAGTGCGCCATTAGTATAGCCCAACATGCGCCATTAGTATGCCTCCTAGGGGGGCATATTTACCCATGTGCTTTGGCATACTAATGGTGCACTTTGGGGTGATGCGCCATTAGTATCCTTTCTATAGTGCGCTATTAGAGTGTTGAGTAGTGCGCCATTAGTATGAATATTAGGGATTATTTTTTTCTTTTTCTGATATTTGCACAGGTTACAAAATATATTATTGGACAGAATATAGACAGCACCACACAACAACAGCAGATTCATTGAATACAATAGAAGATTAGTCTCCGAATACAATTCATCATATTAGTCCCCGAATTCAAAAGACCGAACAAAGATAGAACATTACAAGTCTGGAGACCGCAAGTAGCGAGTTTGTCTTCACATTACAAGTCGATATCGATCATCTAAACTACCATCACATAGAAGAGAGCTGCGGTCATCACGATGAGCATCGTTGCAATGAAACTGGTCTTCATCCGGTTCCTCCAACGCTCCCTCCTCTCTCCCTCTAGATTGCGCGTGTATCTAGATTCCGCCTCCGCCCTAGTGGTGTACCCTTTGTAACTGTTACCGCTGAAATGGTGAACCTGTCTCCGACACTCCTCCCAGTCGTCGTAAACTCTAGGAAACTTACCCTTGTACACGACATACGACGGCATCTCTATGCAGTAGCCAAACAACAGATAATACATAAGCAATATATAAGTATGCAACAAAAGGATCGGAAGAGAAAAGCAAGACATTAATAGCACGATTCATGGTCCTACTAATAAATAGCATCGATTACATCTAAGTTGAACGACTGTCCAAACCAAAGAGATATACAAGTTCATTAAAGTTTAATTACAACATGAGCTAATCGATGTTTCAAAACTACACATAGCATCACTACTTTCGACTCGACTCATGGGACTGGAGCGTGGATGAAGCCACCGTCTTTTGTGATGGTCATGAAGTCGCGGGCGTTGTCAGCCTGCATTTGTAGCATTGTGTCTATCTCACTGTTGGACGGTTGATATCTGAGGTAGAACTGCCCCGAGGTATGAAGGACATCTTGATGGATGATTTCTACAAACTCCGACTGGATGCGAAAGAATTCTTGTCGGATGTACGCGTCCTGGATTGCCGCCAAGCTTGCGGCCCAATCTTTGAGATTATTTGGTAGCAAAAGGTGATTATGGTCTCGTACGATCGCCCGCATGTGATGGAGGGCGTAGTAGGCATCCTTCTGACCGCCAGGCGGCTGCTTAACGCAGGGGAACGTCATATTGTGGGTGAACACGTGGCTACCGTACCTACGAACTGGCCTCTTAAAGGTGCCTCCAGATGTGGCGTAGAGCATCATCAAGAACTTTCTTGATATTTTTGTAGTCTATCTTGGAGTCACTGTCCGGGTCAAAATACGTGGCCATGGAATATTTCGGGCTTAAGAGGATGACTGTGCAATGTGTGTCACTGCACAGAACACGGAATGTTAGAAAAAAAAAGAACGATTGAAATCTAAGAAAGCATATGTTACGGGGTGGTTAGGGGATGACTTACTTGGGAAAGTAAGGCATGAGGAAGTTATCCTTATCTGGGTTTGCCAGAATGACGCCTTCGAGGTGTGAACTCGCGATTTGCCGGTCCCCAGCGCTGCCCAAGATCTTGGCACGCATGTAGAAGGGGTCGACTATCCCGTTGTCCGGGGTCTTGTCTCTAATGATCCGCATCTCCATACTCAGCTAAAACAGCCGAACGAAGGTGTAGTGTAGCGGATGAAGGTTAAACATAGCAAAGATGTCATCTAACCGTAGGACGATCGTACCCCCGATGGCGCTATCCACAAAGCCCTTGCCCTCTGGCACCTTGGCCATGAAAACTGGGTATGCCACATCATTCTAGGAGAGATGCCGCCTCTCCAAAGAAAGAACACTGTCATGCAGACTCCGCATAGCACTGGTTGCAACATTGAGCATATTTGTCGGTAGCATCGCCCTACCCGCCACATGCACCCTCCTCAAGATATCCTTAGGTGAAGGTGGCCCATCCTGAGCACGGATCATACTCGGTGCCGGCTGGCTTGCACCGGCACCCTTGTTAGTCTTTTTTTTCCATCCCTTCTTCTTGATCTGCTGTAATGGGATCAATTTCTGCTCACAGACCGCCTTCTTGAGCATGTTGCGGCTGATAATATTTTGCACCTTGGCTATCCGAGGCTCGGTGAAGGCGGCATCTGGAGGCGTCTCCTAAGAACTGAACGCTAGACGACGCCTGTTGCAATTGGGTTTCTCCGCCGTACCAGCTAGATCGTGGTCGTCTTGGTTGGGTTCTTGAGAAAGAGGCCCGCAGAATTCGTCACCGTACCCATGTTCGGCAAAGTACTTATCGACGTTGGTAAATGTACCGTCGTCGTTCTCGTTGTCGTCCGAATCCTATGCCATATGCATGTCTGGATCCTGTGCCATAGGGATGTCCGGCATGTCCGGTAGCGTTGCGGCGTTCTTGCCATGGCTTGGCGCCGGCACAACTGGCGGTCTTGTCTGTGGGGTGGTGTCCCTCGGCCCCAAACGAATCTGGCTCTTCGGCCAAAGCAGGGGCTAGCTTACGCAGGCGCTGAGGGTCATCACATCATCTTCATCAGCCCTGGCGGGTCGAATTGGAGGTAACAACTCGTCGCAGCCTGGCAGCACCCGAACCAGTTCAACCGTATACACGGTGGGTGCCATCGGATTACCGTGGAACATGGGGTTGCCCAGTTAAACGATTCTACCCTTGGTGACATCGACCAACTCGCCGCCCACAAAGTGCAGGAGAGTGCAAGGAACGTTGGCGGCGCCCTGCGAAAACATGTAGGGCGTCAGGGATGCCCAGTCAAAGGCGAGCAGATGAAGTCATTGGCCGAGAGGCTTAGTTACCGTGATGTCGTCGAGCTCGGCTAATGTCGAGGCACCGCCAATGGCGGGCATGCAACTGACAGAGGGGCCGCTTGCTGGCGAGGTGCCATAGGCGTACACCTGGGTGCATTAAGCTCCAATGCTCGTGCCGGCGCCGGAGACACGAATACCGCCTCCGCCGGAGACACCAATGGCGCCGCCTGCGGGTTGTGCGAGTTGCTGGCCGTGAAGCTGGGAACTAGGGGCGGCCCCTGTTGGCCGCCCGCAATCCACGTCGTCAGCCCCTGAATCAACTTAGGCAACATGGCGATGAGCGTCGTTCCCAGTTGTTGTTGCACTTGCTCTTGGACAATCTCTAGAATCCGCGCCACTTGTGCCTTGAGTGCTTCAACCTCGCGCGACTGGCTTTCCGAGCTGGTCTTTTTCTCCCTTCGCCCACCAACAATATAGTATGATGAACATTTTGTGGACAAGCCTTTGCCGGCCACATGACTAGCTGACGACGGTTTACTGAGCTTATCCTTGTTTTTCATTACGTTCAATGACCTATTTAAAGGGGTGTCGAAAGGGGAGCTCTGAGACGACCCCGCACTACTGCTTTTAGTGTCCTGCGGAAGGAACGTGAACCATTTAGAAATATTGGGGATTAATTAGAATGCAACCATATGGAGCTAATTACATGGGGGTGTATTCCTTACCAGAAGAAGCTCAAGCGCCATGGTCTTCGGATCCGTGGTAAGCTCCTTTGTTACCGGGTCCTCCTTGTACCGGGCCATGATAAAGTTCCTGGTCTGCTTTTCACGGTATTTCTCCAAGCGGGGCGGTAGGCCTTGCTCGGCACGCTCCCCGTCCTCCTTGTCCCATATAGGCTCCGCCACTCTGTAACTGCCGGGACCGAGTTGGTGGACCCCTAAGTTCAACTGCCGCATTTCTTTCCCGCACTAACTTGATTCGGAGGTTGCGCTGCTCTCGCACTTGATCTTGAACTCCTTGTAGTCATCTTTGCTGATCAAAGGATATTTTGCCTTGATCTTCTCATAACTATCACCTTTTTCAATCATTGCCTTCACCATGCTTCTCCAAGTAGACAGGGCCGTGCTCATCCTCGTGAGGGCGGCACTATTCACTTTATTCCCTGAGAGGCATGTGTTTGCAAAGTCAGCCGGGAACTTATATCGTTCGTGCAGCTTCGTGAAGAGGAGGCTGCACAAATTCCCTTGGTCCTTATACCTTAGGTTCTCGGTGTTGATCGAGGCGGTGCTCCGGAGAATGCACCCGAGCTGAACCGAGTACCCCTTGACTAATTCTTTGGGCGCCGTTGGATGCCCGTCAGAGTTCACTTCAGTAAATTCCTCCTTGATGGTGCCGAGCACGTTCGGACGCCGGTCCTTCCGTTGCCTCTTCGGTTGGCTGCCATCTGTGCGTGTGCCGCCATCATCAGTGGTGGCATCCTCGACGGCACCATCAGTGGTGTCATCCCCGACGCCACTAAGGGTTGTGTAGTCAGGATCGGTGTCTTCCGCGGTGTCCTCATAGCGGTGAGGTTCTTCCTCCATCTCCTGGGACACCTCCCAGAATTGCTTGCCGCCCGAACCGCCGACCTCATCGTTGTGGGCCATGTTTCGCTCTAAATAGGAAAAAAGTTTGGTCAAAAAGTTGGTTATTGTCAAGGAACAAGATCATGGTCTCATCATTTAGGGTTTGTCGACACCGAGGCATCCTAAAAGCTAAGCCTTTATCATTTAGGGTTTGTCGACGCCGAGGCACCCTAAAAGCCTAAGCGTACATCATTTAGGTTCTCATCGACATCGAGGCACCCTAAAAGCCAAGGTTTTATCATTTAGGGTTTGTCGGCGCTGAGGCACCCTAAATGCTAAGTTAAGTTTTCATCATTTAGGGTTTATCGATGCCGAGGCACCCTAGGTTGACTGATATATATGGTTATCTTCTAATAATATACCCTATCAAGAAAAGGGAAGGAGAATTCTAAGTTGGGCCTAATCACTTGGCTCTATTGCCACCTATGGTTTAATGCAGCAAGAATGGGGGGGCAGTTGATCCTACTTAATTAAGTACTAAGATACCCCGGCCCATGCATTAGTCGCAAGTACCCCATATGTCCTATTTTTAGCAAAGTCATGCTATGACCTTTGCTGAAAATAGTACATATGGAGTACTCGAATTTGCCGGAACGGAAGTTAATCGACATTCCGGCAAACTCAAGGGCCTCTCAGGGTACCTGCAAAATCATTATCCCCGCGTAATGAAGTCGCCAATGGGTCATTTCATAACATCACAAGTAGCATCATCACAAGATCACAAGTAGCATCATCACAAACTACGCCCTGACATAACTTTGTCACACTCTTGCTTTCTAACTTCAGATCAAGCACCATTTCATCACACCATCAAGTAGAGAACAACACATACTAGAAAGAATGCATCAAGCTTACCCTGTAAATGCGCTACTACAATTCGGTCCTACTGAACATTGCTAAACAGCCAGTTAGTTTCAAGTTTCCAAAACAAGGGTTCACTGCTCCTAATTAATTAAAAAGTCTACTAGGCATGATTGATCAGGAAACGACCACTGCTACCGCAAAATTTGGTGTGTATCAATTAAACGGCCAACCCTATATCACAGGGACACCACAATTGTAATATCCAGTAATGGCAGGTTATAAATATAAAACCAGATACACAAGAGCAGGAACAATCTAGCTGCATATGTTGCACATCATGGGCAACAACAAAGAACAAGCAAATTTAAGCCACGAACTCATACCACAATATCTTAGATTCTTCAACTAAGCAAAACATGCATATTTTAACACTTCAGTAATCTCTCTTCCATCATCATAATCTTGCGTAACAACAAACCAGACGAAAACTAGCACAAAGGAAGAGCCTTTTTCATCACAAAATACATCCAGCAAAGGTGCTCTAAAATCGGAAATACTACCCCCCAAATCTTTAGCTCAATTCTGAAAATACATGGCTAGGACAACGATAGCATTCAACAACAAGCCCAAGCCTATACTTAACTAGGCCCAGGTTAACTTCCGTTCCGGCAAACTATACCTAACTCATGAGATCAACATGAGATAAATTAAAGTAAAGAGCCGAGCAAACCTGAAAGTCAAGTAAACTGTGGCTAAAGATATATAAAACTCCATTGCAAATGTGCCATGTCAATAAAACAACTCATGGAAGTAAACTACTAGCAGGCTCAAAAGTCAAGTAAACTGAAGATTAATCTAACAAGCCTGACAGTAGCTAACTGTACCTAACTGTATGTAACTGATGCTAACTGTACCTAACTGAATTTTCTTATGACAATTAACTGATGCTAACTGTACCTAGTTGTACCTAACTGATGCTAATTGTACCTAATTGATGCAAACTGTCACAAATATGATATTTTTATGACAAAATACATCATTATCCGGGCACATTATGGCCATTTTCCTACATGATGCTAACTGTACCTAACTGAATTTTTTGACAGTAGCTAACTGTATTTAGTAATTTTTCTGTAACAGTGTTGCCCCTATTTGAAGGACAAGCAAATAGATACCTAAAATCCACTAGTATTGCCTCTAAAAAAAGCCTAACTGAATTTTTCTGTAACTGTACCTAATAGGATTTTTCTATAACTGTACCTAACGGAATTTTTCTGTAACTGTACCTAACTGTACCTAACAGAAAAATTTACTATCCTATATTTTACCTTCGTATGTCAATAGCCTATTTTGCCGGTACCCACGGATTGGTACATTTTTCTGCCTCTGGAATAGCTATGAGTAATCATCACCTATTTATAGGCTTTTCTTCTTCTTTTCTTTTGAAAAGAAAAGAGCCGACAATCGAAACTCCATTGCTGCAGCAGAATTGAAATTGCTGAAACCCTAGACAACTTAAACTGACCAGCTAAGCCACTAGGTTAGGACTTAGGATATGAACTGACATCCAACCGATTTGCAACACCAACAGCCATCATCTAGGAACAGCCAAGACAAAACTGGAGGGGCTCTAAATAGTGTGTAGCAATGCAATGGTAAACGTTCGGCGACACAGAGTGATTGTTGGGTGAAGATACTTGGTTTGACCCTGAATAATTTACCAAACGGCTACTTTTCTGGCCCTGAACAATTTACCACCTTTTTTTTCTTGAGAATCAACAACAATTTACAAGCCATGGTCTCCACTCCCAAACCCTATTCGGTGCTTTAAGTATCTATTTGCGACAATTTACAACAATTTTTCTGTAACTGTACCTAACTGTCACCTGCGTGGTGGTGCCCTGCACAACGGTCGTTGAGCTCGCGCGGTAAGGTGAGCTCGCCGGAGATGGACGGGCCCTGCACAGCGGTCGAGACTCAGAACAGAGGTTGAGGGCAAGAGGAAGAAGAAGAAGAAGAAGGAAGTGGAGGGGAGGGGCTCACCTGCAGTCGAGGGCGTACACGGCGCCGGCCGGCCGCCTTGGACCCAGAGGAAGCCGCGGTCGTGCCGGATCCCTAGGGCTCGGGGCTGGCACAAGACCACACCGCAGCAAAGCAGAGCAGTGCGTGGACGGCAGCGTCGCGTGGCCTGGCTGAGCTGAGGTAGAGGCGGTCGTCGTCTCCTCCTCCAGCTCGGGGCGCGGGGGCGGCGGCGCGGGGGAGCTGCAGTGGTGGGGGGCGTGGGGGTGGCGGTGCGAGGGAGCTGCAGTGGTGGGGGTGCGGGGGCGGCGGGGGTGGAGTCCGGCGGGGGTAGGGGCAGCGGCGTCGTGGGTCGGGGCAGCGGGTGGATCTGGCGAGGGAGAGGGACGAAGGGGATCTAGCGAGGGAGAGGGAGGAATTAGCTAGGGGGAAGATTACTAATGGCGCACCCCACAGCGATGCGCCATCATTATGTTTGTTTTAGATAGCAATGGCGCACCCCCGATCGGTGCGCCATTAGTAATCTTTTTTTTTAGATAGCAATGGCGCACCCCCGATCGGTGCGCCATTAGTAATCTTTTTTTATATAGCAATGGCGCACCAGCCAGAGGTGCGCCATAAGTAATTTATTATTATTATTATTTTTTGTTGCATCTAATAATTTTTTAGAAAATGAATATGAATATGAAACAGTAATAATTTTTTATAAAAACAGTAATAATTTTTTTTTAAAATATCATCAAATTTGTTATTTGAAAAATTTATGAATATGAAAAAATATCATCAAATTTATTATTTGAAAATATCATCAAATTTGTTATTTGAAAATATAATCAAATTTGTTTTTTGCAATTTTAGTTGCATTTATTTGTGACGGTGGAGCGGGCCGGGGAGGGTGCGGGGGGTCGGTGGCGGCGGCGGAGCGGGAAGGGTGCGGTGGGTCATCGGCGGCGGTGGAGCGGCGGAGGGTGCGGTGGGTCGTCAGCGGCGGTGGAGCGGGGGAGGGTGCGGGGGGTCGGCGGCAGACAGTAGAGCAGGGAAGAGGGTGTGGGGGGTGCTCGGCGGCGAGGGGGCCGGATCTGGCGAGGTGGGATGGCGAGGTGGGATAGCGATCGAGATGGAGGGGGATCGAGATCGAGTGTCCATGAAATATAAAAATATTCATGAGTTCAAAAAGTGCCCATGAAATACAATCGAGAATGAAGGCTACAATTTAAATAAAATCGATCTTAGCTAGCTATCTGTTCACAATCTTCTTGCCCTTATTTTTCGTAAATGGAGTTCTTCTCTTGAACGGACGTCCTTTAGGTAGGGTGGTCCTGCTTCTTCTTGTGGTGTATGCTGATACTTCATCGTTGTCGTCATGTTCCATCTTCGGGTTGCCGTACTTGTCGAAGTCTTGCTCATTGGCGACTCCATCCATTCTGATGATCTTCCTTTTGCCTCTCCTCATGACAACACGACTGGGCTTTGGCGGGTCGGTAATGAAAAAGCATTGGTCCACTTGGGAAGCCAGTACCCATGGCTCATTTTTCACGGTGACGTTTGCGCCCGCGGTCTTGGATTTAGCTTCGGTTATAACCATGGTGGTGAAATACCGGTCGTCTTTTATGACGCTCTTGGCCCATCTGACACGGAACATCGGGAACTTCTCTCCAGCGTAGCTCAGCTCCCAGATCTCCTCGATCCTTCCGTAGTATCTGTCCTTGTCGTTACCGGTGTAGGATTCCATCATTACCCTGGAGTTCTGATAACCATCGCTCTTCATGTCCTTTCCCTCGGTGTAGAATGTGTAGCCGTTGATATCGTACGCCTCATATGTCATCGGGTTGTGCTCGGCGCCTTGAGACAAGGCGAATATGAGTTGTTCTTCCGCGGAAGAATCCTCATGTAAAGGGTACAACAGAAGCTTTTGCTTGAACCAACGCGTGAAACATGAATTGTGCTCTTTGATTATATCTCCGTCCGTCCTCTGTTGGCCTAGGTCATTGTACGTCTTCTCAATAAAGGTTTTGTGCTCTACCGCCCAAGGATCGACCACGTCTATGTGTTGTAGCGGGACTAGGTTTGCTCTTTCAAAGTCGGCGAGTCGACCCTCAAAGTTGACATGCATTTCGCGGCGACCCTCACGGTGACGGGTGACCCCATCCAGCGAGCCTGCCGAGGTGCCTGTTGACGGGCAGACCAACGGGGTTCTCGATGCCTAGATAATTCGTGCAGTAGGAGATGCACTCTTCGGTCAGAAAGCCCCTGGCTATGCTTCCCTCTGGATGTGACATGTTGCGAATGTATCCTTTGATGACACCATTCATCCTTTCGAATGGCATCATGCTGTGCAGGAACGTCGAGCCGAGTTGGATGATATCCTCCACGATATGGACCAGCAGATGCACCATAACATCGAAGAATGCGGGCGGGAAGTACATCTCAAGCTCGCATAGTATCACCACGATCTCTTCCTGTAGCCTTCTGAGTTGCCTCACGCCAACCGAGTTCCGAGAGATGACGTCGAAAAAGTTGCATAGGCCAAATAGCGTTTCACAGACGTGCGCGTCCATGATCCCACGGATTGCAACTGGAAGTATCTACGTCATCAGCACGTGACAGTCGTGAGACTTCATCCCTTTGAACTTCTGCTTCGCTGGGTCTAGGTATCTGCTTATCTTCCCTGCGTAACTGTAAGGAAGTTTTACTCCTATGAGGCAGGTGAAAAACTGATCGATCTCCTCCTGACTTAGAGTGAAGCACGCGGGAGGGAAGTCATTTCCGGTCTTCTTGGCCTTTTTGCCTTTTCCACGACTTTCCGTGTCCTACTTCGCCTCATCATCATCATCATTAGCGTGAAGCTCCTCCCTGATGCCCATTGATTTCAAGTCTGCCCTTGCTTTCGGCCCATCTTTGGTCCTCTCTGGCATGTTGAGCAGGGTACCAAGCAGACTCTCGCACAGGTTCTTCGTAATATGCATGACATCAAGGCTGTGAGGCACACGATGTATCTTTCAGTACGGCAAGTCCCAGAAAACAAACCTCATTTTCCATACCTTCAGCAGCGGCTCTGGCGCCTTTCGCTTCTTTCCCGGCTCTGGCGCCTTTTGCTTCTTTCCTGGCAGTGGGCAATCTTTCCAATTTTTCAACAACTCGTCTATTTCCTCGCCGCTCCGTGGCGTCTTCGGGGTTCGGTTTCACCATCGAATATATCCTTGCGTTTCCTCCACGGGTCATCATCGCGAAGCCACCTTCGATGTCCCATGAACATGGTTTTCGAAGACCCGGGATCTCAATCTAGCTGGCGATACGTTGTGTCATCCATGCACCTGACGCATCCAGAAAATCCGTGGACCACCTGCCCCGCGAGATATCCGTAACCGAGATAGTCGTGCACCGTCGTGAGCAGTGCGGATCTCATAGGGAAATATTCTTTCTCTGCGGCGTCCCATGTATTGGCTGGCGTTTTCCACAGCGTGTCTAGCTCCTCTTTCAGCAGCCCTAGATACAGAATGATGTCATTCCCTGGTTGTTTCGGCCCTTCAATTAGCATACTCATGTGAATGTACTTCCTCTTCATGCACAACCAGGGGGGAAGGTTGTACATCCACACAAACATAGGCCAGGTGCTATCTGTGCTTCTCTGGCTGCCAAATGGATTGACTCCATCAGTGCTCGTGCCCAGCATGATGTTCCTTGGATCCTTCCCAAATACTGGGTGTTCGAAGTTCAACGCTTGTCACTGGCTCCCATCCTTAGGGTGACTCAGCATCTTGTCTTTTTTATTTATCTCCAGATCATTTGCGTCATCTTCTCGCTTCTTCTCCTCCCTATCCGCGTGCCAACGCAGGAGCTTTGCTACCTTAGGGTCCGCGAAATACCACTGCAGATGAGGAGTGATCGGAAAGTACCACACCACTTTTCGAGGAGCTTTCTTCCTCTTCTTGTATCGAGTGACGCCACACACCGGACATATTGTAGACTCCGCGTGCTCGTCCCGATAAATGATGCAATTGTTCATGCACACATGGTATTTCACGTGTGGTAAATCCAGAGGACACACGATTTTCTTCGCCTCCTCGAAACTGGTCGGGCACTTGTTCCCCTTGGGAAGACGTTCGTGCCAGAATGACAAGTTCTCGTCGAAGCATGCGTCGGTCATTTTGTGTTTTACCTTCATCTCCATAGCCATGAGCGTTACTTTCAGGCGGGTATCCTCATGCCTACATCCTTCATACAATGGAGTAACCGCGTCTATCTCCAGTTGATCCAGCTTGGCTTTCTCTCGGGCGGCAGCTCTTGCATTATCCGTCTGCTTGAGAAGCAACTCTTGAATCTGAGGGTCCTGCACCCAGCCCATCGATGGTCCATCGTCGTCTGCTCCGCCGGCATCTTCATCTTCATGATCATGCCCTTCGTCTGCTCCGGCATCTTCCTCATCATCATGTCCGGCATCTTCTACATGATGACTGTGTACAGCATCACCGTCGTGATCATGTCCTGGAGATTCTTCGTCTTCTCGCCCGCCCGAGCCGCGGTGGTTGTCTTGCTGCCCTTTATCATTTCTGGCCCGGCCCCCATGGACGACTTCATAGTCATCTTCATCACCTTCCCAGCGATAGCCATCCATGAAACCGCGCAAGAGCAGGTGGTCCCGCACCTGCCCGGAATCCGGGTCCGCAATAAGGCTCTTCAGCTTGCATCATCGACACGGACATCTTATCTCCATCTCGTTCTTTTGAAGCATCTCGGCCTTCGTGGAGCTCAAAAACCTATTCACGATGCCTTCGGTCATCGTGGTCGCCTGCTGTAACATCCCAAAATTTGGGATGTTATACAATAGATCAGTATTGCATATCATATTTAATGCATTTTGCCTTCATCCTAGAAATTCTACGCAACTCAAGGACCCACGAAGAGAGTTGGGGATTTCGCTATTTTCATATTTGGGTTTTCTCAAATTTTGAAAATAGGATCATTTGATTTTATTTATTTTATCTTCAACTATTTCAATCATAAAAATATGAGATAGGGAATAAAATGACTTTCCCAAAATAAAGAAATAATGAGGATTTAATAAAAAAATCAAATAAGTTTTATTATTGGTGTTTTGCTATTTTATTTGAATTTAGGAAAAATTGCACGTTTTTCAAAACTGCATTTTAGGGCCAAAATAATGTTCATCTCGTTCTAAATATTTTATTTGGACGATGAAAATTTATTTTGGTAATTTTAGATTTTTATTTAGTTTTCTAGATTTTTTTCTATTTGGTGAAATTATTTAAAAAAAAAGCGCCCGTGCCCGCGACCGACTAGGCTGAAGCCCAGCCAGGCCAGCCCACCCAGCGCCACCGCCTTCCCGATGCGCCCCGCCGCAGAGTCCGAGCTGGACTCCGCCTCCCGCTGCCACCGCTTGCCCCCTCTCCCAAGCCACTGCACCCCCCCTCCCCCTTTAAATACCCAGCCTGGGGCCCCCTAGGGAGCCCCAAGCCACAGCCGCCGCTGCCGCACTTCCCCGCCGCCGGAGCTGCCCCGCCCCGCCGCCTCGTGCCGCCATCGCCGACGCCTGCCGTCGCCGCCGGAGCCACCCCACCCCGCCGCCGGAGCCCCGCCGCCCCTCGCCACCCCCGCCGGAGTGCCCGCCCCGCCGGAGAACCTCGCCGGAGGTACCGCCCGAGCCGCCGCCGAACCGGTTTTTTTAAGAAAAACCACTTCGGTTTTTTTAAGAAAACCCTAGTTTCGTTTTTTTTTGATCGGTTTTTTTTCGATTTATTTATTTAGCGAGCGTTCGCTCGTTTGTTCGTTTTAACGAACGCATTCGTCATTTAGATCCAGATAACGAATGTTTTTGTTAATCTGTTCGTCGTTTTTCTTTTTCTCGGATTTATTCCGCGAATTTTCTCATCGCGATTCCTGACCTGATTTTCATTTTAGTATAACTTTTCGCTCGTTTATCGGAATCTGGCGATTCAAGCACCTAGAGTTTCGTCTCGAAACCCTCTTTCCGAATAATCTACTCAAACAAGTTTTTGCTACTATAAAATTTGACTTCGGTCCAGATTAGTAAATGAAGCTTGTTTCTTTCGCCGTTTGAGTTTTGTTTCTTCGTTCGATTTGATTCTTTTTGCAAACCAGAGTTCTTAAGTTGAGCTTTCTGGTTAGATCTCTTAATTGAGTTTTACCTATGCATTAGATGAGTACTTATTGTATGCTTGTTTGTTTGTTTGCTTGCGAGAGAGTACCCGGATTGCGCCACTTGCTACTTCGAATCCCTAGGTTTCGTGGATCATCAGCAAGGCAAGTAACACTTTGATCATACTTCTTTATTACCCAGTTTTATTGCATTAGTTCAATCCTCAAACAATTTGCATGTTTAGGATCTGATTAATATGTGGGTTTTGGGAACTAGATGAGGTAGTACCTATTACCATGTTTTATTATTTAAACCTTTGGGAGTTACTTCTTCGTTTGCTTATTATGCCATGCTATGCTAGTAGACGTGGATTGGGTGAGTGTATCCATGACAGATGTGAGATTGTTAATTAATGGTTTATTTAAGGTGGCAACTTTAATACACATCTGGGTGGATTGAGGTACCTGGGTATTCCAGGATTGCCTGTTTGTTTTTGGACCGCCACCCAGGCTCAAAGGGATCATGAGATTATTCATGCTAGAAACTTCCGTGTGCAGCCACAAGCTACTATGGGCTCTAGCATAGTTGACTAAGTTGTGCAAACTATTACAGTGGTAGACTAGCAGATGTAGGGGATGTAGGTTGGTACTGTCTACCCGATTGTAAGGTGCTAGCGCTTCTGAAAGACTATGTCTCGGTCATCCGTTTCTCAAACATCATGTAGTGCGAGAATCCCAATGGAGGAGATCGAGTCTTGTGGGGAGAACTGTGCAAACCTCTGTAGAGTGTATAAACTAATCATGGTTAGCCATGTCCCCGGTTATGGACGTTTTGAGTATCTAGTACTTGGATTATCATGTGAATCTCACCATGTTACTCTAATTAATATTGTTGGGTTTGTTTAATGATGATGTTACTTAATTGGGATTGAGAATGCTCAACCATTCTCAATGTTTAACAACCACCATGATAGTTAAATAAAATTTATTCCTTTGCAGTAGGGAAAAATTGGCTTTATGCAAAAACTGTAACCATAGAGCTTTCCACCAAGCCATATATGCATGTAGAATAGCTTTATTCTTTCATTACTCCCTATGTGTTACATTGCCAGCATATTCCATGTGCTGACCCATTTTCGGGCTGCAACGTTCATGTTGCAGACTTTTCAGACAACGAGTAAGATGCCTTAGGATCATGGTTCTATACTCAGTGATGCCATTGGAGTTGATGGACTCACTTATCTTCCAAGCCTTCCGTTGTTATCGTTATTAGATGGTCTTAAGCCATATTTATTGTAATAAGCTCTCTTTTGAGACATTCAATGTAATAAGTGTGTGATTGCTACTCTGTTATAAATCCTTCAAGTACTGTGCGTGTCAGCATTACTGATCCAGGGATGACACTGATGCACAGAGATTAGACTGTTTGAGGTCTGGTCACTACAAGATGGTATACCTACCAGATTTGTGGGCGCCGAGATGAGCAATGGGAGATGATCAGCACTAGGAAGGACAGATCAATTGCAGCATTCATCCAGGAGTTAAACCAACACATTCGATGCCAGGAGAACCAGATGTGCGCAGGCATGATGGATCTGAAGAAGGCCATGACCAAGATCACGGAACTGGAGGAAGAACTCAAGTCTACACGCAATGTGTATGAGGAGGAAATAGCAACGCTAGTCGAGAAGAATGAAGATCTGAAGAAGAAGCTAAGAGTGTTCATGGGATTTCCAGCAACTGGAGAAGACGAAGATTGCACTTGTCCCGAGAACTACATCATCATCGACGACACCAACTTGGACCCAGATGATAGTGATGATGACTATGTTGATGAAGCTGGAGCAGATATCATGGAGTCTTCATCGGAGCAGTTTTTCTAGTTGACCGCCATAACAGTAGTAGTATTTTCCCCCATGTATCTAGTATACTCCGAGCACTTTTGTAACGATAGATAGACCGTTGTATGCCCTTGCTTGATTGAATGAAGTGTTTTGAGTGCAATTGTCTCATGTGCATATGGGTATTGTTTTCCCTCTAGACCTCATTCTATTCTGTATTCTCATCTTTTCTAAACCCTCAGATGCCTCCGAGACGTGACAACGGATTTGCTTTCCCACCGGAGCTCACCCAGTTGATCCAGAAGCAGAATGCATTGATGCAGATACTAGTTCAGAATCAGAATCAGGGGAACAACAACAACAACAATCCACTACCACCTGTTGATCACTTAACCCGTTTTCTTAGGCTAAATCCGCCGGTGTTCTCCAGTAGCACCGAGCCGATTGTTGCAGATGATTGGCTTCGTAAGATAGCCAGGGAGTTGACCACTGCAGGATGCACAGATGCGGAGAAGGTGTGATTTGCCGCACATCAGCTTGAGGGACCCGCAGCATCATGGTGGGAGAATTTCACAGCCACTTATCCAGTAGACACTATCACATGGGATCAGTTTCAGCAGGCTTTTCGTACTGCTCATGTTTCAGCAGGAGCTATGGCCATGAAGAAGCATGAGTTTCGCAACTTACGCCAGGGAGGACGTACAGTTGGCCAGTATGTGGATGACTCTAGTAAGCTAGCACGTTATGCCCCAGATGATGTTGCTACAGATGCAGCTAAGCAGGAGAAGTTTCTGGAAGGACTAAATGATGAGCTGAGTATGCAGTTGATGGTAGCAAGTTTCAACAACTACCAGGAGTTGGTAGACCGTGCTCTTATGATTGAAGGGAAGCAGCAGAAGATTGAAAACCGCAAGAGGAAGTATGGACAAGGGAAATACAATTCTGGAGCTCAGCAGAAGCCACGTTTTACCCCGAAATCGGGAGGACAGTTCCAGCATACCCATGGAGGTGGTAGCTCGCACAACCATAATGGTAACGGTAATGGAGGAAGTAATGGCCAGAATTGTACCAATCCCTCAACACCAGCCAAGAGAGATTTGAGTCAAGTCACTTGCTTTAAGTGCCAGATGACCGGACATTACGCTAATGAATGTCCTGAAGGCCAGAATAGGAAGGGCAATGGAAGCTCTGGGAAGAAGCCGAACCCTTTCAGAAGAGGACAGGTGAACCACGTTAGCGTGGAGGAGGTTGAAGCCCAGCCCGATGCAGTAATAGGTAAGTTTTTGGTTAAGTCATTTACTGCACTCGTTCTTTTTGATACTGGTGCATCGCATTCATACATATCAGGGGGATTTGTGGATAAGTATAAACTGACAACACAAGCCCTTAGGTCACCCATGTTAGTAACCTCGCCTGGAGCAGAATATATGGCTAGACTATGGTGTGATCGGTTACCATTAAGGATTGGTAACTACGTGTTTCCCTCGGACCTAATACTATTGGAATCACAAGGATTGGATGTGATATTAGGCATGGATTGGTTATCGAAGTATGGAGGGAACATTGAATGCGCTAGTAAGACGATTTTGCTTACAACGCCAGAAGGAAAAACGATCAAGTATGTATCAAGACATGAGCCGAAGAGGATGCACGTAAATTCCTTATCATGAGTTGTGCAGGAGGAAGTACCAGTAGTGAAGGATTTTCCTGATGTATTTCCAGAAGAGTTGCCAGGCATGCCACCGGATAGAGACATCGAGTTTTTGATTGAGCTTTTGCCAGGCACAGGGCCAATATCCAAGAGACCATATAGGATGCCTGCAAAAGATTTGGAGGAGATTAAGATTTAGATTAAGGAGTTACTGTGTAAAGGCTACATTCGCCCAAGTTCTTCGCCTTGGGGATCACCAGTACTTCTAGTGGAGAAGAAGGACGGATAATTAAGGATGGTTGTTGATTATCGAGGATTCAATGCAGTAACCATCAAGAAGAAGTACCCACTGCCAATGATCAATGATCTGTTTGACCGATTGCAAGGAGCAAAGGTATTTTCCAAGATCGATTTGCAATCAGGATACCATCAGTTGAAGATTCGAGAGCAGGATATACCTAAGACATCTTTTACCACCAGGTACGGGCTATATGAGTATACGGTTATGTCATTTGGTCTGACTAACGCACCTGCCTTTTTCATGAACATGATGAACAATGTGTTTATGGAGTTTCTGGATAAATTCGTCGTGGTGTTCATTCATGATATTTTGGTTTACTCAAAGAACGAAGAGGAGCATAAGGAGCATTTGTGTTTGGTGTTGGAGAAGCTCAGAGAACACCAGTTATATGCCAAGTTTAGCAAATGTGAATTTTGGTTGAAGGAAATTGGATTTCTCGGACATGTTATATCCGGAGAAGGAATAGTAGTAGACCCCATGAAAGTTGTCACAGTGACAAATTGGGTAGCACCAACAACAGTTGGAGAGATCCGGAGTTTTCTTGGACTGGCAGGATACTACCGGAGATTCATTGAAAATTTCTCAAAGATTGCGAAGCCCATGACGGAGTTGTTGAAGAAGGATACCAAGTTCAATTGGACTGAGGAATGTGAGGCCAGTTTTCAAGAATTGAAGGAACGTCTACTTACCTCACCAGTGTTGATTCTGCCAGATCAGACGAAGGATTACGAGGTGTATTGTGATGCTTCACGTCAAGGACTTGGAGCAGTGCTTATGCAGGAGGGGAGAGTTGTTTCGCATGCTTCACGACAGCTTAAACCTCATGAGTTGAATTATGCCACACACGATTTGGAGTTAGCAGCCGTAGTGCATGCATTGAAGACATGGAGACATTTTCTTATCGGAAATCATTGTGAGGCGTACACGGATCACAAGAGTTTGAAGTACATTTTCACGTAGGAGTTGAATCTCAGGCAAAGGAGATGGTTGGATCTCATCAAAGATTATGACATGAGATTGTAGTACCACCCTGGGAAGGCTAACGTAGTAGCCGACGCGTTGAGACGTAAGAGCCATGTCAATACACTCATGACCGCAGGGTTGCCAAAGGAGTTAGCCGAGGACCTTTGCGAACTATGTTTGGAGATAGTTCCGAGAGGCTATGTAGCAGCATTGGAAATTCAGTCGACTTTGATGGATAAGATCAGAGAATCTCAGAAGACCAACAAGGAAATTGCTGAGATAAAGGAGAAGATGAGCAAAGGAAAAGCTAAGGGATTTCGTGAGGATGAGCATGATACCTTATGGTTTGAAGACCGTGTTTATGTGCCTAATGACCTGGAAATCGGGAAGTTAATTTTGCAAGAGGCCCATGATTCGCCGTATTCGATTCACCCAGGAAATACCAAGATGTATTTGGATTTGAAGGAGACTTTCTGGTGGACCAGAATGAAGAAGGATATTGCGGAGTATGTAGCAGTTTGTGATGTATGTCAGAGAGTAAAGGCAGAGCATCAGAAGTCAGCAGGATTGTTGCAACCATTGCCGATACCCGAATGGAAGTGGGATAAACTAGGCATGGACTTTATCACGGGATTTCCCAGGACTCGCTCAGGCTATGACTCGATTTGGGTTGTAGTCGATCGTTTGACGAAGGTAGGTCTTTTCATTCTAGTGAAGACCACTTACACTAGTGCTAAGTTGGCCAAGATATACATGACCAGGATCGTATGTTTGCATGGAGTTTCGAGGAGCATTATATCATATAGAGGAACCTAGTTTACCTCAAAGTTTTGGAATCAGTTGCATGAAACCTTGGGTACCAGGCTAGAGTTCAATACAGCTTTTCATCCGCAGACAGATGGACAGACCAAGAGAGTCAATCAGATTTTGGAGGATATGCTGAGAGCTTGTGCGCTAGATTATGGATCTAGTTGGGACGACAATTTGCCATATGCAGAGTTCTCTTACAACAACAGTTATCAATCCAGTTTGAAGATGGCCCTTTCGAAGCCTTATAAAGAAGGAGGTACAGAACCCCGTTGTCTTGGGATGAAGTTGGAGACTGCCAGTTGTTTGGACCGGATTTGATTAAGGATCTGAATAGAAAGTGAAGTTGATTCGCGACAGGCTCAAGGTAGGCCAGTCCAGGCAGAAAAGCTACGCAGATTCAGAATGCAAGGAGACAGTTCACGAAGTCGGAGATAGGGTCTATCTTCGTGTATCCCCACTTCGAGGAGTTAATCGTTTTGGTGTTAAAGGAAAGTTAGCGCCACATTTTGTGGGACCATACAAAGTTTTGGGACGTATGGGAGAAGTTGCCTACAAGTTGGAATTGCCTGAGGGATTGTCAGGAGTCCACGATGTGTTCCATGTTTCCCAATTGAAGAAGTGCCACACAGAGATGGTTGATATACCTCTGAGAGATATAGTGCCACTAGAGGTGATTCAGTTGGAGAGTGATTTGACCTATGAGGAGAAACTAGTCAAGATTCTTGAGTATGCCAGCCGAGTCACCCGCAGCAAAGTTATCAAGTTTTGCAAAGTTCAGTGGAGCCACCACACTGAGGATGAAGCCACCTGGGAGCAAGAGGAAGATCTGCTGAAGGACCACCCTCATCTATTTTCTAGCCAACCCGAATCTCGAGGGCGAGATTCATCTTAAGGGGGGTAGGTTTGTAACATCCCAAATTTTCAATTTGGAATGTTATACAATAGATCATTATTGCATATCATATTTAATGCATTTTGCCTTGATACTTGAAATTCTACGCAACTCAAGGACCCATGGAGAGAGTTGGGGATTTCGTTACTTTCATATTTGGGTTTTCTCAAATTTTGAAAATAGGATCATATGATTTTATTTATTTTATCTTCAATTATTTCAATCATAAAAATATGAGATAGGGAATAAAATGACTTTCCCAAAATAAAGAAATAATGAGGATTTACTAAAAAAATCAAATAAGTTTTATTATTGGTGTTTTACTATTTAATTTGAATTTAGGGAAAATTGCATGTTTTTCAAAACTGCATTTTAGGGCCAAAATAATATTCATCTGGTTCTAAATATTTTATTTGGACGATGAAAATTTATTTTGGTAATTTTAGATTTTTATTTAATTTTCTAGATTTTTTTCTATTCGGCAAAATTGTTTAAACAAAACGCGCCCGCGCCCGCGACCGACTGGGCCGAAGCCCAGCCAGGCCGGCCCACCCAGCGCCGCCGCCTTCCCCGCGCGCCGCCGCCGTCATGGTTCTAAGCTTGACAGTAGAAAGGGGGTAGGTATGGAGAGGCAAGATCTTAGCTATGGAGAAGATGTACACACGATGTTTACGAGTTCAGGCCCTTCTCAAAGGAAGTAATAGCCCTACGTCTCGGTGCCCGGAGGCGGTCGATTGGATTATGTGTGTTGAATTACAGAGTATGCGAACCCCTGTCCCAGAGGAGGGGGTGGCTTATATAGAGTGCACCAGGACCCCAGCTCCCCTCCATTACAAGGGGCTTAATTTACATAAAGTAAGGGCGTTACTGGTAACGCCAGCATTTAGTACTCTTAATGCTCATGAAGGCTAAGGAGTAAATATCTGGTCGTTGTGTGCTCTTCCGGCTTCTGGTCTTTGATATGGTCGAGTGATCTTCCTTGTGGTCGAGTGATGATAGGTAATGATCGTCGAGTGGCGTGTACGTCGAGTGGATTGCACTCGACGTACAAGACTGGTGCTCTTCTGTTGACTCTTGGTATTTCCATCTTCCAGGGTAGTGACCTTCGGTAGGACGTATAGGTCGAGCCTATCACCCTACCCCGGGTCTGTATCCTCGTCAGTATCCCCCGAATGGATTAAGGTGTGAGAGGAAAGTAAGACAGCGTTGGACCTGTCCTGTGCTTCGTGCCTCCGCGAGTGTTTCCTGTTAGACTGATCGCCTGTGTTGATACTTCAGAGTTGACTCGATTGCCTTGATCCATTCAGGAAGTCGTCGACTAAACTGGTGGCCTCATGCGTCGAGTGTCGTGTGGGAGTGTGAGATCTAGGGCGAGATTGTCTGCGGGGAATCCCGGATTCCGTGGGATATGAAATTTCGAAGGCGCGCGCGGGTAGGAGGGCACAGAAAAAAGGGGAACCCGGATGAGCCGAGATGCCTCGATTATCGCGCTGCCTTTTTCACCACGTTCGCTGCGTGCAACTGTAGCAGGATTTGACGGGATTTCCTGGCCCCACGCGTCAGTCACTCGGAAGTGAGCCTTTATAGGGCGACGGGGCCGGGCTGCTTGCACTGTGCACGCCCGCCTCTTCTTCTCCTTTCTCTGCTCCTCCGCTGAACCAAGCGCTTCCGCATCCAACGTCGCCGCTTTCCCACCATGTTGAAGGACAAGATGGCGGCGCTAGAGCGCGCCAAGAAGGCGACGGGGGCGGCGAAGGGCAAGAAACCAAGCCGCGGATCATCATTGCGCTCGGGGTTGCCGCCAGGCTGGATCCAAGGCGATTGGATCCGGTCTTCGATCCGGCAGGAGGATCTGACCGAGCTGGAGGAGACCGGGCTGATTGCAGAGGGAGCGGCGAGGCTGCCGAAGGGAGAGACGGAGCCGCAACCTCGACCGGGTGAGTGTGTCTTGCTCTCCACCCATGTCGACCGGGGCTTCTCGCTTCCTCCGCATCCTTTCTTCCGAGCGTTTTTGAACTTTTTCGGGGCACAGCTCCATCACTTTTCCCCCAACACCATCACGTATCTAGCCGCGTTCGTGTCGATGTGCGAGAACTTCTTAGGGTGTCGACCACACTGGGGTCTCTTCAAACACATCTTCACCATTCGTTCCCAGTCCGTTAAGAAGGTGAAGTCGAGCAACTCGAAAACCCACATTATCCAAATGTGCGGGGGTTTAGGTATCCAAAAGAGGAATAGGAGTGCTTTCCCTGCTATGATCCTCCCTGAATCCGTCAGGGGCTGGCAATCGACCTGGTTCTACTGCCAGGACGTGGCGACTCCGGGCCAGTCGACCGGTCTTCCTCCTTTTTCATTCGACCGGGCCCAGACTCCTGCCCCACTGAAGGTTACTGCTGCTGAGACCATGGAGACGAGGATGTTAGTTGACCGAGTGGTCCATCTCATCAATGATGGCGTCACTGGAATGGACTTGCTGGAGGTGTTCCTCGCTCGGCGTATCCAGCCTCTCCAGTCCCGTGACCACCCGATGTGGTTGTACTCTGTGCCGGGCGACTCCACTCGGGTCCATCCAGAAGAAGTGCCGCTCGGCACCGTGGCCTTGTGGTTGAAGGGTATCACGGGAAATCAAGATAACCCTAGAGCATCCAGGCGAGTCACCCCTTTCGAAAGTGACAACCCACCCGACAAGGTACCTTCTCCGTTCCGACTGTTTTCCGCTTGCATTCCGACTATGTTTGGTGTTGGCTGACTCTTGTTTTAGCCAACTTGCTTTGTAGGTATTCATAGAGATGTACTCAATGCCCAACGGCGAATAGGCTTTGGCTCAGGACCAGGAGGGGGAGGACGGGGCGGAGGAGAGTGGCGAATGGGAGTCCCGGGGAGAGGAGGAGGAGGAGGAGAGCGTCGATCCAAGTAGCAACACGATCCATCCGGTGGTCGAGTGAAGAGTGTGGCTCCAAGCGCCACCACCCAGAAGTGCACTCGGACGTCGACTCCGGAGCCGACGAAGAAGATGGCTAAGCAGCCTAAAGTCGCCCCTTCCAAGACCCGCAAGACCCTGCCGCGCATCAAGATGGACGTCCCCGTTGCCTCAGGGTGGGTATCCTGTTTGCGCTTAAGTCGACTGAAGGTTTTCCCGATCCGACTGACTAGTTCTTGTGTCTTTTCAGCCCCACCTCCACTGTCACTGACATGGACATTGAGAAGGCACGAGAAGACGAAGAAGCCACCTCACGGGCTGGTAAGTTCATTCAAATCAGTCCTGTTCAACCGAGTGGGTGGTTGATTGACTGAAAATTTGGTGCTTCTCTTCTTATGTAGCTCCGCAAGATATTGTTGTGCTTCCTGATGACGAGGAGGAAGAAGAACCCCCACAAGAGAGGAAGAAGAAGAGTGGAGGTTCGAGCAGAAGGAGACTTGAAGTCCAAATCCCTCAGTCGATGCCGGCACCCAAGGCGACAGCTCGGACTAACGTCACATTTGCCAACCCGTTGACGACTGATCGTCCGTCGGGGTCGACTGCACAGACGCCGCTGCACCGGTGCAACTCCATTCGTCTGACCCGGCCGCTACTTTGACCCCTCTGGAGCCATCCCTTTTTGCTACATATCAAACTCCGGATGATTCGCCAAGTGCCACTAGGGAAGCTCTTCGCCACGCAAATCTTGTCATGGAGTAGGTGAAGGTGATGCATGAGGCTAGTCAGATATCCTACAATGCCAGCACTGCCCTTCAGACCAATGTTCAGGTTAGTAAACTTCCGACTGAACTTTTGAACGTCGCTTTATATCAGATCACCCACTGGGTGTTCCTTCATTTAGAACCCAAGAAATCTCTGATGTTGCACTTTCTGAATCAGTGGGGGCACGTCGAGTGCACCCACTGGGTGTAGTCCCCAAGAGCACAGTCGGCTGCTGGCAGTCGACTAAGGTCTGATGAGTGTTGGTCATTCTGCCTCTGCTTTTTTTACTAAGTATTGATCTGATCCAGTGGGGGCACACTGAGTGCACCCAATGGGTGTAGTCCCCGAGACTACTGTTGAATATTTTATTCGGCAGTAGTCTTAGAGTAAACCTTCTCTTTCACTATTGTTTGTATGTGTTGACTGATATGTCTGTCTTCCTGTCTGCAGAGGTCTTGTGATCTTGGAGCTCGGCTCACCGAATTAAAGAAGAAGCATATCAGTGTGGAACTTGATCTCGAACTTGCGAAGAAGAACCTGAAGAAAGCTCAAGAAGAAACAGCCATCATGGGAGGTAATCACTCGGCCATTTTGTCTGCTTTGTAGCTTTACACTTGGCACTGGCTTTTCTTTCAGTCTCTTTGAACCGAGTGAATTCGCATAAGCAGATGCGCGTAGTGAAAATCGCCAACTCCAGTCTCGTCTGAAGAGTGTTGTTTCTTGAGAGAGGATGAAGGAAGCTCTAGAGCAGAAGGATCTGGACCTTGCAGCTGCTCAAAAGGAAGCACGCGAGAAGACGAAGCTTGCGGACGAGAAGCTGGCTTCAGTCGGCAAGCTGGAGGATGAGAACGCGACGTTGAAGACGGCTGTCTCGAACGCTAATCGTGAAGTTGAGCAGCTGTGGAAGGACAAGGAGAACTTGACCGCTGAAGTCGAAGGCCTCAGGACCAAGACTGGCAAGCTAGAGTCTCATTTAGAGCAACTTGCGGCAAAGCTTGTCCTGAAGCTTGAGGGTACGTCTGTCTCGTTAAATAACTATCACCGACTGAGATTTGCAATACTGTCGACTCATTGTTCGTTGTGATGAAACAGAACTCTGTCAGTACTTCGAGGCCAAAACTGGACGGGTCGAGACATGTCTCGACCCTATCAACTGCCCCATGAAGGATGAAGCCGCGATGAACTTCCTCCGACTGGAATCGCGCTTGGGTGATGCAGTTGACTATCTAGCTCGGCTGAAGGCGGTGATGACCTGAGTGGATGCTGAGCTCTGGCCTCGGGAGGAGCTGTCACAAGACCTCGAGTCCTTGATGGCTCGGCTAAACCAGATTCCAAGTCGAGTGCAAGAGTGGAAGAAATCCTCTGCCCGCTGTGGTGCTGATGTCGCTTTGCCTCTGGTCTGAGTGCACTGCAAGGAAGCTAAAGAAGACAAGTTGGCAGCTCTCAAAGTGGCAAACACTAAGAAGCACTCCTTCCAGGATTTCATGGACACTTTCCTCGAGGCAGCCACTCGCATCACCGACAGCATCGACCTCGACAGCTTCTGCGACCCGGCCAGTCCTTCTCCCGCCGAGTAATCAAAAGAAAAACATTATGCTTATCACTTTTATTTGCCTCGGAATGCCGACTGAACTTGTAACTGTTAAAACTCCTTCGAGCCTGATGCCCGAGCACTTTATTCTGCGGTTAAGAAACTTTGGATTTGTCACCTCATAAACTGCGTCTATCTTCGATGGAAAATCGTTTTTTCGAATTGTTGTCTGTTTGCTTGATGCAGCTGCTGGAGAAGGTTGGCCAGTCAACTGATCGGGTGATCCTTGGGCAACCTTGATCAGTTTATCAGCAAGGCGTTCCAGTCGACTAATAGGACGATCCTTGAGCAGCATTGATCAGCTCATCAGCAAGGCATTCAACAATGGTCTCATCGTTCCAGTCGACCAATCGGGGCATTGATCAGCTCGTCAGCAAGGCACTCAGCAATGGTTTTGACGTTCCAATCGATCGGTTGGGTCATCCTTGAGTAGCATTGATCAGCTCATCAGCAAGGTACTCAGCTTCTGGAGAAGGACGGCCAGTCGCCTGATTGAGCAACCTTCGAATAGCATTGATCAGCTCATTAGCAAGGCACTCAGCAATGGTCTTGTCGTTCCAGTCGACCAATCGGGTGCATTGATTAGCTCATCAGCAAGGCACTCAGCAATGGTCTTGACGTTCCAGTCGATCGGTTTGGTGATCCTTGAGTAGCATTGATCAGCTCATCAGCAAGGTACTCAGCTTCTGGAGAAGGACGGCCAGTCGCCTGATCGAGCAACCTTTGAATAGCATTGATCAGCTCATCAGCAAGGCACTCAGCAATGGTCTTGACGTCCCAATCGACCGATTGGGTAAGGTTTTCGAACCTTAGGCGAGTACGAGACTGCGGCTAAGCCTCCCGAGTGAGAGGATTGCTCTTCACTCGGTGAGATTTTTCAAACTTAGGCGAGTACGAGACCGCAGCTAAGCCCCCGAGTGGGTGGATCGCTTTCCACTTGGTAGGATTTTTCATTAATTAGGAGAGCACTGTGCTGCAGCTAAGCCTCCCAAGTGAGAGGATTGCTCTTCACTCGGTAGGATTTTTTCGAACTTAGGCGAGTACGAGACTGCAGCTAAGCTCCCGAGTGGGAGGATCGCTCTCCACTTGGTGGGATTTTTAAAACTTAGGCGAGTACAAGACTGCAGCTAAGCCCCCAAGTGGGAGGATCGCTCTCCACTTGGTGGGATTTTTATCACTTAGGCGAGCACTGGGCTGCAGCTAAGCCCCCGAGTGAGAGGCAGACTCATCACTCGGTAGGATTTTTATCACTTAGGCGAGCACTCGGCTGCAGCTAAGCCCCCGAGTGAGAGATAGACTCATCACTCGGTAGGATTTTTATCACTTAGCGAGCACTGGGCTGCAGCTAAGCCTCCGAGTGAGAGGCACACTCATCACTCGGTAGGATTTTTATCACTTAGGCGAGCACTGGGCTGCAGCTAAGCCCCCGAGTGTGAGGCAGACTCATCGCTTGGTAGGATTTTTATCACTTAGGCGAGCAGTGGGCTGCAGCTAAGCCCCTGAGTGTGAGGCAGACTCATCACTCGGCAGGATTTTTATCACTTAGGCGAGCACTGGGCTGCAGCTAAGCCCCCGAGTGAGAGGCGGACTCATCACTCGGTAGGATTTTTATCACTTAGGCAAGCACTGGGCTGCAGCTAAGCCTCCGAGTGAGAGGAAGACTCATCACTTGGTAGGATGTTTATCACTTAGGCGAGCACTGGGCTGCAACTAAGCCCCCGAGTGAGAGGCAGACTCATCACTCGGTAGGATTTTTATCACTTAGGCGACCACTCAGCTGCAGCTAAGCCGCCGAGTGAGAGGCAGACTCATCACTCGATAGGATTTTTATCACTTAGGCGAGCACTGGGCTGCAGCTAAGCCTCCGAGTGAGAGGCCAACTCATCACTCGGTAGGATTTTTATCACTTAGGCGAGCACTGGGCTGCAGCTAAGCCCCCGAGTGTGAGGCAGACTCATCACTCGGTATGATTTTTATCACTTAGGCGAGCAGTGGGCTGCAGCTAAGCCCCTGAGTGTGAGGCAGACTCATCACTCGGTAGGATGTTTATCACTTAGGCGAGCACTCGGCTGCAGCTAAGCCCCCGAGTGAGAGGCAGACTCATCACTCGGTAGGATTTTTATCACTTAGGCGAGCACTGGGCTGCAGCTAAGCCTCCAAGTGAGAGGCAGACTCATCACTCGGTAGGATGTTTATCACTTAGGCGAGCACTGGGCTGCAGCTGAGCCTTCGAGTGAGAGGCAGACTCATCACTCGGTAGGATTTTTATCACTTAGATTCAGGCGAAATAGATTCGAGGCTAAAGTAGCATACACAAAAAGAAATAAACAACAACCACACGAAAGGAGTAAATTATGTCTTTTGATAATTAAGCTAACAGGTATCCCTTATTACATCCGATCGGTTTAACTATTTAAGAATAGAAACGGTGGAGCAGATCCGCATTCCAGGCGCGCGGCTCATATCTATTGTGTTCGACGTTGAAGAGACGGTATGCTCCGTTGTGGAGCACCTTGGTGATGACGAAAGGGCCTTCCCAAGGGGGGCGATCTTGTGTGGCCTTTGTTGATCCACTCGAAGGACCAAGTCCCCTTCCTGGAATGCATGACCCCTTACGTTCTTGGCGTGGAATCGACATAAGTCTTGCTGGTAAACGGTCGACCAGATCAAAGCCATCTCTCTCTCTTCCTCCAAGAGGTCGACTGCGTCTTGTCGAGCTTGCTCTGCTTCTTCTTCTGAGAAGAGTTCGATCCGGGGAGCGTTGTGGAGCAAATCGCTCGGCAAAACGGCTTCGGCTCCGTAGACCAGAAAGAATGGAGTCCGTCCAGTCGACCGATTGGGGGTTGTCCTTAGTCCCCAAAGCACCGATGGGAGCTCGTTGACCCAAGCCCCTGCCGCATGCTTGAGGTCACGCATTAGCCGAGGCTTCAACCCTTTGAGAATCAATCCATTCGCTCGCTCAGCTTGTCCATTCGACTGGGGATGGGCGACTAAAGCGTAATCTACCCTCGTGCCCTGGGAGGCGCAAAAAGCTTTGAACTCATCAGAATCAAAGTTCAAGCCGTTGTCCGTGATGATGCTGTGCGGGATGCCGTATCTGAATATAAGTTCTCTGATGAAACTCACGTCTGTGCTATCTTCGAGGCTCTTAATGGGCTTGGCTTTGATCCATTTGGTGAACTTGTCGACTGCTACCAGCACATGAGTAAATCCACTCCTGCCTGTCCTCAGAGGTCCTACCATGTCCAATCCCCAAACGGCGAAGGGCCAGACGATTGGAATAGTCTTCAGAGCTGACGCAGGTTTGTGAGACATGTTGGAATAAAACTGACAACCTTCACACTTGTCCACTATTTCCTTTGCCATCTCGTTAGTGTGCGGCCAGTAAAACCCAGCTCGGTATGCTTTGGCTACGATGGTCCGAGAGGACGCATGGTGACCACAGGTCCCCGAGTGGATATCATTAAGGATCATTCGGCCTTCTTCTGGCGTGCTGCACTTCTGGCAGGCTCCAGTTACACTCTCTCTGAACAACTGTCCTCTTATCACAGTAAAGGCTATAGACCGTCGGACAATCTGTCGAGCTTCTTCTTCATCCTCTGGGAGTTCCTTCCTAAGGATGTATGTGATGTATGGTACTGTCCAGTCGGGAGTGATGACCAAAACCTCCATGATTAAGTCGACCACGGCCGGGACTTCGACTTCTCGGATCTGTGGCACTCTTGGGCTGCAGTGACTCTTCGGTGAAAGGACCTTCTTGAACCGAAGGTGAATGGATATGTTCCAGAAACACGTTTCGGGGAATAGCCTCTCTCTTTGAGCCTATCTTGGCCAACTCATCTGCAGCTTGATTTTTCAGTCGGGGTATATGGTGGAGTTCCAAACCCTCAAACCTCTTCTCCAGCTTTCTCACTTCATTACAATAACCGGTCATGGCTGGGCTTCTGATATCCCATTCCTTCATGACTTGGTTAACCACCAAATCAGAATCGCCATAGACCATAAGGCGACGGACGCCGAGTGAAATGGCCATACACAACCCGTATAGAAGTGCTTCATATTCGGCTTCGTTATTGGAGGAATCAAAATGAATCTGGAGAACGTAACTAAGCCTGTCTCCGCGGGGGGATACCAAAACTACTCCAGCACCTGAACCATTCAGCATCTTGGAGCCATCAAAAAACATAGTCCAATATTCCGAGTGAACTTGAGTCAGCAATTGCTGTTCAATCCACTCGGCAAGAAAATCTGCAATTGCTTGGGACTTGATGGCCTTCTTTGCCTCGAACTTGATATCTAAAGGGAGGAGTTCAATCGCCCATTTGGCCACTCGACCAGTTGCATCTCTGTTATTCAGAATTTCGCATAGTGGCGCATCGCTGACGACTGTAATGGAGTGGTCAGAGAAGTAATGCGCAACCTTCTTCATGGTCATGTATATTCCATAGACAAGCTTCTGATAATGCGGGTATGGTTGCTTGGATGGAGTAAAAACTTCAGAGAGAAAATAGACTGGGCATTGAACCTTGTAGGCTTTTCCTTCTTCTTCCTGCTCAACCGTGAGTACTGTACTAACAACTTGTCCAGTGGCTGCAATGTAGAGCAGTAAAGGCTCTTTGCTGATTGGCGCAGCAAGCACCGGCTGGGTGGAAAGCAGGGATTTGAGTTCTGCAAACGCTGCTTCAGCTTCATCAGTCCACTTGAACTTATCAGACTTCTTCATTAATCGGTAAAGAGGTAAGGCCTTTTCACCGAAACGAGAAATGAATCGACTCAGAGCGGCCAAACAACCAGACAGCTTGTGAATGTCATGCACTCGCATGGGGCGTTTCATTCGGAGGATGGTATCAACTTTCTCTGTATTGGCGTCGATCCCTCGTTCGGAAACGAGAAAACCGAGTAACTTTCCTCCTGGAACTCCAAACATGCATTTTGACGGATTAAGCTTGATATCGTATCTTCTGAGGTTGGCAAAGGTTTCTGCAAGGTCAGTCAATAGGTCGGAACCTTTGCGATACTTGACCACAATGTCATCCATGTACGCTTCCACATTTTGACTGATTTGAGTGAGCAGGCACTTCTGAATCATTCTCATGAATGTGGCTCCAGCATTTTTCAAACCAAAAGGCATGGTGACATAGCAAAAGCACCCGAATGGGGTGATGAAGGCTGTTTTTATTTCATCGGGACCATACAGTCAGATCTGATGGTATCCGGAATATGCATCTAAGAAAGACAAGCGTTCACACCCTACAGTCGAGTCAACAATCTAATCGATGCAAGGGAGAGGAAAGTGATCTTTCGGGTAGGCCCGATTGATATGCTTGAAATCAATGCACATACGAAGTGAATTATCCTTCTTAGGAACCATGACTACGTTGGCTAGCCACTCGGAGTGGTAGATTTCACGGATGAACTCTGCTGCCAACAGTCGAGCCACCTCCTCGCTGATTGCTTTCCTCTTCTGCATTGAAGATGTTCTTTGATGGGTTTTATTTTGGGGTCGACACGCAAACAGTGCTCGGCCAGTCCTCTGGGTACACCTGGCATGTCAGAAGGTTTCCACGCAAAGATGTCCCAGTTCTCACGGAGGAACTGGACGAGCGCTTCTTCCTATTTTCTGTTGAGTGTCATTGATATATGGGTCGGTGCGGCACTAGGATCCATCGGGTGAATATGAATTGGCTTCGTCTCACCAGTCGATTGGAATGCAGAATCTATGGCAGGTTTCTTGGCTCTGAGCAGATCACTCAGATCCGCGTTCTTCTGATAGTCTTGGAACTCAACTGCTGCCATCTGCTCATCGGCGATCTTGGAGCCTTTCTGGAAACACTCCTCAGCCTTCTGTTGACTGCCTGTAACTGTGATCACGCCTTTGGGGCCAGGCATCTTCAGTTTGAGGTACACGTAACATGGTCGAGCCATAAAGCGTGCATAGGCCAGCCTACCCAAAATGGCATGATAGGAACTCTAGAAATCCACGACTTCAAATGTCAACATTTCCTTATGGTAATGCTTTGAGTCACCGAAAACCACGTCGAGGGTGATCTGTCCGAGTGACTCGGCCTTCTTCCCAGGAATAACACCATGAAAACTCATATTGCTCTCGCTAAGCTTGGACATCGGAATGCCCATCCCCTTCAGAGTCTCAGCGTAGAGGATGTTCAGACCGCTGCCACCGTCCATCAGTACCTTGGTCAGACGAGTGCCTCCAACCACGGGGTCGACTACCAAAGCTTGCCTCCCAGGGGTGGCCACACGAGCAGGGTGGTCAGACTAGTCGAACGTAATGGCTGTCTGAGACCATCTCAGGTAGGTGGTCGATGTCGTGGGAGTGACCATGTTCACCTCCCTGTTGATGACCTTCAATCGACTCTTGCTTTCAACGTCAGCGAATATCATCAGTGTGGAATTGACTTTGGGATAACCATCGTCTTCCTCTTCATCTTCACCTTGGTCCGACTCCTTCTCCCTCTCAGTGGGTTGTTTCTCTCTGAACTGCTGGATTAGGAGTCGACACTGCCAGGTGGTATGCTTCGGGTAAATCAGATTTCCTTCCTCATCTTTCTTCGTGTGGATGTGGCACGGCAAATCCATCACGTCATTCCCTTCCTTGTCCTTCACCTTCTTAGGGGCCCAGGGCCCTTTAGGTTTTCCCTTAAACTTTCCTTGATTCACTGCCGCAATCTCTCCGGGCACTACCGGCTCGGCCTTGCGCTTCTGCTTCCGATTAGAGTTACCTCCACTGGTATCTTGCCCGACTGGTTTGCTCTTCCTGCTACGGAGTCGATCCTCTTCTTCTCCGTTAGCGTACTGGATGGCTATTTCCATCATTCGAGCTAGAATCATATCTCCAGTCCGACCGAATTTCAAGATCAACTCTCTGTATTTGACGCCTTCCTTGAAGGCGCACACGGCTTGATGCTCTAAAACATTCTCGACGGTGTGGTGCAGGTTGGACCATCTCTGGATGAACACTCTCAAAGTCTCATTCGGCTTCTGCACGCAGTGCTGCAACTCAGGCAATCCTCCAGGTCGCTTGCACGTGCCTTCAAAAGTCCTCACGAACACTCGGGATAGCTCTTCCCAACTGTGAATGCCGCCCGGAGCCAACTGAGTCAGCCATGCTCGGGCTGACCCTTCCAACATGAGAGGAAGATGCTTCATTGCTATCTTGTCGTTACCGCCCCCAATCTGCACAGCCACTCGGTAATCTTCAAGCCAAGTTTCAGGCTTGGATTCACCAGTGAATTTACTGGTCACGGATGCCAGCCTGAAGTTGGGAGGTATCACTGCTGCCCTGATGGCTCTGCTAAAACACTCGGGACCAGAAACATGCACTCGGCTGCCACTTGGACGGTCTCTGCCAGGGTCTTCTCTGTGTGCTCTGTTCCAGTCGACCAGGCCTTGAACGAGGATAGACCTCGCATTGAAGCAAGGTTCCCTTGGGTCGACTGAATTCCTGTGCTCACCACTGTGATGGCGCCTATCATCATTCCGCCGAGGCACGTATGACGCACTCCTCGGAGGAGGCGTGGGTCCTCGACGATGATTGTCACGGTCGAGTGGATGATCATACTACCCACGGCCTTCATGCTGCGGAGGCGATCTTGGGTTGTGAGCCAAATGAACCGTGTCTGCTGCAACGGATCTGCTATGAATCCTATTCCATGACTGAGATACTGCTGTATTCTGCTCTCCTGCTGCTCTAAGCAGGGCCCGGATCTACATCAGCCCTCTGCCAGCTTCCGACTGGGAAGGTTTGATGGACTCTGCTATTCGGGCCGCAGCTGTGAGATTCTGAATCGGCGTGCGGTATACCTTAGGTGGAGGCGGGAAAAGTTGTGTCGACTGGATTCATGGATCCACTCCTGGGCGCGCTCATTGAGAGCGCGCTGAAGGTTATCCAGTCGAGTGCGCTCAGCCAAGTTGGCTAAGCGCGCTTCCTCCAAGGCTCGAGCCTCGGGGTTTCTCTGGCGATGGGCGTGTGAAGTGCGTCCATATTGCGACGACGAAGATCCTCTCTTTGCTGGGAGGAGAGAGGTTCGGGACAATACTCCTTGCGGACCCGTGATGGATTAACACCAGCCTCTTCGCTGTCCTCGCGGCAAAAATCAGATGGGCTATGCGGACCATCAACCATCAAGACTTCAGCCGCAGGATCGCTGCTATCGCACTCGGACACCGTCTCCGCGGAGCCAGTCGACAGATCGAACATGCCGTGAAGAGTTTCATCGGGCTCGATTGCCGCGACTTGATGGGTGGCCGAACGTCGAGCCACTGCATGCCTCACCCACCGCTGAAGCCGCAATCGACCGGATCGCTTGCGGTGATGGATAGCGGGAAGGGGGGACGCCACTGGAGCCGACTGATACGGGGTCGACGACTGTCGAAGAAGAACGCCACGAACGCATGCGCGAAAGTGCGTCGCCCCTCGGATGGGGAGCGCCTCGACATCGAGCGGAGCTTCCTCAAGCCACACCGAGTCGACAGCGACAAAAACGAGCACGCCGAGACGGATCTCGCGGCCCTCAACCATCTCTCCGCCGGAAACCATGATGATGATCGGAAAACAAACTGGCAACTTCACCAATAAGTCGCTAAGACACCTGCCCCACGGTGGGCGCCAACTGTCGTGGTTCTAAGCCTGACAGTAGAAAGGGCCGTAGGTATGGAGAGGCAAGATCTTAGCTATGGAGAAGATGTACACACGATGTTTACGAGTTCAGGCCCTTCTCGGAGGAAGTAATAGCCCTACGTCTCGGTGCCCGGAGGCGGTCGATTGGATTATGTCTGTTGAATTACAGAGTGTGCGAACCCCTGTCCCAGAGGAGGGGGGTGGCTTATATAGAGTGCGCCAGGAACCCAGCTCCCCTCCATTACAAGGGGCTTAATGTACATAAAGTAAGGGCGTTACTGGTAACGCCGGCAGTTAGTACTCTTAATGCTCATGAAGGCTAAGGAGTAAATATCTGGCCGTTATGTGCTCTTTCAGCTTCTGGTCTTCGATATGGTCGAGTGATCTTCCTTGTGGCCGAGTGACGATAGGTAATGATCGTCGAGTGGCGTGTACGTCGAGTGGATTGCACTCGACGTACGAGACTGGTGCTCTTCTGTTGACTCTTGGTCTTTCCATCTTCCAGGGTAGTGTCCTTGGGTAGGACGTATAGGTCGAGCCTATGACCCTACCTCGGGTCTGTATCCTCGTCAGCCGCCGCAGAGTCCAAGCAGGACTCCGCCTCCCGCCGCCGCCGCTTGCCCCCTCCCCCAAGCCACCGCACCCCCTCCTGAAAGTGCGATATGTCGACTAGAGGGGGGGTGAATAGGCGATTTTTATGAATTCTTCACTGAGGAATTTGCCGGTGAGGAAATTCCTTAACGAAGAACTACTAGCAACGGAATAAGTACTCAGAAGTACGCATAGAAGAATACAAGCATGGTCATCATGATGAAACGAAGACTAGCACAGAGTACAGAAAGCATAATCACAGGATAACACAAGATGAAGACAAACAGACTGAAGAAATTGAACTGAGGAAATTGAGAAAGTCTTCAGTCAAAGTCTTCAAGCACAGATATGAACAAACACTCAACACAGTAATGAGGAAATGAATGGGTTGAGGAAATAGAACCAGTTAGTTGGTGAGGACAATGATTTGGTAGACCAGTTCCAACTGTTGTCTCAGTTGTACGTCTGGTTGGAGCGGCTGAGTATTTAAACTCGAGGACACACAGTCCCGGACACCCAGTCACTGAGCACGCAGCTTAGGACCCCAGTCCTCACCGTATTCTCCTTGAACTAAGGTGACGCAGACCTCGTCCAATCACTCGTGGTAAGTCTTCAGGCGACTTCCAAACCTTCACAGACTTGGTCACTCGGCGATCCACAATTCCTCTTGGATGCTCTAGACCATGACGCCTAACCGTCTGGAAGAAGCACAGTCTTCAAAGGTAACAAGTGTCGGATCCACGCAGGATCAATTTCTTCAGTTATGCTCAATCACTTTGGGTTTGTAGGGGTTTGGTTTTGGGTTTTCCTCACTTGATGATTTTCGCTCAAAGTCCTCAGGGGATGGGTTGCTCTCAAATGACAAGTGTCAAGTTCTCTCAGAGCAGCCAACCAGCTAGTGGTTGTAGGGGGCGGCTATTTATAGCCTAAGGAGCAGCCCGACATGATAAGACATAAATGCCCTTCAATGATATGACCGTTAGGTGGATAAGATATTTTGGGACAGCTGGCGCGCAGCACAGCAACGGTCGGAATTTTGACTCTCAAATTCCTCAGGGCTATCATGTACCTCACTGTGTAGGCAATTCGCACTGGCGAATTCCTAACTCCTCAGTCAGAACAAATTCATCAGCGACCAGAAGAACTTCGTCTCTGTCACTGAAGAAAGTGACTGAACTGTATGAGATTTCCAAAGGCTTCACTCGAAGGGATTGGTAGGTGTAGGATTTTGAGTTGAGCATCACATGGAAATTTTTCCTTAGTATTTCCTCGACCCCCTTTAACAGTACGGTGTTTCCTATGACTCAAGAAAGAGAAAATGAAACTACGAAAACAAAAGTCTTCACGCTTCATGTTCCTCAAATGAATACCAAGTCTTCAAGGTCACACCAATTTCTTCACATTCAAAGTCTTCAGAAAGTCTTCAGAATATCAAAGTCTTCAGTCGAAGAACTTCATTTTTAGGGGTCAACTTTCTCTGTAAATATCAAACTCCTCATAGACTTATAGACCTGTGTACACTCACAAACGCATTAGTCCCTTAACCTATAAGTCTTCAATACACCAAAATCACTAAGGGGCACTAGATGCACTTACAATCTCCCCCTTTTTGGTGATTGATGACAATATAGGTTAAGTTTTCAACGGGGATAAACATATGAAGTGTAAATACTGATATTGAGGAATTTGATTGCAAGATATAGAAGAAATCCCCCTGAAGATGTGCATAGTGAGGAATTTGCGTTTGAGGCAATGCACATTTGAAGAGTTGAATCATGGAGATCTCCCCCTATATCTTGTAATTCATACACGCATTTGATATATAATATGAAGAATTTGAAATGCATGATGAAATATGGTGCCTGATGAAATTCAGCATGCGTGCAATAAGATTAACGAGGAATAGGCATGCCGAATAAAGCATCAAAAATTTCAGAGCTTAGTGCAACAAAAGCATCAGCGCACCATCGGGTTTAAGATTACAACTCGATCCAAAATAAAAGTTTCAGAAGAACGAGAGTTGTAACTTAAAAAAATGCCCTTAATATAGACCCGCTTGAAGACTAACTCCGATTTCTCCCCCTTTGTCATCAAATGACCAAAAGGATTGAAACTGAGGACTAACGCCCCTAAAGAATTTCAAGTTGATAGAGGAGCGCCAGCGTTGTCGGGGTTGTTTGTTGTAGCAGGGCCTGCCGCAGTGTCGTCCAAATCTTCATACTCATCAGTGTCACGCGATGAAGAATAAGAGCTGGCCACCAGTGGAGGAACTTTGACCCTCTTGAATTTCTTCGGAGGAGGTGCAGACCAGTCAAATTCTTCCTTGAGATCCATAGTCTTCAGTTCTTCAGCGCTATAGACATGAGTGAGGACAACCCAGGTGCGGTTGAAGGTTTCATGAAGGTAGTATTGGTTCTTCTTCACTTCATTGTGTGTTGAGGTCATATTGTGAAGAAGTGCACCAAACTGACGCTTTACCCATTTGCGATTGCGATCAACCTTCTGATGAAGACTGAGGAGTAACTCATGGTCAGTCATCACCCTGGGTGCTGTGGCTTGAGGATTTTGCTTGGCTGAGGTATTTGCGGCAGAGTCATGGGTGGCAGAGTCGTCATTGGTAGAGTAAGATGCAGCCAGGCGAAATTGACCATCCAATGGACGAATGCCTTCATCGATTACAGCAGCTGCCTTGCCTTTATCATCAGCTGATGAAACTGTCCGTTTGAGGACTTCAATGGGAGGCAAGTAGCTACCGTGGTTCAGAGTGTCAGCTTTGTAATTCAGTGAAGATCTTGCCCTGATGAATCTCATAATCCAAGGAGCATAGGGCTTCAGCTCGAATGGTGACATAGCAATATTGCCCAGAGTCCTCATGAAGAAATCATGGAAGTTGACAGGAACGCCATGAATGATGTTGAAAAGCATATTCTTCATGATGCCAATGACTTCTTCATCATTTGAGTCGTGGCCTTTGATAGGACTCATTGTCTTCGTCAGAATGCGATAGACAGTCCGAGGCACATAGAGTAATTCCTTGACGAAGAATTTAGTTCATGGGGCCTGCCCAGGCTTCAAAGGCTTCATGAGCACTTGCATATAGTGATTTGTCAGTTCAGGGTCACTATAGATGCAACGTGCACTGTCATGGGGAGGATCGAGAGGAAGGACACGAAGCAATTCAGTTGTTGGTGCCTTGTAGTGAGTGTTTTCAGTCATCCAGTCCAACACCCATGAGTTGACATCTTCAGCGTCTCTAGTGATATGCAGTGTCGCGTAGAACTGAAGAATGAGTTCTTCATTCCAATCGCAAATGTCCGTGCAGAAATTTAGTAATCCTGCATCGTGAAGAACACTGAGGACTGGCTCGAAGCATGGCAGAGATTCCATGTCCACGTGAGGAATATGATCATGATCGAAGATTTTTTCTTTGTCAAACAGCACTGAAGAATAGAAGTTGGCTTGACTAGCAGTCCAGAAATGCCTCTTCCTTATGAGAGCAGAGCCATAGGGGTTGTAGTCAGTGAAGAATACATTCTCAGAAAAGAAGTCTTCAGCCTTGAACTTCTATTTGCTTGAGAATGGATTCTTCGGCTTTGGCAGAGGGGTGTCAGTGAGTTGCATCACAACCTTAGGAATCGCGAGCTCAGGTTCTTCAGGCTGAGGAATTTCTGGTTCCTCTTCTTGTGCAACCTGAGTATCAGCAGCAGCAGGTTCTTCAGCACTAGTGGCTGGAAGTTCTTCATGAATAGAAGGAGTGGGTTGAGTTTCTTTAGAGCCCAGTTGAACTATTGTTGCAGGGGACAGAGGAATCTGTTGGATAGGGGTGTAGAGAGGAGTATTGGAATACTGACTTTCCCAAAAGTCATCATTCATCACAGGTGTGGTGCATCCTATAACCACATCTTCATCTTCAATTTCCTCAACACCAGCCTCTTCAGCTGTGAACTAAGGCATAGGTGAGGAAATGACTGGCGTTGAAGGGATTGCATCCACTTCAATTTCTTCATCAATCTGCTCTGACGAAGCGGCAGAATGATTTTCTTCATCAGATCCGCTTGGGATCACATAGTCTTCTCCAAAAGGAACAAGGTCCTTTGATGGCATGGACGAAATTGGAAAAGCATCAATTGGATTTTCAAGTGAGCTGGTCATTGGCTTCATTTTCTTCGCAGCAGAAGAATTTGACCCAGCTGATGCCTTCCTTTTCTTCACTGCAGCTCGCTCTGCAGCCTTGGTCTTCTTCACATCATAGGCAGATGGAAGAATTGGAGTTGGTGTAGGCGCGGGAGGAGCTGAGGAATCTGGTTAATTTTCTTCAGGCGCAACTGATGCAGTTGCCCTGATCTCTTCAGTTTCTTCAGGCGCACCACTAGTGGATGCCCTGGCAATTTCTTCAGCGGTTGGAATTTCTTCACCAGCCCTGGAACTAGCATTTTCTTCAGCAGGCTGAAAGTCATCAGCGGTGCTGGCAGTTCTTCAGCAGGCTGAGCAGAGTCTGCAGCCTGAGGGTTTTCCTGTTGCGTTGGGGCTGCAACATTTGTGATTTTCTTTGTCAGATTGACGAATCTCACTTTGGCTCCTTGCCAATCAGCATAGTAGGTATCAAAGTTTTTGCTGAGGGCTTGAATTTCAGACTGAGCCTTGAGAAGTTCCTCAGGTGTCATTCTGACAACATTTTTCTTCAGGAGCTTCTCCTTTCTGTATTGCGCTTTCTTGATCTCTCTTGCTTTTTCAAACTTCCATTTCTCTTGAGTGATGAAATGGGTCAGCATGTGACTTTGACCAGGATTCAGATGAAAATCAGGCATTGGGGTGTTTGGATCCTTGTGTCAGAGGTCAATGTAGTCGAGGATTTTCTTCGGATCCAAAAGCAGTGGCACAGATGTGCCTTTGGCTCTAGCGGCCTTCACCTGTCTGTCTCTGATGTCTTCTGCAAGTTCATCATCAGAAGCTTCATCATCAGAAGGCACATGGAATGCCACCTGTTTCTTCTTTGGACTTGGCCGAGGACCGCGTCCAGCTGTTGCTTTAGTCTTCAGCAGTGTGGGGCCTAATGAGGAAATTGGTGCGGCTACGGAACTCCCTGAAACACCAGAGGCAATCGAGAAACCAGCAGTCCTTTGACATGTAGCCAGATGCACAGGAGCTGAGGACTTTGAAGGAGCAGTAGCAGTCTGAGGAATTTGCCGTGAGGGCATAGCTGAGGAACTTGGTCGTGAGGGCGCTGTTGGTGAAGCACTTGGCTTACGAGCAGGCTTCTTTGGCATGGATTTCCTCGGTTTGATCGAGGCCTCAGTAGCAGTAGCAGTGGCAGAATCCTCATTGAATTTCTTCACTGCCTCCTTGGCTTGTCTTGCCAATTTAGCTTGGCGCTTAGCCCATTGTTCAGGAAAGTCCTCACCACGTTTGAGGCTTGTGGGGTCAGCTACTTGGCCAGGTGCCAATGGAGATCTTGGGCATGGAGGATTTAAAGCAAATTTCTTCATGTACTTTGGAGTCACATATCTGTACTCCCTCCATTCTCTTGCCCATCTTATTTCAATCCTCTGAATGCGCACCTTACGCTGATTTTTGTTTTCTTTGCCGAATTTGGCTTCATCAGGTGTGCAATAGTCAGCATAAATTTCCTCAGGGATTTCAAACGCAGTCATAACCTCAGGTTTCTTTCCTCCTTTCTGCGGTTTCTTACCGTCTGCCATATTCTTCAGATGAGGAATTTGAACAATTGAACACTCTGTAGAAGTATGCAATTTTTCTTCGAGGAACGCTGCAAATGAGTTAAGTTGATGAGAATCTAGTAATTCAGCAGCAGACATGAATACCTGTGAACAGAGTATAGGTGCGAGGAATTTGGAGAGGTCATATGCATTCTCAGAAGGTTTTTCGAAAAGAACAAGTTTTGAGGAATTTGACCAGATGAACCTTGAGGAATTTCACTAAGCGTTCTTGTCTTAGGTTCCAGATTTGTACAGATCAAGGATCCACACAATTAGGGAATCTTGAAGAAAATGATTGCTTAGAGAAACAGTTCAAGATCATATGATGTGTGAGGTGTTCATATGTGTGAAGATTTGAAGAATAAACACCTTTGAAGATTTTCAGGAAAGTTTGAGAATCAAAGTGAGTAATAAAAGTAACTTTTAATTACCCAAAATGAAGAACACGACGAACTGAGAAGAATAGATGTGAAGTTCGTCAGGTTAGATCTCCCACGCCCTAACTTGGCAGAGGAAGACAGCTACAGCGGCGGCGGAGTGAAGATTTCCGCAACCGGCGCGAGTACGACAGCGACGAGGTCGAGGTAGCGAAGCTCTTCCTCACCGGCGACGATGGAGTAGCGGCAGCGCTAGGGTTTGAGGAGCTCGAGTGAGAGAGAAGCGATCGAGCTGAGTAAATAAAGTGAGGAAGGGGAGAGGGGTATTTATAGACACGGTAAGAAACTGTTCGCCCAAAGATTTGGGACAAACATGCCCCTGCCCTTTCTCCTTCTCGCGACATGTGTCACCCACGTTCTGTGTAGTTGAGATCGTGTACGATCGTGGGTGAATAGAATAATGCATCGTGGGATGCGGAATGGTTTGAGCGGCAAAACCGAAAATTTGGATAAGATTTGTTTTAAAGCTTCATTCGCAATTTCTTCAGCTGACAAGGACACAGTGAAGATTTTGAACGAGTTTCAAATAGAACGCACATGAAGAATTTGTGAATAGATTGGGTTGAGTATAGCATAGAGGGGGAAGGGTCCGACCACATTCACTTAGCAGAAAACGCAACATGAAGAAATAGCCATAAGTGAATGCTGTAGAGGACATAAACAAATATATCTATATAGCCAATGAAGAAAAACGACGGAAACAGTGAAGATTTTGCAAAGTTGAAGAATTTGAAAAACTGAAGAATTTCAAAAATGAGGAAAAACTCAAATTGAAGATTTTCAACTTTTTGTGGTGGCGTGACCCACCGTATAAGAATGATGATTTCAGACACCGCGTATAATTGTCGTAGGGTTCTGAGAATCAAATTCTTCATTAATTTCTTCACACTTAGAGTGTTATTCTTCATTGATTGAAGAAAAACATTTCTTCATGTGTTGCACATCTAAGTCATCAATTTTGCATAAGTGTTAGGATGTGTGTCCTTTTCAAAGAACATTCGAAGATTCTAAGATATTTAGCTCACACCGCAACTTGCTAAATCTCTTCTCATCCAAGGGCTTAGTGAAGATATCAGCTAGTTGTTCTTCAGTCTTCACGTGCTCGATGGAGATGTCGCCCTTCAACACATGATCACGAAGAAAATGATGACGAATCTGAATGTGCTTTGTCTTCGAGTGCTGAACTGGGTTGTGAGCAATCTTGATGGCACTCTCATTGTCGCAAAGGAGAGGCACATTCTTCACGTTGACGCCATAGTCCTTGAGTGTTTGCTTCATCCAAAGCAGTTGAGCACAGGAAGAGCCAGCAGCAATGTATTCAGCTTTCGCAGTAGACAGTGATACGCAGTTCTGTTTCTTCGAGGACCAATAGACCAAAGTTCGTCCGAGGAAATGACAAGTGCCAGATGTTGACTTGCGGTCCACACGATCACCAGCAAAGTCAGAGTCAGAATATCCAATGAGATCAAAAGCAGAGCCCTTGGGGTACCATAATCCTAGTGTTGGTGTGTGAGCTAGATATCGAAGAATATGCTTCACAGCCTTATGGTGTGATTCCTTCGGTGCAGCTTGAAATCGGGCACACATGCAAACACTAAGCATTATATCTGGCCTAGATGCACATAAGTACAATAAAGAACCAATCATGGAGCGGTATACCTTGTGATCGAAGTCAATACCATTTTCATCAGTGCATAGATGGCCATTTGTGGGCATAGGAATTTTGACACCTTTGCAATCTTGCATGCCGAATTTCCCCAGTACATCTTTGAGGTATTTCTCCTGAGATATGAATATGCCATTGCGCTGCTGACGAATTTGAAGACCTAAGAAGAATTTCAACTCTCCCATCATAGACATTTGATATTATTCACTCATCATATAGGCAAATTCATCACTATAACGTTGGTCAGTACAGCCAAAGATAATATCATCAACATATATTTGGCACACAAACAGTTCACCATCATAAGACTTAGTAAAGAGAGTAGGGTCGAGTGAACCGGGTGTGAAGCCATTCTACACGAAGAATTCCTTCAATGTATCATACCACGCCCGAGGGGCTTGCTTGAGGCCATAGAGGGCCTTATTAAGTCTGAAGACTTTGTCAGGATTCTTTGGATCTTCAAAACCTGGGGGTTGAGCACCATATACTTCTTCCTCAAGCTTACCATTGAGGAATGCACTTTTCACATCCATTTGATATAAGATGATATCATGATGGTTAGCATAAGCAAGTAATATGCGAATAGCCTCAAGTCTAGCAACAGGTGCAAAAGTTTCATCGAAATCAATTCCTTCAACCTGTGTGTAGCCTTGAGCTACCAGTCGTGCCTTATTCCTCACCACAAGGCCATTTTCATCTTGCTTGTTGCAGTAGATCCACTTTGTGCCAATGATATTATGCTTGCGAGGATCTGGACGTTTGACCAGTTCCCAGACATTGTTGAGCTCGAACTGATGTAATTCTTCTTGCATAGCCTGAATCCACTCCGGCTCCAAAAATGCTTCATCTACCTTAGTGGGCTCTGTGATAGAGACAAAAGCATAGTGCCCACAAAGTTAGATAAATGTGAAGCTTTTGAGCGTGTGAGAGGACCTGGTGCTCTAATGTCATCGATGATCTTCTCCACTTGCACTTCTTTTGCAACGCGAGGATGAGCTGGTTGTCACTGAGGAGTTTGATCAGCATTTTCTTTAGCACCATTTTCCTCAGCATTTTCTTCAGGTGCATCAGCTCGACGTTCTTCATGAACTGGAATGAATTCTTCAGCAGATTCTTCAGTAGGAATGACATCCTCAGTTGCCTTGAACTTGGTAGAATCCTCAGGTGCTGGTTCATCTAACACAGAAGGTAGGTGCTCTCTTTGCGAGCCATTAGTTTCGTCGAACCGCACATCTACAGTGTCAACAATCTTGTGAAGAACAATGTTAAAGACTCTGTAGGTGTGCGAGTCCTTTCCGTAACCAAGCATAAAACATTCATGTGCTTTCGGTGCAAATTTAGAATTGTGGTGAGGATCTCTAATCCAACATTTAGCACCGAAGACTTTGAAATAACTCACATTGGGTTTCTTGTCAGTGAGGAGTTCATAGGCCGTCTTCTTGAAGAATTTGTGAAGATATACTCTGTTGATGATGTGGCACGCAGTACCAATTGCATCAATCCAAAAACGCTGAGGCGTTTTGTATTCATCAAGCATAGTGCGAGCCATCTCAACAAGAGTTCTGTTCTTGCGCTCCACGACACCATTTTGCTCAGGAGTATAGGGAGCAGATAGCTCATGAGTAATACCAAGTTCATCAAGATAATCATCAAGACCAGAATTCTTGAACTCAGTTCCATTGTCACTTCTGATGTGCTTGATCTTCACACCAAAGTTGGTTGAAGCCCTCGAGGAAAATCGTTTGAAGACTTCCTGCACTTCATGTTTGTAAGTAACAATGTGTACCCATGTATATCGAGAGTAATCATCAACAATGACAAAACCATAAAGAGATGCATCATTAGTGACTGCTGAGTAATGATTAGGTCCGAAGAGGTCCATGTGAAGCGATTCGAATGGACGAGTAGTGGTCATGATAGTCTTCGCTGGATGCTTGGCCTTGGTCATTTTTCCAGCTTCACAGGCTCCGCATAAGTGATCCTTGAGGAATTTGACATTCTCAATGCCAATGACATGCTTCTTCTTCGCAAGCGTGTGCAAATTCCTCATGCCTGTGTGACCAAGTCGTCGATGCAATAACCAGCCCTCTAAAGCTTTTGCAAGTAGACACACGGCTGGTTGTGTTCCTGTAGAGAAATCAACAATATACAGATCTCCTCTCCTAAAGCCTTCGAAGACTTTGGAATTGTCAGCTTCCATAATCACAACACAGCGATACTTGCCAAAGACAACAACCATATCAAGATCACAAAGCATTGAGACTGACATGAGGTTGTATCCTAAGGACTCAACAAGCATGACTTTGTCCATGTGTTTATCCTTAGAGATTGCAACCTTACCAAGACCCAATACCTGACTTTTGCCTTTGTCAGCAAAGATGATATGCTTCAGATGTGACGGTGATAAGGGAGCATCCATCAATAGATTCTTGTCACCAGTCATGTGATTCGTACATCCACTATCGAGGACCCACTCACTAGCTTTGGGTTGATCATCCTGCAGATGAATTAGTGTAGCTTACAATCTCATATGCTTCATTAGTGAAGAATATGATATCAAGTTCATTAGATGAATTTCATCAATCAATAAACAGATATAGCAGTATGAGGACGTGTGAAATGAAGGTTCATTTCATCATGATTCGCCTGCGTCCTTTCAGGCAATTTTGTCAGGTCCCCAGCAAATTCTTCAGATGTTAAAGCACGTCTGAAGACCTGACCCTGCAGAAGAGATTAGTTCTTTTTCTTCACCACCCACATCTGAAGGGGTGGCAAAGAGTTTATCACTCTGCGAGCACCATACGAGAACGGTGGCATAGAGGCCAAACCATTTCGTTTCACATAAGAGGGGTTAGGGTAAGCATATGAATAAGCAGAGAAATTCTTCGAGGACTTATGAACATAATGGTTTGAATAATAATGCACATATTCATAGCCCTTAGCTCTACCCTGCGAGACAGAGTTGTTAGCACGATGATAATCATGTGAGGACTTTGATCCTTTTGAGGAATTTGATCCACGTGAGGAATTTGGTCCGTATGAGGACTTGGATCCATATGAAGAATTTGGTCCATATGAAGAATTTGATCTCGGGTTCCTGTTCTTCACAGGTGGTGTCATGAGGACATTCACCTGAAGACTTTCAAGGCACTTCTTGGGAACCCAGATTTTCTTCATAGGAGACCCATTCCTGCAGTTAGTGCCAACATATCTAGCAAATACTTCACCATTCTGATTTTTGAACAGTTTATAGTTGGAGTCAAATGACTCATCAGAAGAATGAGGAGATTCACATGTAAAGCCAGATAAGTTAGATGGATCAACTGGAGGTCCCTTTGCAGCAACCCATGAGGTTTTGGGGTACTGCTCAGGCTTCCAATATGTTCCATCAGCATTGAGTTTCCTCTCAAAGGCAATACCCTCTTTCCTAGGGTTTCTGTTGAGGATCTGCTTTTTAAGCACATCACAAAGAGTCTGATGCCCTTTGAGGCTTTTGTACATGCCTGTCATGTACAATTCCTTCAGCCCTGCATCGTCAGTGATACTAGCAATGTCCTCAGATGAGGAATTAGTGATAGCAGAGGCAGGTGAAGAATTTGTAACAGTTGAAGCATTTGAACATTCAGGTGAAGAATTAGCAGATTCATGTTCAATGCACTTTAAGCATGGAGGAACAAATTCTTCCTGAGAAGCGCTGATTTGTTGAGCTAGTAATGAATGGCGCTCCTTCTGAAGATCTTCATAACTCACTCTTAGCTTCTCAAGATCTTGCTTTCTTTGAATAAATTCATAAGAAAGTTTCTCATGATCCGATAAAAGAGTGTTATGATGACCTTGAAGGTTATCAAACCTAGACTGAAGTCTCTGAAGATTTTCAGTCAGGGCTTTAGTGCGATCCATTTCTTCACACAACATATCATCACTTTTGTCTAGCATGTTTTGAACCGTTTCAAAAGCCCTTTGTTGTTTTGCAGCAATCTTAGCAAGTTTAGAGTAGCTGGGCTTGAGATCCTCATCAGATTCATTTTCAATACATTCAGAGGAGGTGTATTTGAGTACCTTTGCACCTTTTGCCACGAAGCAATAGGTGGGAGCATAGTCATCATTATCTTCATCAGCCTTGTCGGTGAGGTCAGTTTCTTCAGTGTTGAAGATGGACTTGCTGACGAAAGCAGTAGCGAAAGCCAGACTCGCCACACCAGATTCAGATTCTTCAGACGCCTCCTCTTCCTCATGTTCCTCAGATTCAGCTTCAGAGTCCATTTCCTTGCCAATGAATGCCCGAGCCTTCTTGGAGCTGCTCTTCTTGTGAGATGAAGACTTCGAGGATTTTGATGACGAAGATTTTGACGATTTCTTCTTCTTCTTCACATCATCAGAACTGTAATCCTTGTATTTCTTCTTCTTCAATTCCTTTTCCCACTGAGGACAATCTTGAATATAGTGACCAGGTTTCTTGCATTTGTGGCACAGCCTTCTCTTATAGTCACTGGATGAGGAATCACTGCTTCTTGAGGATTTTCCAAAGCGACCACGTCTTGAGAACTTCTGGAATTTCTTCACGAGCAGTGCTAGCTCCTGACTCAATTCTTTAGGATCACCAAGGCTACTACCAGAATCCTCACATTCAGAGTCAGACACAGCCTTGGCCTTCAGGGCACGTGGTTTGCCATAGCTCGAACCATAGAGATCTCTCTTTTCAGCAAGCTGGAACTCGTGAGTATTTAGCCTTTCGAGGATATCGGCAGGATCAAGAGACTTGTAGTCAGCACGTTCTTGTATCATCAGTCCTAGAGTATCAAATGAGGAATCAAGCGATCTCAACAGTTTCTTCACCACCTCATGATCAGTGATGTTAGTGGCACCGAGGGCTTGAAGCTCATTTGAGATGTCAGTGAGGCAATCAAAGGTTTGTTGGACATTTTCATTGTCGAGTCTTTTGAAGCGGTTGAAGAGATTCCGAAGAACATCAACTCGAGAGTCACATTGAGTTGAGACTCCTTCATTCACTTTGGACAGCCTATCCCAGATAAGCTTAGCAGTCTCCAAAGCACTCACTCTTCCATACTGTCCTTTACTCAGATGACCACATATGATATTCTTCGCTTGAGAATCGAGTTGCTTGAATCTCTTCACATCGGTAGCGTTCAGTGAGGGTGAGACAGAGGGAACACCATTTTCCACAACATACCAGAGATCGTTGTCAATTGCCTCAAGATGCATTCGCATCTTGTTCTTCCAGTAGGGGTAGTCCGTCCCATCAAAGGTAGGACACCCAGCCGAGACCTTGATCATACCTGCGGTCGACATAACTAAAACTCCAGGCGGTTAAACCAAAATCACACAGAACAAGGGAGTACCTTGCTCTGATACCAATTGAAAGTGCGATATGTCAACTAGAGGGGGGGTGAATAGGCGATTTTTATGAATTCTTCACTGAGGAATTTGCCGGTGAGGAAATTCCTTAGCGAAGAACTACTAGCAGCGGAATAAGTACTCAGAAGTACGCATAGAAGAATACAAGCATGGTCGTCATGATGAAACGAAGACTAGCACAGAGTACAGAAAGCGTAATCACAGGATAACACAAGATGAAGACAAACAGACTGAAGAAATTGAACTGAGGAAATTGAGAAAGTCTTCAGTCAAAGTCTTCAAGCACAGATATGAACAAACACTCAACACAGTAATGAGTAAATGAATGGGTTGAGGAAATAGAACCAGTTAGTTGGTGAAGACAATGATTTGGTAGACCAGTTCCAACTGCTGTCTCAGTTGTACGTCTGGTTGGAGCGGCTGAGTATTTAAACTTGAGGACACACAGTCTCGGACACCCAGTCACTGAGCACGCAGCTCAGGACACCCAGTCCTCACCGTATTCTCCTTGAACTAAGGTCACGCGGACCTCGTCCAATCACTCGTGGTAAGTCTTCAGGCGACTTCCAAACCTTCACAGACTTGGTCACTCGGCGATCCACAATTCCTCTTGGATGCTCTAGACCATGATGCCTAACCGTCTGGAAGAAGCACAGTCTTCAAAGGTAACAAGCGTCGGATCCACACAGGATCAATTTCTTCAGTGATGCTCAATCACTTTGGGTTTGTAGGGGTTTGGTTTTGGGTTTTCCTCACTTGATGATTTTCGCTCAAAGTCCTCGGGGGATGGGTTGCTCTCAAATGACAAGTGTCAAGTTCTCTCGGAGCAGCCAACCAGCTAGTGGTTGTAGGGGGCAGCTATTTATAGCCTAAGGAGCAGCCCGACATGATAAGACATAAATGCCCTTCAATGATATGACCGTTAGGTGGATAAGATATTTTGGGACAGCTGGCGCGCAGCATAGCAACGGTCGGAATTTTGACTCTCAAATTCCTCAGGGCTATCATGTTCCTCACTGTGTAGGCAATTCGCACTGGCGAATTCCTAACTCCTCAGTCAGAACAAATTCATCAGCGACCAGAAGAACTTTGTCTCTGTCACTGAAGAAAGTGACTGAACTGTATGAGATTTCCAAAGGCTTCACTCAAAGGGATTGGTAGGTGTAGGATTTTGAGTTGAGCATCACATGGAAATTTTTCCTTAATATTTCCTCGACCCCCTTTAACAGTACGGTGTTTCCTATGACTCAAGAAAGAGAAAATGAAACTACGAAAACAAAAGTCTTCACGCTTCATGTTCCTCAAATGAATACCAAGTCTTCAAGGTCACACCAATTTCTTCACTTTCAAAGTCTTCAAAAAGTCTTCAGAATATCAAAGTCTTCAGTCGAAGAACTTCATTTTTAGGGGTCGACTTTCTCTGTAAATATCAAACTCCTCATAGACTTATAGACCTGTGTACACTCACAAACGCATTAGTCCCTTAACCTATAAGTCTTCAATACACCAAAATCACTAAGGGGCACTAGATGCACTTACACCTCCCCCTTTAAATACCCAGCCCGGGGCCCCCAGGGAGCCCCAAGCCGCAGCCGCCACCGCCGCACTTCCCCGCCGCCGGAGCCGCCCCGCCCCGCCGCCTCGTGCCGCCGCCGCCGGAGCCACCCCACCCCACCGCTGGAGCCCCGCCGCCCCTTGCCACCCTGCCGGAGCGCCCCGCCCCGCCGGAGAACCTCGCCAGAGGTACCGCCCGAGCCGCCGCCGGCCCGGTTTTTTAAGAAAACCACTTCGGTTTTTTTTGGTTTATTTATATAGCGAGCGTTTGCTCATTCGTTTGTTTTACCAAACGTGTTCGTTGTTTAGATCCAGATAACGAACGTTCGTTCGTTAATCTGGTCGTCGTTTTTCTTTTTCTCGGATATATTCCGCGATTTTTCTGATCGTGATTCCTGATCTGATTTTTGTTTTAGTATAACTTTTCGCTCGTTTATTGGAATCAGGCGATTCAAGCGCCTAGAGTTTTGTCTTGAAACCCTCTTTCCGAATAATCTACTCAAACAAGTTTTTGCTACTATAAAATTTGACCTAGGTCCAGATTAGTAAAAGAAGCTTGTTTCTTTCGCCGTTTGAGTTTTGTTTCTTCGTTCGATTTGATTCTTTTTGCAAACCGGAGTTCTTAAGTTGACCTTTCTGGTTAGATCTCTTAATTGAGTTTTACCTATGCATTAGATGAGTACTTATTGTATGTTTGTTTGTTTGTTTTCTTGCGATAGAGTACTCGGATTGTGCCGCTTGCTACTTCGAATCCCTAGGTTTCGCGGATCATCAGTAAGGCAAGTAACACTTTGATCATACTTCTTCATTACCCTGTTTTATTGCATTAGCTCAATCCTCAAACAATTTGCATGTTTAGGATCCGATTAATATGTGGGTTTTGGGAAGTAGATGAGGTAGTACCTATTACCATGTTTTATTATTTAAACCTTTGGGAGTTACTTCTATGTTTGCTTATTATGCCATGCTATGCTAGTAGACGTGGATTGGGTGAGTGTATCCATGACAGATGTGAGATTGTTAATTAATGGTTTATTTAAGGTGGCAACTTTAATACACATCTGGATGGATTGAGTTACCTGGGTATTCCAGGATTGCCTGTTTGTTTTTGGACCGCCACCCAGGCTCAAAGGGATCATGAGATTATTCATGCTAGAAACTTCCGTGTGCAGCCACAAGCTACTATGGGCTCTAGCATAGTTGACTAAGTTGTGCAAACTCTTACAGTGGTAGACTAGCAGATGTAGGGGATGTAGGTTGGTACTGTCTACCCAATCGTAAGGTGCTAGCGCTTCTGAAAGACTATGTCTCGGTCATCCGTTTCTCAAACATCATGTAGTGCGAGAATCCCAACGGAGGAGATCGAGTCTTGTGGGGAAAAGTGTGCAAACCTCTGCAGAGTGTATAAACTAATCATGGTTAGCCGTGTCCCCGGTTATGGACGTTTTGAGTATCTAGTACTTGGATTATCATGTGAATCTCATCATGTTACTCTAATTAATATTGTTGGGTTTGTTTAATGATGATGTTACTTAATTGGGATTGAGAATGCTGTCAACCATTCTCAATGTTTAACAACCACCATGATAGTTAAATAAAATTTATTCCTTTGCAGTAGGGAAAAATTGGCTTTATGCAAAAACTGTAACCATAGAGCTTTCCACCAAGCCATATATGCATGTAGAATAGTTTTATTCTTTCATTACTCTCTATGTGTTACATTGCCAGCATATTCCATGTGCTGACCCGTTTTCGGGCTGCAACGTTCATCTTGCAGACTTTTCAAACGACGAGTAAGATGCCTTGGGATCGTGGTTCCATACTCAGTGATGCCGTTGGAGTTGATGGACTCACTTATCTTCCAAGCCTTCCGCTGTTATCGTTATTAGATGGCCTTAAGCCATATTTATTGTAATAAGCTCTCTTTTGAGACATTCGATGTAACAAGTGTGTGATTGATACTCTGTTATAAATCCTTCAAGTACTGTGCGTGTCAGCATTACTGATCCAGGGATGACACTGATGCACAAAGATCAGACTGTTTGAGGTCTGGTCGCTACACCTGCGGGGTAGAGCAAAATGATATTTTACAACCAAGAGAAAATTTGCATTGACTTCCCTAAAAATAGGACCAAAAAGAATGCATAGTGCCAAAATTCTCGCCAAAACGGAAATGAATGAACATTCCGGCAAAATATTGGCAACTATCGCATTTCAAATACCGGTACCTGCAAACACAAACATATATGCAACAGCACAAACATATGCAACACCACAAACATACATAGATCTAGCTAGGCCATAAAAAGTGCATGTGCACGTTGTTGGAGGGAGAACAACATAAAGATAGCTTCCCCCTTACTTACCTATCAAAAAAGGTAATTTAACCACTTAATTTCGATGAATCTATGGTGCAAATGAGGTGAGGAGGAGGAGGCAGTCGAGACAAGCTTGGAGGAGGAGGTGGAGAGAATGAAGTGGGGAAAGTGAATGGGTAGGTGTGGCTGTCCAAAATATCTAGTTGGTCCCAGGTTACTAATGGCGCACCACCTACAAATGCGCCATTAGTAACCCTGGTTACTAATGGCGCACCTGCTGGTGGTGCGCCATTAGTAGTTTTGCAAAAAATAAAAAATATATACTAATGGCGCACCAAGGCACAGTGCGCCATTACTTGTCAGGACCCCGACTCAATGCCACATCAATCTAGCATGTAACACCTCATATCACTTTGCGGCCTCACGCACGGTGTTCCCACGGGTGTCGCCTTACCTTTGCCCGGGACCGTTTGCACCTTTTGGCACACGTATATGATAGTGTCGCTAGCATCCATATGATAAGGAGCCCGGGCTGACATGGCTAGTCGTAAACCCAAAGTGGCACAAACTAACAGGGACAGGCATCCATGACCCAACATCGAACGTGTTGGTCATCAGCGAGTGAATCCAGGCTGTAGCACTGGGCTAGCAGGACTCCGGTGAACCAGGCTATAGCGGGCTAACAGGACTCCGGTATTCATCGCATGACATTTCCCCGAAGGGACAGACACAGGAACGAACAAGGACACATGCCAGCCAGCCTAAGTGTTCCGGAGCAGTATCAAGCTACCATGGCTCAGTGGAAGCACTAGGAGACATTTCCCGGTAAGAGAGGCTACCAAGGATAAACAACTAGATAGTCAGATCCCACACATACCAAGCATTTCAATAACATACACACAATATGCTCGATATGTGCAAATACAACATGGCATCACAACATGACTCTACATCTCAAGTATTTTATTCAATAGGCTCCGAGGAGCAAGATATTACAAACATGGGTCTCATGACCCAACATTCACAGCATACAAGTCAAAGCACAAGCGGAAGCTCAACATGTCTGGGTACAGACAACTATAAATGAAAAAGGCTGGAAAGCCTGACTATCTACCAGATCTTGCCGTGGGCACAAGATCGTAGCTGAGGTAACAAGCTAAACGTCGAAGTCCACACGGTACTACTAGTGAGACTGAAGTCTCTCTGCAAAAACGTAAAATAGGCAAACGTGAGTACAAATGTACCCATCAAGACTTACATCAGAACTAACTACACATGCATCATTATCAACAAAGGGGATGGTGGGGTTTAACTACAGCAAGCCAGCTTTGACTCGGTGGCTATCCTGAACTATGACTGCAAGTAACTCTTTTGAGGTGGCGCACACGAGTCCACATATTCACCATATCAATACACCACTATGGATCCGCTCCCGTCTCCCTACGAGAACGCCATCCATAGCACTCACGCTTATCTTGCGTATTTTAGAGTATCCACTTTCACTTGTCTATGAACTGTACAAGCAACCCAGAAGTCCTTTTCCGCGGACATGGCTATTCGAATAGATCATTTTAACCCTGCAGGGATGTACTTCTTCACACACGCTCTCGCCACTTACCGCCATGTACACCTCATGTATCTCGGCAACCTTCAAGCGGAAGCCTGGCGAGGGAGTCGGCCACGACCTGACTAACCACACAAGTCTCTCGTCCAGGTTTATCGACTATTCAGATTCCATCCGCAAGGAGATCCGGCCGGGGTGTCGCTCACGGCCCCAAACGATGTGTGCAGGGTTCCCAAGTCCACCAACCGGGTGCCACTTGGTACATCGGGCCACTGTGCCTAGTCTGTCCCAAGCCCACCTGTACCGGCTGCCACTTGATAGACTACTAACACTACCTACAAACACCAGAAACTAGTTGCAACTCCTGGACAGAGATCAGGTTGATTAATAAGTCGAGAGAGCTTGGAGCGCCCGGAGCCCAATGTGTGGTAGTAACTGTTCATGGATCACAAACACAGAACTCAGTTCCTGAGGACGGCTGCAATGAGACAACCCACCATGTACTCCTACATGGCCTCTCACCGCTACCTTTACCAAATCGTGTTCACACACTTAGCTCTCAACAGTAGGACATGTTCACACACCTCCAATTCGTCCCCGAAGAATTAGACCTGACTCAACTCTAAGCAATAGCAGGCATGAGAAACAAGCATGAATGAGTAGGCACATCAGGGCTCAAACAACTCCTACTCATGCTAGTGGGTTTCATCTATTTACTGTGGCAATGACAGGTCATGCAGAGGATAAGGGGTTCAACTACTGTAGCATGTAACAGTTGAATCATTGTTGTCCTAATGCAGTAAAAGAGAGCAGGAGCGAGAGAGTAGGATTGTATCGGAATGAACAAGGGGGCTTTGCTTGCCTGGCACTTCTGAAGATTGGTATATCTCTTCATCGGTGTCATCGATCTCATTGTTAGAACCACGTCTATCGAGAGGGGACAAACACTGACAAACAAAGAAGAAACACAATCAATGCAATGCAACAATATGATGCATGAATGTGACATGGCAATATGATATGGTTTGTGCTAATGCAACTAAAACCAGATTAAATGAAGTTGGTTTGAATCCAAGATTCAAATTCAAACTCCACATGTGGTTATTTAAATGCCATTTAATTGAATTTTCCTAAACAGTAGTCATAAGTTGTTCTAACATGCATGAAAATGGTACAGATGGATAGATTGGATTTTTTTGATAATTTTTCATATACAAATTATTTCATTTGGAGTTATGGTTGAATTTATATGATTTTTAGAAGTTTTGGAAATTTTCTGAAATAAATAAATCATTTCTGATTTATTTAAAACTCCAGAAAACATTAACTGCGTCAGCATGACGTATTAGTGACATCAGCAGGTCAACGGACGGCCCAGGTCAAACCTGACCAGTGGGGCCTACTGGTCAGTGACACAGAGTTACCTACAGAGGCTGACATGTGGGACCCGGTCAAAGCTGACATGGCCAAGTCAACATTGACAGGCGGGGCCCACTATGGTTAGTGTTAATCCAACAGAGAAATAATACTAATTAGTTTAGGCATTGGGACCCACATGGCAGTGGCTCTAGGGGTGGCTTAGCTGGGTCATTAATGGCTAATGACGGCCACGTCATCAGTCGCCGGAGTTCGGCCGGCGATGACCAAACCAACGACGGAGGCTCACCGGAGTTGAGCTACAGGCAGCGGCTGGGCGCGCTGAGGGCATCTACGCGGAGCTGGAACTCGCCCGCATCCACTCGTGGCAGCGGCTGGAGCTGGGGGGCCGGAGTTTGCCGAAGTGGAGCCCGCGGCGGCTGCCGGAGCTCGGGGTTGGTGCGGGTTGGCACTAGGGGGCACGGTAGGTCAAATGGGTGGGCGCGCCCGGCTCCTGGAAGCGTGCTGAGCATAGCAGTGTGCTCGGCTTCGAGCTACCGTGACTCTAGCCACGATGGCGACGAGGCACGGCCGCGGCGAGCTTCGGGCACGGCGGTGTTAGCGCTAGAGAACGTGCGGGGCGACGGGGATAGGGGCGAAACGAAGAGGGGCTCACCCCGCGTCGTTTGGAGGCATCTGCGAGCTCGGAGGAGGCCGGACGGTGACGTGGCGTTGCCGGCGATCTCAGGTGCTAGAGGTTGAAGACGACGGCGATGGCGGCATTCCAGGGGCTCCCGCGGTGCGTTGCTCGGCGAGGAGGGGGAGGTGGTCGAGGCGGAGATCCTGAACACGTCGGGAGGTCGAGGGGAAGGCGGTGGCTGCGATGGTGGCGAGCGGCGTCGGCGGTTGCGCTCGGGCGCGAGAGGGAGAGAAAGCAGAGGAGGGGAGAGGCACGGGAAAGAATGAGAGGGGGCCGGGGGTTGCGTGGTGTCGCCTGGTGCATCGAGGAGGAGCCAGGCAGGCTGGGAGGGAGGAGGTGGAGGCCTCGGGTGCGCTGGCGTCGACACGCCTCTGCCTACTGGCAGAGGTTGAAGATGACCGCTTCGCGCTGGTGGGCTGGGCCAGCAGTGCCAGGCTAGATGGGCTGTAGGTAAGCCAGGTAGGTGGCACAGGTGAGTCCTTTCTCTCTCTCTCTTTTCTAATTGTTTCTGTTTTTTTCTATTTTTCTGCAACTTAGAGCTTTATTAAAAATACTAAAACTAATGCAAAAATCATGAAACTTCTCATGCCCACTGTTTGGAATATTTCCAACAGTAGACATTTTAGTTTATGGTTATTTGGACATTTAAAATATTTAATAGCATTTAAATGCCCAAATGCAAATACCATATGATTTAATTCAGAGCCCAAATATGTCATGGAAAAATGTGCAACACCTCTGGTTATGATTCTAGCATTTTCCAGAAATAATGAACATTTTTGAAAGCCATTTGGATTCACTGAAAATATTTTAGTTGAATCTAGTGAATTTCTTTGATGCTAGGGTTTAGGCAATCCCCATTTCAAGTTTCAAAAGAATTTAAACATGATGCAAAAGACAAGTGCTAGCCTAGTGCAAGGTAAGGCTAGGGATGTGACAACTCACCCCCACTAAACAAAAATCTCGTCCCGAGATTCAAGACGTGAGGTAAGAGGACAAAGGGGACACAAACTAACACAATCTTCATGATCCAATTGCTCTTCTCGAAGATGTTGATTCATTGCTTCAAATTGATCTTGACGTCCTTCCTTTCGAAAACTTCATCCAACACGACGACGACAGAAATAAACTATACAGGAATCGATCTTCTCGAAGATCGAGCAACTCACGATCAATTCATGGAATGAGGCATAGAACACCTCTTGAGCTGAGATGTTCAAACACACTTCGGGAGGGATGCAAGAACAGATGACGGGGGTTCAATTTGGTAGTCTACAATTCCACGCTAGAGGAGATGGTGAATGGTTTCAAGATAGCGATGAAATAATTGCCATGATTCCACAACGGGGCACCTTAGAGAAGGTGACTCGTAGAATTATTCCCTTAAGTGGCAAAAAGAATTACTTTTGATACCTAGATCACTGAAACTCTTCATACCACCCTAAGGGCAATTCAAAATTGATCGTTTGAAGGAATACGAATGAATGTCATACCCAGTTTGGAACGGAAACTACAGTTATAGAACAACTCGGCAAATGGAAGGCACATTCCAGTTGATACCAAGGATATAACCTAGTGACTGAGCATGCTTTCAAGAATTTGAGCATTTCCAAATTCATCAAGGTTTTACCAACATCCGTGCCAAGGATCCTGGCAACACATCATACTACCATGACGAACAGTGATGGAGGATGCAGGTGCAAAGGAGGACATCACTTTCTCAGATTTTTCCTTAGCAATGCCAAAGAAGCAAATCTGGATGATCGACCGAGAGACATTTAGCACTCCGCTTCTAATGTTCTCCTTGATGTACTAGGTACCACAGTCAATGCTTAAAACATCAACATGGCCATCAAGTAAAGGTCAGACTTCAAAAGCACAAAAATCCATAAGGAACAACTTGTGGAATAAGTCATACCAAATCCTCATGGAGGAGATGGTCAAGTTGCTTAATCAAGAAGCTACAATAATAGATCTTCTGGTTAGGTGTGTGGGACAACATCGACCTTGTCGGGACCTACATCATAGATCTTGGAAAAGTTCCAACCATCGTATCTGCCTGAGATTCAGATCTGGTCGAGAACAGGACATTTCAGACATCATGTCTGGAAAAGAAATTTTGCAACACAAATCGACAAGACGATGTTGCGAGATTCTCAAGAAATGAACTACAATAGCAAGCTCCAAAACATGAGCTGGTTCTGCTACAACATGTGAACACGTTGTCCCAGACAAGCATGATCACATGGTAGTCTTACAACAAAACACTACCGAGTTCTGGTTGGGAACCATCATCGAGGATATCGAAGCCCTTGCATAAGTCCGGATCCTAAGAAGGAACTTCTTCTCCTTGAACAAATCAATCAGTGGCTTGGTGTGCTAGGAAATACATATAGAATGGAGGCGGCCAACCAATCAAACCATAGAGTACTTCGCACATGCGTGACTGACTTGGGATGATTCCAAAGGAAGCAAAAACAAACTTTCTCGAATTCACGGCGGCAACTTACATCAGATACACGTGAATTAGAGGAAGTCACTTCTCTCATCCAAACATATACCTCAGGGACGGAACTTGAAGGCATTGTTTACGAAGTTTCCAACACTAGCTTAATGTCCAACAGAATCATGGAGGAGATAAGGATGTTGTCGATGGGCTCAACAACAATTCATCCAGGTTTCCATGAAGATGGAGTTCCATAATTATGTGAACAAGTGATAGCATTGGTCAGACCCAAAAGATATAATGGTGTATGCTCGAGGGATCAACCACGAGTAAGACAACATTACGAATATCGTTGGTTCTGGTCTGATTTGATGATAGCCCATACTCAAATCAAAGGTTGGATAAAATGATAGGTCCATTAACTGATCACGAGGGTCAGTCGATGAAAATATCAACTTTCTTCAACACACATACAAGATATCCCTTAAAATGAACTAAGTCGGACACGCTTTTATCTTCCAACTCTCCAAGTTGTTGTTTGGCTTAACCAACTAGCTCAGGGGTATCCAACACAGATTCTTGGAGAATGGCTGGTTTACAAGAAACCAACTTGATCACAAACTCAACATAGCGGTCAGACGACAACCTGGTGATACTTCCATGAAGATATCCGGAAAATCACGAACCACCGATATGTTACTAAGCTCGGGAGCAATCTTGCTTTTCAGGGCAAGACGATATGATCACAGGAGTGAGGGATTGGCACAATCCTAACTCATTGATCGAGGAGTGCACCCGGAAATAAGGACTAGGTAGCACGATCAATCTTAGAATGATAATTCAATACAAAAATGCTAAGAATGAGATTATTGTCCATTAACTACCAAGCAAAGGGGTTGCTAGCAGTATTGATTTCACACATCATAGTTCACCTGTCGGCATTTCGGTTGCAACAACATGGAACCGAGAAATGAAAATGATGGCGAGAAGTATCAATGCGTCAAGAATTCATAAGAGGTGGTGCAATTCTCATGACAATCCTGACATAAAGAAGGTAATACTTCAAGGTAGAACATACCAAAAGCTGGATTGGCATTTTGATCTATGGAACACAACTTCTTTGACCCAATCCTAGATATGGATGAGGTACTGGAGTTTGTTTCTCCTAGTCATTCCGAAATAGAATGGCTTGACGGACCGCAAGGGTAATAGGCACTGATGAACAAATGCACGCATACTCTTGACTATCAATTGATAGACGAGGGTCGGAATACAATTAAAGAGGGACAACCCAAGAGAACATATGATTTTCTGAGTTGTGGATGCATGGACTAGCATGTCGAACGAGTTGAACATATTTCTTCTGGATAACCCATGCGGAAAGGTTGAACTGGCAGGGTCACGATATAGAGAGAAGAACTCATCAAGAGCACTCTGGTTGTGATCTTTTGGTTCAACGAGGAACTACTGCCATAAGTAGTTCATGGTATTTGGAAGAACGATATACCATGAACCTTGAGGCTATCACAAGGTTACTAATATCCTAAAGGGACTAGCAAACACTATCAACATGGAGTAGGTGGAGTGAATCTCGGATTCAAAACCCAGGACTAGAATACCTACTAGCTAAATTGCTTCACGGGATGCTTTCGAGAATGATGGCCAGAATCATCACACTGGGAACACAAATCATGGCTAGCTTACTAGGTGGTACTCTAAGACACCTAGGGCCATAATACTAGCTCCAACATATATACCGAGGCAATGAAGTACCTCAACACACTAGTTGGGGCGGTTAATCTGGCCAAAGGAACATCAGAACGGTAAGAAGGGATTTGCAAATGCATCAGACTATTTAGAAACCTGGGATTACTCGGACAGCATAACGGCTGGAAATGCTGAAAAGATTTGAGAAATCCTACAAAAATGGTGGCATAACCACTCAACATCACCATATCAAGGTTCTGAGACTAGCTATGAACACACGGAAGTAGTAGAAACTGAACAGAGGCTTGAATCCATCAATCCTATAAGTCTACGGATTAGCAACACGTGATCCTAATAGAAAGAAGAGAAAGCCTAGTTTCTTAACCCCGTAGGAAAGGTAGGATGACTCAGATCAAAAGGCCATAAGGTAAAGGAGTAAAAAGAGCCTTACGTTCCATCCCACAATCAATTCCCTTATATAACTAAAGAATTTTCTAGACTCAACTTCGACCAGTTTGGCTTGGTAATCCTACAGGCAGTCAGGCTCTGATACCAAAACTGTCAGGACCCCGACTCAATGCCACATCGATCTAGCATGTAACACCTCATATCACTTTGCGGCCTCACACACGGTGTTCCCACGGGTGTCGCCTTACCTTTGCCCGGGACCGTTTGCGCCTTTTGGCACACGTATATGATAGTGTCGCTAGCATCCATATGATAAGGAGCCCGCGCTGACATGGCTAGTCATAAACCCAAAGTCGCACAAACTTACAGGGACAGGCATCCATGACCCAACATCGAACATGTTGGTCATCAGCGAGTGAATCCAGGCTGTAGCACTGGGCTAGCAGGAGTTCGGTGAACCGGGCTGTAGCGGGCTAACAGGACTCCGGTATTCATCCGTGACATTTCCCCGAAGGGACAGACACAGGAACGAAGGACACATGCCGGCCAGCCTAAGTGTTTCGGAGCAGTAGCAAGCTACCATGGCTCAGTGGAAGCACTAGGAGACATTTCCCGGTAAGAGAGGCTACCAAGGATAAACAACTAGATAGTCAGATCCCACACATACCAAGCATTTCAATAACATACACACAATATGCTCGATATGTGCAAATACAACATGGCATCACAACATGACTCTACATCTCAAGTATTTTATTAAATAGGCTCCGAGGAGCGAGATATTACAAACATGGGTCTCATGACCCAACATTCAGAGCATACAAGTCAAAGCACAAGCGGAAGCTCAACATGTCTGGGTACAGACAACTATAAATGAAAAAGGCTGGAAAGCCTGACTATCTACCAGATCCTGCCGAGGGCACAAGATCGTAGCTGAGGTAACAAGCTAAACGTCAAAGTCCACACGGTACTACTAGTGAGAGTGAAGTCTCTCTGCAAAAACGTAAAATAGGCAAACGTGAGTACAAATGTACCCAGCAAGACTTACATCAGAACTAACTACACATGCATCATTATCAGTAAAGGGGATGGTGGGGTTTAACTGTAGCAAGCCAGCTTTGACTCGGTGGCTATCCTGAACTATGACTGCAAGTAACTCTTTTGAGGTGGCGCACACGAGTCCACATATTCACCATATCAATACACCACTATGGATCCGCTCCCGTCTCCCTACGAGAACGCCATCCATAGCACTCACGCTTATCTTGCGTATTTTAGAGTATCCACTTTCACTTGTCTATGAACTGTACAAGCAACCCAGAAGTCCTTTTCCGCGGACACGGCTATTCGAATAGATCATTTTAACCCTGCAGGGGTGTACTTCTTCACACACGCTCTCGCCACTTACCGCCATGTACACCTCGTGTATCTCGGCAACCTTCAAGCGGAAGCCTGGCGAGGGAGTCGGCCACGACCTGACTAACCACACAAGTCTCTCGTCCAGCTTTATCGCCTATTCGGGTTCCATCCGCAAGGAGATCCGGCCGGGGTGTCGCTCACGGCCCCAAACGATGTGTGCAGGGTTCCCAAGTACACCAACCGGGTGCCACTTGGTACACCGGGCCACTATGCCTAGTCTGTCCCAAGCCCACCTGTACCGGGTGCCACTTGGTAGACTACTAACACTACCTACAAACACCAGAAACTATTTCCAACTCCTGGACAGAGATCGGGTTGATTAATAAGTCGAGAGAGCTTGGAGCGCCCGGAGCCCAATGTGTGGTAGTAACTGTTCATGGATCACAACACAGAACTCAGTTCCTGAGGACGGCTGCAATGAGACAACCCACCATGTACTCCTACATGGCCTCTCACCGCTACCTTTACCAAATCGTGTTCACACACTTAGCTCTCAACAGTAGGACATGTTCACACACCTCCAATTCATCCCCGAAGAATCAGACCTGACTCAACTCTAAGCAATAGCAGGCATGACAAACAAGCATGAATGAGTAGGCACATCAGGGCTCAAACAACTCCTACTCATGCTAGTGGGTTTCATCTATTTACTGTGGCAATGACAGGTCATGCAGAGGATAAGGGGTTCAACTACCGTAGCATGTAACAGTTGAATCGTTGTTGTCCTAATGCAGTAAAAGAGAGCAGGAGTGAGAGAGTAGGATTGTATTGGAATGAACAAGGGGGTTTTGCTGGCCTGGCACTTCTGAAGATTGGTATATCTCTTCATCGGTGTCATCGATCTCATCGTCAGAACCACGTCTATCGAGAGGGGACAAACACCGACAAACAAAGAAGAAACACAATCAATGCAATGCAACAATATGATGCATGAATGTGACATGGCAATATGTTGTAGTTTGTGCTAATGCAACTAAAACCAGATTAAATGAAGTTGGTTTGAATCCAAGATTCAAATTCAAACTCCACATGTGGTTATTTAAATGCCATTTAATTGAATTGTCCTAAACAGTAGTCATAAGTTGTTCTAACATGCATCAAAATAGTACAGATGGATAGATTGGATTTTTCTGATAATTTTTCATATATAAATTATTTCATTTGGAGTTATGGTTGAGTTTATATGATTTTTAGAAGTTTTGGATATTTTCTGAAATAAATAAATCATTTCTGATTTATTTAAAACTCCATAAAACATTTACTGCATCAGCATGACGTATTAGTGACATCAGCAGGTCAACGGACGGCCCAGGTGAAACCTGACCAGTGGGGCCTACTGGTCAGTGACACAGAGTGAGCTACAAAGGCTGACATGTGGGACCCGGTCAAACCTGACGTGTCCAAGTCAACGTTGACAGGCGGGGCCCACTGTGGTTAGTGTTAATCCAACAGAGAAATAATACTAATTAGTTTAGGCATTGGGAACCACATGGCAGTGGCTCTAGGGGTGGCTTAGCTGGGTCATTAATGGCTAATGACGGCCACGTCATCAGTCGCCGGAGTTCGGCCGGCGACGACCAAACCAACGACAGAGGCTCGCCGGAGTTGAGCTACACGCAGGGCTGGGTGCGCTGAGGGCATCTACGCGGAGCTGGAACTCGCCCGCATCCACTCGTGGCAGCGGCTGGAGCTGGGGGGCGGAGTTCGCCGGAGTGGAGCCCGCGGCGGCTGCCGGAGCTCGGGGCTGGTGCGGGTTGGCACTAGGGGGCACGGTAGGTCAAATGGGTGGGCGCGCCCGGCTCCTGAAAGTGTGCTGAGCACAGCGGTGTGCTCGGCTTCGAGCTACCGTGGCTCTAGACACGATGGCGACGAGGCATGGCGGCGGCGAGCTTCGGGCACGGCGGCGTTAGCGCTAGAGAATGTGCGGGGCGACGGGGATAGGGACGAAACAAAGAGGGGCTCACCCCGCGTCGTTTCGAGGCATCTGCGAGCTCGGGGGAGGCCGGACGGTGACGTGGCGTTGCTGGCGATCTCAGGTGCTGGAGGTTGAAGACGACGGCGATGGTGGCATTCCAGGGGCTCCCGCAGTGCGTTGCTCGGCGAGGAGGGGGAGGTGGTCGAGGCGGAGCTCCTGAACACGTCGGGAGGTCGAGGGGAAGGCGGTGGCTGCGGTGGTGGCGAGCGGCGTCGGCGGTTGTGCTCGGGCGCGAGAGGAAGAGAAAGTAGAGGAGGGGAGAGGCACGGGAGAGTGAGAGGGGGCCGGGGGATGCGTGGTGTCACCTGGTGCATCGAGGAGGAGCCAGGCAGGCTGGGAAGGAGGAGGTGGAGGCCTCGTGTGCGCTGGCGTCGACATGCCTTTGCCTACTGGCAGAGGTTGAAGATGACCGCTTCGCGCTGGTGGGCTGGGCCAGCAGTGCCAGGCCAAATGGGTTGCAGGTAAGCCAGGTAGGTGGCCCAGGTGAGTCCTTTCTGTCTCTCTCTCTCTCTCTCTTTTCTAATTGTTTCTGTTTTTTTCTATTTTTCTGCAACTTAGAGCTTTATTAAAAATACTAAAACTAATGCAAAAATCATGAAACTTCTCATGCCCACTGTTTGAAATATTTCCAACAGTAGACATTTTAGTTTATGATTATTTGGACATTTGAAATATTTAATAGCATTTAAATGCCCAAATGCAAATACCATATGATTTAATTCAGAGCCCAAATATGTCATGGAAAAATGTGCAACACCTCTGGTTATGGTTCTAGCATTTTCCAGAAATGATGAACATTTTTTAAAGCCATTTGGATTCACTGAAAATATTTTAGTTGAACCTAGTGAATCCTTTGATGCTAGGGTTTAGGCAATCCCCATTTCAAGTTTCAAAAGAATTTAAACATGATGCAAAAGACAAGTGCTAGCCTAGTGCAAGGTAATGCTAGGGATGTGACATTACTAGTTTAAACTAGTAATGGCGCATTATTCCCTCGTGCGCCATTAGTAGTTTTGCAAATATATATATATATATATATATATATATATATATATATATATATATATATATATATATATATATATATATATATATAGTGGCGCACTGTGTGGCTGGTGCGCCATTAGTATGTTTGGAAAAAAAACTGTTACTAGTGGCGGACCATGTGTCTGGTGCGCCATTAGTGTCTTTCACACTAATGGCACACCAGCACATGCTGCGCCACTGCTATATAGTAGTGGCGCACCACATGTCTGGTGCGCCATTAGTGGCCATATCATCTATAGCCCTTTTCCTAGTAGTGGCATAGCCTGCAGTGCAATCGCTTGGGTTCAGTTAGGCGACGCCTGCTCGGGTTCAGTTAGAGCCCAACGCCTCGCACCCACGCACGCACGGTATGAGAGAAACGTGCATTGCTCGGCCCTCGACCGCCCATCATAACCGGGAACTCCCCGATATTTTCCTCGCCCTCGCTTCTACCATGGTTTTTTCCGCCATGGACGGCCCAAAGAATGTCATGCATCTACGTCTCCGGCCTGCCGACGACAAAAATCCCATTTTCTGCCATGATTTTTTCTCATAGAAGTAGGATCCCACCACATCTATGATGATACCGGGTTTTGTCACAATATCGTCATAGAAGTGGCATAAATATGACAGGAAAAAAATTCGTTCGGCCCAAAATGTCATGGATGTATCTTTTTTTTAGTGATAGCTTAAAAGTGCCATAAGCTCGAAAAACCAAAAAACTAACATAACAACTTTATGTCTAAATTATATCAGGTTTTTTGGTGCCAATCCGAAATTGGTCTTAAAATTAGTATGTGCTTTTATCATGTTTTAACATGATAAGTCAGATCTCCATACTTCAAGTGGGCCAGCCTTCGGCTTCAACCTCCTATCCCGCGGGCGGGGTGTTTCTCAGGCTAGTTTAGCGAAATAAACTCGAGCGACTTTAGAGAGAAACCATGCGACCCGGCTATCGACCACACACGTGATTGAAAAAAGGAGTAATAGAAAAAAGACTTTGCAACGACTAAGAAGAAGAAGAAGAAGAAGAAGAAGAAGAAATTATTGCAAAATGGCTCATATAAATTTTAGAGCCCCGGTTAACTTGTATAAAAGAAGTGTTTTTAACAAACAACATTTATAACAAACAACTTTTTTAACACAAATATAATGCTTGGTCGAACCAAACAAAAATTTAAAAATTTGAGTATGAAAGTGACATAGTTGGTTAATGTGCTCGGTGTTGATGACGAGGTCTAGGCTTGTGGCGGGACGAAGACGTAGTCCTCGGCCTGGCTGAGGTCACAGCCCCCAAGCCGGTTCTGAGGTGCTCGAGCGTAGAGCTCGGCTTGATGAAATGATAGCACAACACTGTGGATATGTCGAGGTGAAGCTCCCAGTCCAGCAAAGGTGTCAGAGCTGGTCGACTGGTGACACCAAAGTCCTCAGAGTAGGTTAACGAAAAGATGGCAAAGCCCCTGGTCCAGCCGAGGTGACGGAGTAGGTCGGCAAGGTTATGTTATAGCCCCCATGCCAGTCGAGGTGTCAAAGTAGGTCAGCGTGGCGGACATCAACTTGGAGAAGCAATGGCGGGGTCATGCTGACGCAGGTCGTAACTTGTGGCGCGGTCAATGCCGGCTTGAGAAGTGACCACGCGGTGATGTTGGCGCGCCTAACCCGTGCAATCCGTGGGGCGGCCATCATGTCTTGAAGATTATTTGTCCTTCACGATGTCGAACTCCTAGTCGGATCGCCGAGGCGGTGATCTGAGGTGGTTGTCGTCCGCTCGATGGAGCGATGGCGCAGTTGATGTTGGCGCATGTCTGTAGTCGTGGAGCAATGTGGTCGCGCTGATTTGACATCGGTGGGACGATGAAGATCGTCTTGGAGAAGACTCAAAATTTGTGGGAACATGTTTGAGAACAACACGCAATACCCTAAAAAAATTCCTTCAAAAGGGATGTCCAATGCCCCATTCATGAAGAAAGATGAATTTGGGTCGGATTCATTTTCGCGCAGGAAACAGATCCAAAAATTGATGCAATCCTTAGACTGTTCCCGGAGTTTGAACAGCCAGATGGAGCTGAAATTTTGAGAGGTGGTAGATATATGAATTCCTCATCCAATCAACGGTTGGATCTTTCAGAGGACCTCCGAGCTAGCCGCTGGAGACCACGCCCTAAACTCGCCCGGATTCTCATCCAGATTCGACGGGCCTCTGGTATATCATAGATCGCCGGAGATTCTTCCATCGAAACGCGAAGAAATTTTACAAGGTTGTTATATTCTCAATTCCGCACAATTACACCAAAGGGTTCGTCAAGACGACACCCGAGGAGGTGGGAGAAGCAAACACAAATCTGTTGTACAAAAAATCTGCACGGTTGCTCGAGGACGATGTTAACATTGAGCCCCCGAACTCCATGGGTGATTTCTCCATGATTTGAGAGAGATTAGAGTTGATGTTGATGAAAGTATATTTCCGATCTTGATGATCCATCGTGGAGCACAGTCCTTGATCCAGCTGAGGTGTCCAGTCGAGCCGGCGATGAAGATGCCGGCATCAACAATAATGCTTGGTTCCGATGTGTAGATCGTGCCAGAGACAATCTGGAATCCCACCGCACTATGGCGACTGCCAGCGGGCTCTCAATGAAAGCACCAATGGCGGTTCTATATCTGGCATATCTCGTAGTAGGGGTCCTAAGTTCGGTGTCTTGGAGCGATGGTAACATGGACACAGAGTTTTACCCAGGTTCGGGCTCTCTCGAAAAGATAATACCCTACATCATGTTTTTTATTGTATTGATATGGGTGTACTACAGGGTACATGTATCTACCACGAGATTGTTCTAATGAATATGAGGTTATCAATTGACTAGTCTGGCCTCGGTTTATATAATTTATCATAGGCCCAGGGTTTAGAGGAGTCCTAGTCTTGGGCGTCAAATCTTGTGAAAAGCTCCTTTTATATGGCATGGGCTGCCCGAAGTGACCCATTAGTGAACTGCCATGGGGTCCTCGGTCCAATCCATCAAGTTGGGAGACGACGTGATGAGTACCCTCTAGTCTAGGACACCGTCAATGGTGCAACACCTCAGCAGCAGTCCGACGTAAAGCTTGGCTTTGTTTGCATATATGTAAGTAGTTTGCATTATGGCTTTGTTTGCTCCCTGTTTTTCTTGAGGTACGTCAACGAGTTCATGACGTTGTAGTTCTGAGGACATGCAACTACGACACAATTATCATTTTTGTCAACAATAAGGTAAGCACATTTCAAACGCAAGCGATATGCACATGTACAAAGTTGAGTTGGATTTGATGACGGTGATGAGGTAAATGGGCCTACCATGGTGTCGTGGTATTTCCTCGACATATGCCAACGGGTGGCTAATCATGTAGGGGGTCAATAGAATGTTGCCAGGCTCTAGAAGCGGGAGTAGGCAAGACCGCAAACAACGCCGGGTCTTACCCAGGTTCGGGGCTCTCCATGGAGATAGCACCCCTAATCTTCCTCTATGGGGTTTCCGCATCACTATGATCAATAGCAAGTACAAGGAAGCTCCTTGAGCTATCCGGGCTAGAGGAGGAAGAAGGCTGCTTGCACTACCTCTCTGTAGTTATGGGTGTGTGTGTGTGATCTAAAGGAGCTGAACCCTTTGCATGGGTGACCCTGGGGGGTTTATATAGGCCTACCCCGGGGTACAATGGTAATCCGGCCGGTCCTGGGACCCGACCGTCAGTGTCTCTAGGCTCCGGCTTCTCCGCCGGCTGCTGGGGCCCGCCGCCTGGTGGGTCCCGCCGGCTGTTGTGGACTCGGTCGACAGGTAGGGACCGCCACCTGTGGGCTAGGGGGACCAGGCTGCATTGTAGCCCTACCCCTGATGACGATGGCCTGGTCGGGGGACGCATGGCTACAGTGTTTCCGCCTGGCGAGAGATCAATGTAGCCACACCCCGTCACCTCTGGTTAATTGTGCACAGACTCCAAGGGGAGGGGCTGCCGCCTGCTAGGAGTCGGCCTCCCCTTGAGGCCGCCTGCTCTGGCATTGCCATCTTCTGGGACAAGCGGGCTGGTAGGGCCCGCTGCCTATGGGCCACAGCTGCCGCCCGTCGTCGGGGCATGGCCCTGCCTGACGTAGGCATCGTCATGGGCCGCGTGGCTACAGTGTCGTGCCAGGCGAAGGGTGTCCGCCTGGTACGTTTGTAGTGTAGCCACGTTCCTTCCGGGATTCGGGGGTGGCAGGTGGCACTGTTGCCATGCCCTGTCTTGTCGCAATAGGTGGGTGCAGGCTTTGAGCCTGCCCATGCCCTCTCTGCCTTCTGAGGTGCGCCGCCTTCCAAGAGGCGGCCGGTTAGCTCCAGCCGGCCCCGGAGGCCGGCCTTGCGACCAGTCGGACTGAGGGGCTAGGCTAGCCCCAATGTCTTGAAATCTGCTAAGGTGCAGATGAGGCTACCTGGGGTCTATCCCCCTGTCGCTGTAAAAACCGGCGGATCTCGGGTAGGGGTCCCGATCTGTGCGTCTAGGCTGATGGTAACAGGAAGCAAGGGACACAATGTTTACCCAGGTTCGGGCCCTCTCGATGGAGGTAAAACCCTACTTCCTGCTTGATTAATATTGAAGATATGGGTAGTACAAGAGTAGATCTACCACGAGATCGTAGAGGCTAAACCCTAAGAGCTAGCCTATGATGGTATGATTGTTGTTGTGATCGTCCTTCTAAGGACCAACCTCTCCGGTTTATATAGACACCGGAGAGAGCTAGGGTTTACATGGAGTCGGTTACAACGAAGGAAACACAATATCCGGATCGCCAAGCTTGCCATCCACGCAAAGGAGAGTCCCATCCGGACACGGGCCGAAGTCTTGAGTCTTGTATCTTCACGCTTCAATAGTCCGGACGTTGTACACAGTCCGGCTGTTCGGATACCCCCTAATCCAGGACTCCCTTAGTAGCCCCTGAACCAGGCTTCAATGATGATGAGTCCAGCGCGCAGTCTTGTCTTCGGCATTGCAGGGCGGGTTCCTTCTCTGAATATTCCAAAGTAATTATCGAACACTTGAATCGTGTCTGGATCTGCAAAATGATCTTCACGTGCCACCGTAGAGAGAATGATCTTTCACAAATGCAATCTGCTGACAACTTTTTAGACAATGCGACGTGTCATTATGGTCGGGTCATTATCTGAACCGTTTCCCTACAACCAGCCACAACGCATATTGCGAGGCGGTTTCCTTGACACATCTTGTCAAAGAAGAGATCGTGTCCCCTTATCACAGGATTCTCATCAATATGGGTATGGGTAATCCCACCACGCCATCAATCGTGGCGCTTGGGAAGCAAGCAATTCCCAATGGGCAAGTGGGGAGGCGCGCCGCTTTCGTCGCCTCTATAAAGGGATAAGATTTCCCCATTTTTACCCACGCCTTCTTCCTCCTTTTCCCACTATTGCCCCCTAGAGCCCCAGCGCCCAAGCCCAAGTCTTCTCCGCACAGCTAAACATGTCCGGAGCGAGAGGCAAGTGGGTGGCTTCCACCGTCAAGGAGAAGCATATCGTAAATCTTCGGGCGGCCGGATACTTGGCCGCAGACATAGCGCACCGGCTACCAGACGACGGGTAGGTCATTCCGACCCCAGGACCCCACAAGAGGGTCGTGTTTGTTGCCCACTTTGTCCGTGGAATGGGATTCCCACTTCATCCCTTCGTCCGCGGGCTCATGTTCTACTATGGGCTAGATTTCCATGATCTAGCTTCGTCCTCAACATCTCGGTGTTCATCATCGTATGCGAGGCCTTCCTCCGCATCCGGCCTCACTTCGGCCTGTGGCTGCAAATCTTCTGCATGAAGCCGAAGATTGTAAGCGGCCAGCAAGCGGAGTGCGGAGGGGCCATGGTGGGCAAGATGCCTAACGTTACCTGGCTGGACAGTTTCTTTGTGGAGACCGTAAAAGGGTGGCAATCGGGGTGGTTCTACATCATCGAGCCGCGCGGAGCCAACTGGGCGGCGGCCCTCGAGTTCCGATCCGGAGCCCCCATGCAGCTCACCTCCTGGGAAAAGAAGGGCCTAGCCTAGGGCGAACCTACAGAGCTGACTTGACTCCAAACCTACATCAAGAGCATGAAGGACAAGAACATCAAGCTTGTCAACGTGATCTAGGTCATGCTCGTTCGCCGGATTCTGCCGTGCCAAAGGCGGGCATTCGATCTGTGGGAGTTTGTCCCGGCCGAACACCAGACGCTTTAGAGGCTCTACGACATGAAGCACAAAGATGCATGGAGGGTGTTGTTCAAGGCCTCCGAAGTACCTCCTCCCACATCCGAGGACCGCGGGCTTCACGCTGCGCGGCCTCCCAGTCAGGTGAGTTTCCATACTACCACTGGGTTCGATTCTTCCCAATATATTCATGGAGGAGTCTTAAGTGATTGTGCATATTCGTTCAGGATTATGTGGAGACAGCGGAGCAGATTGACTGTCCGGCTCCGCTGCCAGAAGGGCAAGCCAATGCTCTCCTGACGGAGATGCTAGTCCTGGCACCCTACAAGGTGCTAGAGAAGAAGGGCGAAAAGAAGGCCCCCGGGATCCGAAAGGGTCTCCGGCGTAAGGTTGTGCCAGAAGCCTCGTCCGAAGATGACGAGGCACACTCCTCCCACGAAGGGGAGGAAGAATAAGAAGAAGAAGCCCCATCCGGAAAGGATGAGGGTCCTCGGGAGGCGGACCAGGGGGTCGGAAAAGGCCCTCGGCGCAAGGCCCTCATACCAACATCGTCCGATGACGACAAGACAGATTCCTCCCACAGAGGCGGGGGGAAGCAAGAAGAAACTCTACCTCCCCGCACTGGGAGGAGAAAAGGAGGAAAGTCACCCCGGAGGGGGAGGCCGGGACGTCCAAGAAGGGAAAGGTGTCCCTTTCGGACTACTCCACCATGGCCGCTCTCAGTGAGGAGGGGTGGCTTCCTAGGGGGAAACCCCTAGCGCGATCGTAAGTATCCGCACTTTATCATGACTTTACTTCATAGCTTTTTTTATAACGCCGAACATATATGCAGGCCGGCCAGGGCTATCCCCGAGGTATCTTCTTCCGAGTCCCTGAGCGATTTAGAGATGAACTCGCTCCCGACGACCACTACTCCTCAACCCACGGATGACATGGAGGTGTTGTCCCGAAGGCTCCCAGAGCGGGGGGAGGTGACTCTGGAGATGCCCCGAGGCGGAGCTCTAGATGTCGGACATGCGGGTCAAGATCCCCGCGGATCATGTCGATGAGATCCGCAGCAGGGCGGGCTATCCACCGAACACCGTTCCGGAACCTTCGCTGGTTCTGGACTTGGGCGGGCAGCCCCTCGTTAGGAAGGGTGAACCGTCCGCGCCGAGGACGTCCGACGCGCCAGCGGTGCCGGATTGTCTGGTGGAAGCGCTTCAAGGCGCTTCCATGGATGACGAGCACCATACTCTTATGAGTGTGGTGATTCAAAAGGTTCTGTCCGCCAAAAGCGGGCTAACCGAAGCATGTACCAGTCTCCTAGAAGGCTTTGAGGTAAGTAATAAAAATGTATGAAATTACCACCCAATAGGTAGTAGCCCCTGATACTCTGTTTGGTGTTCGGAAGGAGAAGCCAAACAGAGGGTCAATTATAATCCGCAGGAGTCTAATGATAAATATTCATGTAAATAAGCAGGCTATGCTGCTTGCCGCTGCTGCCCGCACAGCCGAGGTTGCCGAACTAAAGCGGGACCTGGAGCAGGCGCAGGGAGAGCTCGACCTCACGAAGAGGCAGCTCGAAGAGAACAAGGGTAAGTGATTCCCCGCTCTTATGTATTTAAGGATATACAAAAGTGGTTGGTCTAACGCCAAAACGCCGTGACTGTGTAATAGGGGCCACCACTGAAGTGGCGTCCCTAAAGAAAGCGCTATCCGAGGTCGAAGACAAGGCGGCCTTGGAATTCAAGGAGCGCGAAAAGCAGAGTGCTAGAGTGGGCGAGGTACAGCAAGAGCTCCAGGACCTCGGCAAGAAGTTCGAGTCCGTGGAGCATGATATGAAGATGAAAGAGGCCGAGCTTGCGAAGGCCCTTGTGAGTATGAAAGATGCCAAGGCCGAAGCCAAGAAGGCACAGCAGGAAATTCAGGAGGCCAAAAAGATAGCGGCGGGTAAGAAATTCTTTATGCAAAGCAAACATGTGGAGGAGGCGTTTCTTTTACTTACTCGAGTTCGGAGCTCTCCAGGGGCATTCGCAGATCTGCCACGCAGCATATCAGATGCTGTGGAGTTCTACCGTGCCCAGGAGGGGGGCTCAACGGAGAAGCTGTTCTGGTCCCAGTATGCTGGGGCCGAACACCCAATGCCTCTGAGTGACCAACTGAAGTAGTTGGTCGAACTCCACAAGGCGGCCGAAGTGGCTATGAAAGATTTCATAGTCCGGATGTGGCCTGGTGAGACCCTGCCCACTAGCTACTTCGGCCTGATCAAGCGGATGGTGAATGCCTGTCCGTGGCTCGAAGTCATCAAGCGATCTGTTTGCATCGAGGGTGCCCGCCGGGCCTTTGCCCGTGCGAAGGTGCACTGGGGAAAGCTGGATGCTGAGAAGCTGGTGAAGGACGGTCCGCCAGAGGGCAAGGAGCATCGCCATCCCGAAAATTACTATGATGGCGTTACGAAGGGCGCTTGTCTCGTGGCCGATGAGTGTACCAAGGACAAGATCTTTGACTAAATGTACCTCTGCCGCTGTTTGTAATTTAAAGATGAAGTTACTTGTGCTATGTAGCACTGTTTGATTTAAAATATTACCTTCTGTGCGGCTGTTTATACAATTCTGATAGTAGGCCAGTCGTCGGCTTCCGCCCCCTCGTAACTAGTACTGGGGTGTTCGTGGAAAACCCGGACACTCTGTATCCAAATGTTTGGTCCCTTAAGGAGGCTGTATCCAAATGTTTGGTCCCTTAAGGAGGTATCCGGCGCAGCGAACAAGGCAATCGGACTATGCGGCTTGAAAACTTTCACTTAGCCATAGAAGTCTATAATTTCAAATTTTGGCGAAGCCCCTAGAATTCAGAGGGCCGAATTGGGGTACTATATATGCCTAAATTGGACAAGGTCGATTCATCGCCCAAAGCAGAAAAAATCATTAAGGATTTTAAGACCTCTCAAACAGCGACCAGCTCTCGCAGCATCATGTCGGTCAGTTTTCGGCTTTCTCTAATGAGGTGCTCGTCGGGAAGAACCGGGACACAATCGCAGTAGTTCTCCCTACACTACCTTAGCCGATATAACGGAACGTAAGGTACCAAAACAAGGGAGCCGAGCTATCCCAACTGTAGACCCAAGACATGACTCGGAGCTGATGCATATAGTGCTATAAGTTCGGGGTGCCGCACTGTTGAAAGTGTTCGGACTTTACTTGTCGTATTACGAGGCACCATGAGAAGCCCCTGGCAAACTTTCCGTACCAAGGTGTACGGATGCAAATATCAAATAAACATTTATAAGAAAAAATGCTCAAATAAGAGTAGTAAGCTGACGCTATATATGATCTCCCATTGATGAATAATACGTTTAAGCGTATGTTTACAATGAATACATTAAGCGGAGATAAATAGGACTATTTGACATGTCCTATCCAGGGGCAGGCCGCGTACAGATAGATAAAGCAGGTATAACGATCGTAAATAGATTCCACCTGGGTATTTCCTTCTGTGCGCAAAGCCTGTTGCCTCCTTGGTTTTCTCCCCTGTGTAAGTCCAACAATCCGGCTCTTCTAAAGAGGCTGCCCTAATGCAATGTCCTGAAAAATAAAAAGGGAGATTTATGAAGGTGTGTTGCTGTGATACCGCACTATTGACCGAGTCATTGTTGCGCCTCCGCCTACGCTCATGGTATCTTGAGTGCGTAATTGTGTTTGCGTGGCACGAATGCTGCTTTGATGGGGCTTGAGCGGAGGCTAGACTGCTAGTCGCGCTCTTGGCATGCCTGATGATCCTGTTGCGGGGTGCTCTGGACTCGCTTGACGGTGCTCAAAGTTTGTTCCGGATTGGTTTGTCGGAGGAGGCCGCATTGTACTTCTGCCGCGAGGGCTGCAGTATGCTCTTCTCTTCGAAGAGAGCGGTCCATGTTTCTGTTGACAGTTATGACCCCGCGCGGTCCTGGCATCTTGAGCTTGAGGTATGCGTAATGCGGTACCGTGTTGAATCTAGCGAATGCGGTTCGTCCCGGTAGTGTGTGATAACCACTGCGGAAGGGGACGATATCGAAGATTAACTCTTTGCTTTGGAAGTTATCCGGAGATCCGAAGACCACTTCCAATGTTATAGAGCCCGTACAGCGGGCTTCTACCCTAGGAATTACACCTTTAAAGGTGGTTTTGGTGGGCTTGATCCTTGAAGGGTCAATGCCCATTTTGCGCACTGTGTCCTGATAAAGCAGGTTCAGGCTGCTGCCGCCGTCCATGAGGACTCGCGTGAGGTGGAATCCGTCGATGATTGGGTCTAGGCCCAATGCGGCTAAGCCACCGTGACGGATGCTAGTAGGGTGATCCCTACGATCAAAGGTGATCGGACAAGCTGACCATGGGTTGAATTTGGGGGCGACTGGCTCCATCGCATAGACGTCCCGTAGTGCCCGCTTCCGTTCCCACTTGGGGATGAGCGTGGCGTAGATCATGTTGACCGTCTTCACCTGGGGGGAATTTTTTCTGTCCCCCGGTGTTCGGACGTTGGGGATCCTCATCATCGTCGCTGTGCAGCCCCTTGTCCTTGTTTTCGGTGTTTATTTTGCCGGCCTATTTGAATACCCAGCAGTCTATGTTGGTGTGGTTGGCTGGCTTGTTCGGGGTGCCAGGAATTTGGCACGAGCGCTCCAGTATACGGTCTAGACTGGACGGTCCCTGATTGTTTCTTTTAAACGGCTTCTTCCGCTGAACGGACTTGGATCCGCTGAATCTGGTGTTTACTGCCGTGTCCTCAGTGTTGTCGCCATTGTTTTGTCGCTTATGTGTGTTGCGTCGTGGCTTGCCGTTGTTGTCGCGGACATCCGAAGTGCCGGAATGTGGCGTGGTGCCGCTGTGGGCCAACCAGCTGTCCTCGCCCGCGCAAAAGCGGGTCATTAGTGTTGTGAGAGCTGCCATGGACTTGGGTTTTTCCTAGCCGAGGTGTCGAGCAAGCCATTCGTCACGGATATTATGCTTAAAAGCCGTCAGGGCTTCGGCGTCCGGACAGTCGACTATTCGGTTCTTTTTAGTTAGGAACCGAGTCCAGAATTTCCTGGCTGACTCTCCGGGCTGTTGAGTAATGTGGCTCAGGTCATCAGCGTCTGGTGGTCGCACATATGTGCCCTGGAAGTTGTCGAGGAATGCGTCTTCCAAGTTTTCCCAACTGCCAATGGAATTTGCTGGCAGGCTGTTTAGCCAGTGCCGGGCTAGTCCTTTGAGCTTAAGGGGAAGATACTTGATGGCGTGTAGATCATCTCCACGGGCCATGTGGATGTGGAGAAGGAAATTTTCGATCCATACTGCGGGGTCTGTTGTGCCATCGTATGATTCGATGTTTATGAGTTTGAACCCTTCTAGGAATTCATGATCCATCACTTCATCAGGGAAGCAGAGGGGGTGCACGGCGCCTCTGTGCCGGGCTATGTGGCTACGCAGTTCGAATTGGTCTGGGTTGCTGTGTTCCGCCCGGCCGGACTTGTTGATGCGTCCGGCGTGACGGTCATCATCGCGCACTGGAGCACGCCCCTGCGATCCGTAGATCGATCTTGGCTGTCCTGCTTTGTTTTCCAGAATATCTTGCAGGTCTTGTCTGTTGCCCTGGGCCGTAGTGTGTTGGCGTGGGGTGTGGGCTGGTATTCGGGCTGATACCCCGTTTTATCCCGGCCACGGGATGTCCGGTCAGCCGTTTGGCGCTTGATTCCGTATTCCTCAGCTGCCAGGACTTCAGTCCATCTGTCTGTGAGCAGGTCTTGATCAGCTTGGAGTTGCTGCTGCTTCTTCTTCAGGCTCCTCGCAGTGGCTATAAGCCGACGCCTGAAGCGCTCCTGCTCCACGGGATCCTCAGGCATGCCGAACTCGTCGTCGCCGAGGCTAATCTCGTCTTCGGAGGGGGGCATGTAGTTGTCCTCCTCCGGATATCCGTCTGTCGCCTGTTCTTTTGGGCTGACCTGCTCATCTTCCTGTTCGTCCTATTCGAAGGCGGGCTGATCAGGGTTGTATTCTTCTTCGGCGCCATCCGGATTGCTTTCCTCTTTGGGGCCGGTATTGCTGTGGCGGGGCTTGGAGCGGCGCCGACGACGCCCATGCTTTGCTTTTCTCCCTGAGGGGTTATCCTCCATTGCCTCGTCGCCATTGGTTTCCTTCGGAGTGTCCACCATATATATATCGTATGAGGAAGTGGCTGTCCACTGCCCTATGAGCGGTGGCTCCTGTAATTCTCCTACATCGTCGTCCATACCATCGATGTCTTCGGATTCGAAGTCAAGCATGTCGGTTAAATCATCGACCGTGGCAATGAAGTGGGTGGTGGGTGGGCAGCGAATTCCTTCATCGCCTTCTTCCCACTCAAGCCGGACATAGTTCGGCCCGGAGCCTCCTGACAAAGAGAGAGACTTTAATGAGTTTAGCATGTCGCCAAAGGGCGAGTGCTGAAAGATGTCCGCAGTGGTGAACTCCATTACCGGAGCCCAACCAGGCTCGGCGGGCTCGGGAATGAGCGGACTGGAACCTACAACCGGATATGAATCCGGGGGTCCGGAGTCACAGGCTTCCTCAGAAGTGAGGCTTGAGTTCAGCTCCACCGCCGATGAGGGTACGGCCTGCGGGGCGGGGTCCATCCCTCCGTCCTTAGGCAACACAGCCTGCTCCGGATTTAAGTCCGGGGCTACTGCAGGGGTGATATCCCGAGTGTTGTCCGATAGCAGGTCCAAGCCATGCTCGTCGTGACTGTCTAGTGCTCCTGGCGCGGGCCCGAATCCGTCAAAGATCAAGTCTCCGTGGATATCCGCCGTGTAGTTCAGGTTTCCGAACCTGATTTGGTGGCCAGGGGCGTAGCTGTCGATCTACTCCAGATGGCCAAGCCAAAAAAAATTGGCCCGCAGTGCGAACCCGCCGAACATGAAGATCTGTCCGGGGAGGAAAGTCTCACCCTGGACCGTGTCGTTAACGATGATTGAAGGAGCCATCGAGCCTGGCAGCGACAACACAAAGGAACTCTCAATGAAAGCACCAATGTTGGTGTCAAAACTGGCGGATCTCGGGTAGGGGGTCCCGATCTATGCGTCTAGGCTGATGGTAACAGGAAGCAAGGGACACAATGTTTACCCAGGTTCGGGCCCTCTCGATGGAGGTAAAACCCTACTTCCTGCTTGATTAATATTGAAGATATGGGTAGTACAAGAGTAGGTCTACCACGAGATCATAGAGGCTAAACCCTAAGAGCTAGCCTATGATGGTATGACTGTAATTGTGATCGGCCTTCTAAGGACCAACCTCTCCGGTTTATATAGAAACCGGAGAGAGCTAGGGTTTACATGGAGTCGGTTACAAGGAAGGAAACACAATATCCGGATCGCCAAGCTTGCCTTCCATGCAAAGGAGAGTCCCATCCGGACATGGGCCGAAGTCTTGAGTCTTGTATCTTCACACTTCAATAGTCCGAACGTTGTACACAGTCCAGCTGTCCGGATACCCCCTAATCCAGGACTCCCTCACCCCCCGTCAGTAGTGCCCGAAGCTGGTGAGGTTCTACGGCTTGGGCAGCCAGGGAGCCTCAGCAGTTTCCCTCTTTAAGTGGCCTTCCGCCTTCTGCTTCGTCCGCCTGGGAGGAGCCAGGTGCCAGGAGTCGGACGTAGTCACGGCCGCCTGGCATAATTCGAACAGTCGTGGTGGGGGCCAGGTGGCGTGCCGGCTGGGCAATAGGCTCGCCGCCCGCTGCCTGCCCGCCATGCGGCGCCTGGCGGCCAAGTCGGCCTGCTAGCCCACGCATGCGACGGGACATCGCCGCAGGCCCGGGCCCGCCACTACAGGGCCTCGGCACACGTGCAGATCCGCTCGGCTCCGCCGCCGCGGGCTTCGTAGTTAATCCCTCGGTGGGTTTAAATACACGCCTTTATGGTGCGGAATTTGCGGGGTCGTGGGGGGAGTGGGTGCAGTTAATCCCACTTTCCCCCACGCCTCGCCCCCTCAGCTCCGCCGCCGCGGGCTATAAGTAGGGTGAGGAGGGCGGTAGAACGCACGTGCGCCCTCCTCTCCCTCTGTCTTGCTTATCCTTCCTCGCTACCGCTGCACTTTCTGCCCTCACCGGAGCGCTGCTGCGGCTCGTCGTTATCGGCCTTTTCTTCGCCGCTGCCGCCTCACGCCACTGCCGAGCATGGAGCCCATGGCGCTCAACGCCTGCGCCAGTGACTGGGACGGCTCCACCGTCCACGAGGACCATATTCAGTTCCTCCGCGAGACGTGGCGCCTCCCTCATCATACCGACGTCAAGGTGCGTCTCCCGCTGCCAGGGAGATTTCTCCAGCGCCGAAGGATGGCGAGTACGTCGTCTTTCGGGCGCACTTTCTTCGCGGCTTCGGCCTTCCAGCGAGCGGGTTCCTCCGCTCGCTAATGGACTTCGACGGAGTGCAGTCCCACCACCTCACGTCGAACACGGTGGGGCTGCTCTCCGCCTTCGTCACGCTCTGCGAAGCCTACCTCGGCACTCTGCCCACACTCGAGCTGTGGGCAGAGCTTTTCTACCTCAAGCTCGGCACCGCCACCAAGGGTGAGGCGATGCAGTGCGGAGCCTGAATCGCGGTGCAGCCCTCGGGGACCAGGGGCGGGCCTCGCTTCCCGACCATCGCCCTACTGCAGTCGGCAAAACTGTGGCTGCGGTTGTACTTCTACATCGAGAACCTCAACCTGGAGCGGAATTATGTCAACTTGCCAGCTTATGCAGCCGGCCCACCTGCCGAGCCCCGTGCCAACTGGAGCTTCTGGCCGAAGACTCTGTCGACCCCCTCCGCCAGCACCCTTACCCGGCTTCAGGTGATGATCGACTCGGAGCGCCTCTGGCCCTTCGACTCGCTGGCCGCCTTCATGGAGCGTCGGGTGTTGCCTCTCCAAAGTCAACCCCACATCATCAGCGCCATGAGTGGGCGCTGGGATCCATGTCGGATGTCCACCAAGGAGATGCCGGTCTTGGAGATCGTCTGGCTGGTGAACCACATCTCCGACTACAAGCTTTCGAAGTCGGAGTGGCAATTCTGCAAGCCATCGTACAGCTGGGACAACCCACCGCCTATAGTAAGTCCTTTACTTCTCTTTCCTATTTGATGAACAGGGCCCCGTTGTCCCTCTCGCGGGCCCCGGAGGCTTCGGTGGTTGGGACGGCCAATAGCCCTGCTGCCCCCCGCCGCGTGGACCCGCTTGCCGACCTCCAGGAGTCCATGGAGAGGAACGCGCGTGAAGAGCAGGAGAGGGCGGCTAGGGCAGCGTAGGCGGCATAGGCGGAGGCCGATGCCGCCGCCAAGGCGCAGGCCGAGGCGAAGAACAAGGAGCAGGCGGGCGCGGGCGCCAAGGTAAAGGCCACCAAGGCGCAGGAGGCAGAGGCGTCCCGCGGTCAGGCCTCCGGGCCCGTCGACTCGCATCAGCCGGAGCCGCCTGCACTGGAGGCCCCAGAGCCGGCGTTGTCCAGCCGGTCGTGGAGAAGGAAGGAGGTGGCCCCGGGCTTGGGGAATAGGTGGTCCCGCCTCCGCCGACTGCCGACACGCAGGACGGCCAGCCCGAGGGGCCACAGGCGGCGCCATCTAACGGCCAGCTGATGGTGCTGCCGCTTCCCATGGTCCACGTCCCGACGCGTCGGCGCCTGGCGAAGGCAAGCTTGACACCGTGGCTGATGGAGGTCGGCGCCTCCAGCTCGGCGATGCCTGATGTTGAGGCCACCAGTGCCAACACAGCGGACTGGGCGTCTGGCGGTGGTGGCGGCGCCCTGAACGTATCGGTGCAGGACGTCCAGACCCAGCTTGCCGCCAAAGGCGCCGCCCTAGAAGTGCGTGTAGGAGTTCCTGGCGTCACGAGCAGTTGTTCGGATACATACTTGCTTTTTGTTTTTGTCTTCTCGCAATCTTCCGTGGGGGCGCGCTAGCACACCCACTGGGTGTAGCCTCTGAGTTCCGGGCCGGCTGCTGAGCAGGCGGCTCGAAACTTTAAGGTGAGTTCGAAGTGCTAAACTTGTTTTTCTTTTCTTCTTTTGTCCTTGCTGCAGGACTACCACAACCTGCGCGCGGCCGCCTACAACCCCGACGTCAAGGAGCTGGCGAAGCGGACCAGCGACTTAAACGAGAGACGAAGTAAGCCTTTCGCCTTTCTTCTCACGGGGGCGCGTCAACGCACCCGCTGGGTGTAGCCCCCGAGATTTGGGCTGACTGCTGAGTAGTCGGGCAGGATCTTCCGGCAACTACCTTCTTCTTTCTCTTGGTGATGCTGACGTCTTATTTTTTTTATCTTCGTAGAGGCGACTGCTGCACTGCACCAGCGCTTGGGCGAGGTCGAGACCGAGCTCCATGCCAAGAAGCTGGAGCACAGCCAGGCGGCGCAGGAGTACGAACACCTGAACAAGGAGCTGGCCGACCAAGCGGAGCGGCACAAGGTGGAGGTCCAGCAGCACAAGGCCGAGATCTAGCAGCTGAAGGACGGCCTCCTCAAGGCTGAGTTCGAGACTCAGAGCTCAAACTAGGCCGAGAAGGAGGAGTTCCCGAACACCGGCTATGGGGAGATCGAGGACTTGATCGACGGTAAGTTGTTCTCTTCTTCTTGAGTGGCTGCTGACTGTTACGAGAGTCGGCTTCTATCTTTTCATTTTTTAATCTGTTTCCTCTTCAGAGTACTTCCCGGGCTACTCCGTCGCCGTCATCCAAGCCATCAAGGCCCAGCGCGCGATGCGAAGGGCGGGGGCACGGACATTGTGCCCAACGTTCCCTGGAATCTCGGCAACCAGCTCCTAGCCATCAAAACTCGCTTGAAGCCGGCCCATCGAATGCTCCGCCACCTGCAACGCGCCGGTGCTCTGGTACTGGCCTCCCTCTGGCCAGGTGTTCTGATCCCGCGCACCCCTGGCCTGACCGCCGAGTGGCTGGAGGCTGCAGTCGGCCGCTTCGAGGCCTGGAAGGGCGCTGCGGCTCGGGCGGGTGCTCGGACGGCCCTGGAATTCGCCAAGGCGTGGTACCCCAAACTGGACTTGACCCAGCTGGCCATGTTCTGGCTGGAGGCCACAGAAAAGCTGGTGGAGGTGGGCCCTGAGCTCACCCGGCGTGCGGCGACACTCGCCGACTACACCAACACTATCGTCTTTGTCCCCAACTTGGATGCTGACGGCAATGTGGTGCCGCCGAGCTGGTTTGGGTTGGACCAGCTGGGCGAGGAGGACTCGGTGGAAGAAATCGTCTACAGTGATGAGGGTCATGACAACGGCAACTTCGAGGACGAAGACGACGCACCGGGAGGCAGAGCGGGCAGCCAGCCTCAGCCTGATCAGGCTTCGACCAGTGAGCTGCGGGTGGCTATGCCGACTGCCGCCGCTGCTGACGAAACCGAGACCAGCCAGCCGGCCGCTCCACCAACCGGCGATGCTACCTCCGCCGACCCCTCGAACCCACCTGCTGCTCCTCTAGCATGGGCAGCCACATTTACTTTTTCTTGCCCTGTGTTGTAATCCTTTTGAACAATTATGTTAAGTATGCACAATTCCACCCACTGGGGGTGTACTTTAAACTTCATGGATGCTGGCCTCTGGCCTTTTGCAATGTACATAAGTTTAAATTCTTGTTCGATTTTTGCCTTTCTTTCTTTGGCTTTCGGCTGTGCCGCATTTCCTTGGTCGCCTCCCTGCCAACTGAACAGCCGCTCTGCGGTCTGTGGCTGGGTCAGGGACTTGGTCGTTCTTCGGAACAGGCAAGTTACTTAGGCCGTGTAGAGTGTGGCTCGATCAAGCGAGAAGACAGCCTGCCGACTGCTGAGCAGCCGGACGAGGGAGGTGGAGGGCCGACTGGTCCTAAGTTAGCGTTCTTCCTTAGCCGAATTTCGTGTGGGCGGCTGCTCCAGCCTTTAGCTCCCGCCAGTCGGACAGACGCGCTGCCAGCTGTGACTTAGGGCAGAGAGAGGGCCTTTAGTGTCGTCACACTACTAGTCGGCTCCGGCTGGTGCAAACTTAGGTCAAGGCGGCGAGCCCCTGGGCCGGCTGACCGGAACCCGGACGGGGCAGGAATAGAAAAACTCAAGTCATGGCATAAGCTTAGCTCATAGATAGATAAAAAGGTAGCCCCCTAATTCGCCTCGGGGGACCTAAGGTCTTTTACTCAATACAAAAGTTGGTGTGGTACGTACGCTCGAATCAACTGTAAAACGGATGGAGCAGATTTGCATTCCATGGCCGCTCCGTCTCTTCACGGTTGTGCATCTCTTGCACGCCCTGGGCTTCTAGGCGTCGATGAGGTAGTACGACTTGTTGCCTAGGGCCTTACTGATGATGAACGGGCCTTCCCAAGGTGCCGCGAGCTTGTGCTGTCCGGCTGATCGCTGGATTAGGTGGAGCACAAGGTCGCCCTCACGGAAAGAACGCGGCCTGACCTTCTTGTTGAGGTAGCGGCATAGGCTCTGCTGATAGATGGCGGACCGGTTGCATGCTAGCAGTCGAGCCTCTTCCAGCAGATCAACACCGGCTTCTTGCGCCTCTTTTGCCTCCGCCTTCGTGTACATGGTAACCCGAGGCGAGTCGAACTCGATATCCATAGGGATGATTGCCTCGGAACCGTACACGAGGAAGAAGGGCGTGAAGCCGGTTGATTTGTTTGGCATGGTTCAAAGACTCCAGAGAATGGCCGGCAGCTCGTCGATCCAGCAGCTGGCCGACCGCTCTAGCGGCTCGATCAGGTGGGACTTGATGGCGGACAAGATGAGGCTGTTTACTCGCTCCACCTGGCCGTTTAACTGCGGATGGGCAATGGACGCTAAGTCCAGTCGGATGCCCTGACTCGCGCAGAAACGGGCCGAGGCGCCTTTGGCAAAGTTGGTGTCGTCGTCGGTGATGATGCTGTGAGGAACGCCATATCTGACAGTGATGTCGGCGATGAATGTGACAGCACTCGGCCCATTCAGCTTCTTGATTGGTTTTGCTTCTATCCACTTGGTGAACTTGTCTACGGCGACCAGCAGATGGGTCATGCCGCCGCGTGTCATCTTGAACGGGACTACCATATCCAAACCCCACACGGCAAAGGGTCGGGTGATGGGGATGGTCTTGAGGGCGGAGGCCCGCAGGTGCTGCTTGGCGCTGAACACCTGACACCCCTTGCACTTCTTGACTAACTATTTGGCATCGTCCAAAGCAGTCGGCCAGAAGAATCCATGGCGGAAAGCTTTGGCCACAAGGGACCTAGAGGCGGCATGGTGGCCAGATTCGCCTAGATGTATATCTCTGAGGATCTCCATGCCTTTCTCTGGTTCTACGCAGCGTTGGTGGATGCCAGTCACACTCCACCTTGCGAGCTATTGATTGACAATGGTGTAGGAGCCTGCTCTGCACTGGATCTGTCTTGCTAGCACCTTGTCGGTTGACAGCACGCGGCTGACCAAATAGTCGCGGATGGGCTGCGCCCAAGATAGGGCCGCCACCACTGTGAAGACGGCAACTGGTATGAGGGTGGTAGGTTGGGAGGCGGCGGGCTGGGACCGGCCGCTCTGGACGGTGCTGATGAAGTCCCCTGGCCGACTGCAGCAGCCCCCGGGCCGCCTGCTGACAGCGCAGGGCCGGGTGCTGGTGCTGCAGCCCCTGGCCCGCTTGGTGAAGTCCCCGAGCCGGCCGCTGAAGTCCCCGCGCCGTCAGCTGAAGCCCCCAAGCCGGATCCGGCTGCTCCTGGGCAGTTGGCACGAAGATGGAGTCGGACTCTGGTGAAGACTTGATGGACGGCTTGTAGAGGCGCTCGAGGGAGACGCCGAATGGTATAGCTTGCCGAGTGGAGCCGATGCGGGCGAGAGCATCTGCTGCATCGTTGTCAGCCCGTGGCACATGGATGAACTCGCACACGTCAAAGTGGTTGCTCATCTGCTGGATGAGGAAGCGGTAGCTTGCCATGTTGGCATCCTTGGTATCCCAGTCGTCGGACGACTGCTGGACCACCAAGTCTGAGTTGTCGTAGCAGAGGATGCGGCGAATGCTGATTTCTTTGGCCAGTCGGAGCCCGAAGATGAGCGCTTCATACTCGGCTACATTGTTGGAGGCGGCGAAGTGGATCTGCAATGTGTACTTCAGCTTGTCGCCTTTGGGAGAGGTGAGAAAATGCCGGCTCCTAGGCCGGTGCGCATATTTGAGCCATCAAAGTGCATCCGCCAGTGCGTAGAGTACGGAGCTGGCGACAGGTACTGGGACTCAGCCTAGTCGACGAGGAAGTCGGCCAGTGCTTGGGACTTGATGGCGGTGCGGGGCTGGTAGAGGATGGTGTGAGGAGCCAGCTCGATGGCCTACTTGGCCACCCGTCCCGAGGCATCTCTGTTGCCTATGATCTCGGCAAGGGGAGCGGTGTAGACGACCGTGATGGAGTTCTCTTGAAAGTATTGCTTCAGCTTCTTGGCGGCAAAGTACACGCCATAGCACATCTTCTGGTAATGGGGGTAATTCTGCTTCAAAAATGACAGGACCTCGCTTAGGTAATATATTGGCCTCTGGACCGGCTGTGCCTTGCCGGCTTCTAGGCACTCGACAACGATCACCATGCTGATAACTCTGTTGGTGGCGGTGATGTAGAGGAGCATAGGCTCTTTAGCAGCCGGAGCCGCCAGGATAGGCGGCGTTGACATCATCCGCTTGAGCTGGAGGAAGGCGGCATCCGCCTGGTCATTCAACTCGAAGCAACTTGTTTTCTTCATGATTGTACAGAAGGAGTGCCTTTTCGCCCAGCCGACTGATGAAGCGGCTGAGGGATGCAAGGCACCCGGTGAACTTCTGCACATCACGCAGCTTGGTGGGTTTCTCCATCCTCTTGATGGCCTTGATCTTCACAGGGTTGCACTCGATGCCACGTTCTGAGACAAGGAAGTCCAGGAGTTGGCCGACTGGCACACCGAAGACACATTTCTCCGGGTTGAGCTTGATGTTAAAGCAGCGCAGATTTTCAAAGGTTTCTTTCAAGTCTTCCATCAGGGTGCCATGCTTTTCCGTCTTCACCACAATGTCGTCCACGTAAACGTGGGCATTGCGTCCGAGTTGCTTGAGCAAGCACTTCTGCATACAGTGTTAGAAGGTGGCGCCGGCATTCCTCAAGCCAAACGTCATTGTGATGTAGCAGAAGGTGCCGAATGGCGTGATGAAGGAGGTCTTCAGTCGATCAGTCGGATCCAGCTTGATCTGGTGGTAGCCGGAATAGGCATCAAGGAAAGACAGCACCTCACATCCGGCTGTGGAGTCGATCACAACAGAGCAAATGGATCTTTGGGGCAGGCTTTGTTTAGATTGGTGTAATCAATGCACATGCGTCATTTGTTATTCTTCTTCAGCACAAGGACCGGGTTGGCAAGCTAGTCCGTGTGGAACACTTCCATAATGAATCCGGCTGCTAGCAGTAGGGCGACTTCTTCTCCAACAATCCTTCTCTTTTCTTCCGACAGGCGGCGGAGGGGTTTCTTGACCAGCTTGGCATCTGACCTTACATGAAGTTTGTGCTCGGCGAGATCCGTTGGGACACCCGGCATGTCTTTGGGGGACCATGCGAAGATGTCTTGATTCTCATGGAGGAAATCGACGAGCTCGCCTTCCTATTTGCTATCGAGGCCAGTGCCCATGACAGCAAACCTCTCCGGGTGGTTTGGGTCCAGAGGAATCCGCTTTGTCTCTTTGGCCGGCTAGAATGAGGCCCCTGCTTCAGCTTCCTTGGGATCAGTCGGCATGGCCGGCTTCTCGCTGGCCATTGCTACCGTCTGATCGAGGAGCCGTCTTTCTTGAGCTATGATGAGGGACTCGGCCAGCCAGCTACTGGCATCTGCACGGTCTTGTGACTTCTTGTAATCTCCAGCAACAGTGATGATGCCCTTGAGGCCTGGCATCTTGGCTTTCAGGTATGCATAGTGAGGGACCATCATGAACTTGGCCAGTGCAGGGCGGCCCAAGAGCGCGTGATACGGGCTTTCCAGGTCGACCACTTCAAACCAGATTGGCTCGCGGCGGAAATGATCTCTGTCGTTGAAGAGGACGTCAATCTTTATCTTGCCAATTGGGGAGCAGGACAGGCCTGGAACTATGCCGTGAAAAATAGTCCGGCTTGGCTGAAGTTTCTTGGTCTTGATGCCCATTCGGTCCATGGTCTCTCTGTACAGGATATTGATGCTGCTGTCGCCATCTATGAGCACTCGGCCAAAATGACAGTTTCGCCTCTCAGTTTCAAAGGTTTCTTCGAGCACCAGGGCATATGAGCCCGGGTTGGGCATCACAGCCGGGTGGTCAGCTTGGCTCCAAGTGATGGGATTCTCAGACCACTGCATGCGGGTGGGAGTTCCTGTACTAACAGCATTGACCTCTCTGTGCTGATGCCGCCTGCTGTGCCTGTCACCGTCCTGGCTCGTGAAGACGACGTAAGTGGCATGCTCTTCAGGGAAATCATCTTGAATGGTGCCGACTGGTTAGGCTGCCAGCTGCTGAACGGCTAGAGCTGGAGGGCCGGCTGGCGGGGGAGGCGGGAGGGCCTCGCCCTTGGCGATCCGAGCTAGCTAGTTGCACTTCCGAGTGGTGAGGTTGCACGGCTTCGCGCCACTGTGGAACTTGCACGGGACTTCAATGGCTTGCTCAAAGGAGAGGGCGGGCAGCCATGCTCCCTTGCCAGTTTTCTACCACTTGGTGCTGGGCTGGCCAGTCAGCTGCTGCTCTTCTACTGCTACTACCTGCCGGCTGCTGGGCCTTGCACTTGTTGTCGTTTTGCTGGTGCCGGTTGGCGTCACCAGCTGGAGGGAGCACCTTCCCGGTCGCATCTACCCGGAGCTCCAACTTCATGGAGGAGTCGGCCGTGGCGTACTTGTCCGCTATGACCAGCAGTTCGTCTAGAGTGGCTGGCTCGTCGCAGAGAAGCTTGTGCTTGAGCAAGGTGCCCTCTCGGCACCCGACCATGAAGTATTCTATGGCCTGCACCTCGTGCACCCCTTCGCAGGAGTTGCGCAGCTCGCCCCAGCGTGTCAGATAGTCGCGAGTGGACTCAGTCGGGCCTTGGACGCACAAGGAAAGTTGGCGAGGCTTGGGCGGCTGATACGACCATTTTGCATCATGCTTTTATATCAATATTTATTGCATTATGGGCTGTTATTACACATTATATCTCAATACTTATGGCTATTCTCTCTTATTTTACAAGGTTTACCATGAAGAGGGGGAATGCCGGCAGCTGGAATTCTGGCTGGAAAAGGAGCAAACGTTGGAAACCTATTCTGCACAGCTCCAAAAGTCCTGAAACTCCACGAAACAACTTTTTGGAATTAATAAGAATTTTTGAGCGAAAGAAATACACCATGGGCCCACACCCTGTCCAGGAGACAAGGGGCGCCCCCCCCCCCCCCCCCCTATAGGGCGCGCCCCCTATCTCCTGGGCCCCCTGGTGGGCCTCCGGTGTCCATCTTCTTCTATATCATCACTTTTACCCTGGAAAAAATCGTGGGCAAGCTTACAGGACTAAACTCTGCCGCCACGAGGCGGAACCTTGGCGGAATCAACCTAGGGCTCCGGCGGAGCTGTTCTGCCGGGGACACTTCCCTCCGGGAGGGGGAAATCATCACCAACGTCATCACCAACGATCCTCTCATCGGGAGGGGGTCAATCTCCATCAACATCTTCACCAGCACCATCTCCTCTCAAAATCCTAGTTCATCTCTTGTATCCAATCTTGTATCAAAACCACAAATTGGTACCTGTGGGTTGCTAGCAGTGTTGATTACTCCTTGTAGTTGATGCTAATTGGTTTACTTGGTGGAAGATCATATGTTCAGATCCTTTATGCATATTATTACTCCTCTGATTATGAACATGAATATGTTTGTGAGTAGTTACGTTTGTTCCTGAGGACATGGGTGAAGTCTTGCTATTAGTAGTCATGTGAATTTGGTATTCGTTCGATATTTTGATGAGATGTATGTTGTCTTTTTCTCTAGTGGTGTTATGTGAACGTCGACTACATGACACTTCACCATTATTTGGGCCTAGAGGAAGGCATGGGGAAGTAATAAGTAGATGATGGGTTGCTAGAGTGACAGAAGCTTAAACCCTAGTTTATGCGTTGCTTCGTTAGGGGCTGATATGGATCCATATGTTTAATGTTGTGGTTAGGTTTACCCTAATACTTCTTTTGTAGTTGCGGACGCTTGCAATAGGGGTTAATCATAAGTGGGATGCTTGTCCAAGTAAGGGAAGTACCCAAGTATCGGTCCACCCACATATCAAATTATCAAAGTACCGAACGTGAATCATATGAACGTGATGAAAACTAGCTTGACGATAATTCCCATGTGTCCTCGGGAGCTCCTTTCCCATTGTTAGAAATTGTCCAGGCTTATCCTTTTCTACATAAAGGATTGGGCCCCCTTTATGCACTTTATTTACTTTATTTACTTGTTACTCGTAACCATTTATCTTATCACAAAACTATCTATCACCTACAATTTCAATGCTTGCAGAGAAAACCTTACTGAAAACCGCTTATCATTTCCTTCTGCTCCTCGTTGGGTTCGACACTCTTACTTATCGAAAGGACTACGATTTACCCCCTACACTTGTGGGTCATCAAGACTATTTTCTTGCGCCGTTGCCGAGGAGTGTAGCGTTTTTGGTGAGTGGAACTTGGTAAGGAAACATTTATATAGTGTGCTGAAATTTTCTGTTACTTGTCACTATGGAAACTAATCCTTTGAGGGGCTTGTTTGGGGTATCTTCACCCCAACCAGAAGAGCAAAGAGTTGCTCCTCAACCTACTGAAATTTATGAAAATATTTACTTTGAGATTCCTTCGGGTATGATAGAGAAACTGCTAGCTAATCCATTTGTAGGAGACGGAATATTGCATCCCGATTTACACCTTATCTTTGTGGATGAAGTTTGTGGATTATTTAAGCTTGCAGGTATTCCCAATGATGATGTCAAAAGGAAGGTCTTCCCTTTATCTTTGAAGGGAGATGCATTGACATGGTATAGGCTATGTGATGATACGAGATCTTGGAATTATAAGAGATTGAAGTTGGAATTTCACCAGAAGTTCTATCCTATGCATCTTGTTCATCGTGATCGTAATTACATATATAATTTCTAGCCTCGCGAAGGAGAAAGCATCGCCCAAGCTTGGGGGAGGCTTAAGTCAATGTTATATTCATGCCCCAATCATGAGCTCTCTCAGGAAATGATTATTTAGAACTTTTATGCTCGGCTTTCTCTTGATAATCGCAACCTGCTCGATACTTCCTGTGCTGGTTCTTATATGCTGAAGACTATTGATTTCAAATGGGACTATTTGGAAAGAATTAAACACAACTCTGAAGATTGGGGTTCCGATGATGGTAAGGAGTCAGGTATGACACCTAAGTTCGATTGTGTTAAATCTTTTATGGATACTGATGCTTTTCGTGGATTTAGCGCTAAGTATGGACTTGACTCTGAGATAATAGCTTCTTTCTGTGAATCTTTTGCTACTCACGTTGATCTCCCTAAAGAGAAGTGGTTTAAATATAATCCTCCTGTTGAAGTGAAAGTAGTTGCACCTATTACAGTCGAAGAAAAGACTATTACCTATAGTGATCCTATTGTTCCTACTACTTATGTTGAAAAACCTCCTTTTCCTGTTAGGATAAAGGATCATGCTAAAGCTTCGGCTATTGTTCGTAAGAGTAATACTAGGACTTATACACCTCCTGAGCAAATTAATGTTGAACCTAGTATTGCTATGGTTAAAGATCTCTTGGATGAGGATTTAGATGGGCATGTTATTTCTTTCTGTGGTGAGAGTGCTAATATTGCTAGACCAGATACCAAGACACGTAGATCTGTCGTAGGTATGCCTGTTATTTTTGTTAAAATAGGAGATCATTGTTATCATGGCTTATGTGATATGGGTGCTAGTGCTAGTGCAATACCTTATACATTATATCAAGAAATTATGCATGACATTGCACCCATTGAATTAGAAGACATTGGTGTTACTATTAAGCTTGCTAATAGGGATACCATTAAACCCTTTGGGATTGTTAGAGATGTTGAAGTATTGTGTGGGAAGGTTAAATACCCTGCTGATTTTCTTGTTCTTGGTTCCCCACAAGATGATTTTTGTCCCATTATTTTTGGTAGACCCTTCTTGAATACGGCTAGTGCTAAGATTAATTGTGAAAAGAATATTGTCGCTGTTGGCATAGATGGTATGTCTCATGAGTTTAATTTCGCTAAGTTTAGTAGACAACCTCGTGATAGGGAACCACCTAGTAAGGATGAAATTATTGGTCTTGCTTCCATTGTTGTTCCTCCAACTGATCCGTTAGAACAATATTTACTAGACCATGAAAACGATATGTTTATGAAGGAAAGAGAGGAAATAGATGAACTGTTCCTTAAACATGAACCTATGCTGAAACATAACCTTCCCGTTGAAATTCTTGGGGATCCCCCTCCACCCAAGGGTGATCCCGTGTTTGAACTTAAACCATTACCTGATAATCTTAAGTATGCTTATCTTGATGAAAAGAAAATATATCCTGTTATTATTAGTGCTAACCTTCCAGAGCAAGAAGAAGAAAGATTATTGAAAACTCTGAAGAAGCACCGAGCTGCTATTGGATATACTCTGGATAATCTTAAGGGCGTTAGTCCCATGTTATGCCCACACAAAATTACATTGGAGGACGATGCCAAACCAGTTAGAGATCCTCAAAGACGATTAAATCCCAAGATGAAGGAAGTGGTAAGGAAGGAGATACTAAAGCTCCTTGAGGCAGGTATTATTTATCCCGTTGCTGATAGTGAATGGGTAAGCCCTATTCATTGTGTTCCTAAGAAGGGAGGTATTACCGTTGTTCCTAATGATAAAGATGAATTGATCCCGCAAAGAATTATTACAGGTTATAGGATGGTAATTGATTTCCGTAAGTTAAATAAAGCTACTAAGAAAGATCATTACCCTCTACCTTTTATTGATCAAATGCTAGAAAGACTATCCAAACACACACATTTCTTCTTTCTAGATGGTTATTCTGGTTTCTCTCAAATACCTGTGTCAGCGAAGGATCAATCTAAAACTACTTTTACTTGCCCTTTTGGTACTTTTGCTTATAGACGTATGCCTTTTGGTTTATGTAATGCACCTGCTACCTTTCAAAGATGCATGATGGCTATATTTCTGATTTTTGTGAAAAGATTTGTGAGGTATTCATGGATGATTTCTCCGTTTATGGATCCTCCTTTGATGATTGTTTGAGCAACCTTGATCGAGTTTTGTAGAGATGCGAAGACACTAGTCTTGTCCTGAATTGGGAAAAGTGTCACTTTATGGTTAATGAAGGCATTGTCTTAGGGCACAAGATCTCTGAGAGAGGTATTGAAGTTGATAAAGCCAAAGTTGATGCTATTGAAAAGATGTCGTGTCCCAAGGACATAAAAGGTATAAGAAGTTTCCTTGGTCACGCCGGTTTTTATAGGAGGTTCATTAAGGACTTTTCTAAAATCTCTAGGCCTCTGACTAATTTATTACAAAAATATATTCCTTTTGTCTTTGATGATGATTGTGTAGAAGCATTTGAAACACTTAAGAAAGCTTTGATCACTGCACCTATTGTTCAGCCACCTGATTGGAATTTACCTTTTGAAATTATGTGTGATGCTAGTGATTATGCTGTAGGTGTTGTTCTAGGGCAAAGAGTCGATAAGAAATTGAATGTTATCCAGTATGCTAGTAAGAGTCTTGATACTGCCCAAAGAAATTATGCTACTACTGAAAAAGAGTTCTTAGCAGTTGTGTTTGCATGTGATAAGTTTAGACCCTATATTATTGATCCCAAAGTTACTATTCACACTGATCGTGTTGCTATTAAATATCTTATGGAAAATAAAGATGCTAAGCCTAGACTCATTAGATGGGTTCTCTTGCTCCAAGAATTTGACTTGCATATTATTGATAGAAAGGGAGCTGAGAACCCCATTGCAGATAACTTGTCTAGGTTAGAGAATTTTCTTGATGACCCACTACCTATTAATGATAGCTTTCCTGATGAACAATTAGCAGTCGTCAATGCTTCTCGTACTGCTCCTTGGTATGCTGATTATGCTAATTACATTGTTGCTAAATTTATACCGCCTAGTTTCACATATCAGCAAAAGAGAAAGTTCTTTTATGATTTAAGACATTACTTCTGGGATGACTCACACCTTTATAAAGAAGGAGTAGATGGTGTTATTAGACATTGTGTGCCTGAGCATGAACAGGAATAGATCCTACGCAACTGTCACTCTGAATCCTATGGAGGACACCGCGCTGGAGATAGAACCGCACACAAGGTACTACAATCTGGTTTTTATTGGCCTACTCTCTTCAAAGATGCTCGTAAGTTTGTCTTATCTTGTGATGAATGCCAAAGAGTAGGTAACATTAGTAGACGTCAAGAAATGCCTATGAGTTATTCTCTTGTTATTGAACCGTTTGATGTTTGGGGCTTTGATTATATGGGACCTTTTCCTGCCTCTAATGGTTATACACATATTTTAGTTGCTGTTGATTACGTTACTAAGTGGGTAGAAGCTATTCCAACTAGTAGTGTTGATCATAACACTTCTATTAAAATGCTTAAAGAAGTTATTTTTCCGAGGTTTGGAGTCCCTAGATATCTTATGACTGATGGTGGTTCACATTTTATTCATGGTGCTTTCCGTAAGATGCTTGCTAAGTATGACGTCAATCATAGAATCGCATCTCCTTATCATCCGCAGTCTAGTGGTCAAGTAGAGTTGAGCAATAGAGAGCTCAAATTAATTTTGCAAAAGACTGTGAATAGATCTAGAAAGAATTAGTCCAAAAAACTTGATGATGCATTATGGGCCTATAGAACTGCATACAAAATCCTATGGGTATGTCTCCATATAAGATGGTCTATGGAAAAGCGTGTCATTTACCTCTTGAACTTGAACATAAGGCATATTGGGCTATTAAAGAGCTCAATTATGATTTCAAGCTTGCCGGTGAGAAGAGGTTGTTTGATATTAGCTCACTTGATGAATGGAGAACCCAAGCGTATGAGAATGCCAAGCTATTCAAAGAAAAAGTTAAACGCTGGCATGATTAAAGGATACAAAAGCGTGAGTTTAACGTGGGAGACTGTATTATTATTCAACTCTCGTTAAGATTTTTTGCAGGAAAACTTCTCTCAAAATGGGAAGGTCCCTACGTTATCGAGGAGGTCTATTGTTCTGGTGCTACAAAAATCAACAACTTCGAAGGCACAAGTCCAAGGGTGGTAAACGGTCAAAGAATTAAACATTACATTTCAGGTAATTATATCAATGTTGAAACTAATATTATTGAAACCGTAACCCCTGAGGAATACATAAGGGACACTTTCCAGAACGTTTCAGACTCCGAAAAGGAATAGGTATGTGGTACGGTAAGTAAACCGACTCCAAAACAACTCCAATGGCAATTTTTATCAGTTTTGGAATATTTAAGAATTTAAGGAAGAAAGAAGTAGTCCGAAAGGGACACGAGGCCCCCACGAGAAAGGAGGGCGCCACCCCCCCTACTGGGCGCGCCCCCCTGTCTCATGGGCACCTCGTGTGCCTCCCGGACTCCGTTTTCTTGCACATTACGTATTTTGGTCGGTAAAAATTCATTATATATACCCCCAAAGGTTTTGACCACCGTATCACACAAATACCCTCTGTTTTTGTTTCGAGTTGTTTCCTTGGAGATCTAGAGCACCATGACTTCACCCTCCTTCAACAACGAAGACAAGGATGCTTGGTTATTGAAGATAAAGCTGAAAAGAGAAGAACTAGAAGAGATCAACAAGGATGAAGGGATCAAGAAGGCCATGGAGGTTCAAGCTCCGGCGGTGAAAGAAGAAGACATCCCTCAACTCTTACCTAACCTTTTCACTCCAACAGAGATTGAAGCTTTCAAGATGATTGAGTTAGCTCGCATACAGAACAAGTATCTTACACAGGAGAATATTCTTTTGAAGGACCATATCGCCGGACTCACGGGCATTATCCGCAAGTTGGAGGAGCTTTTACGCTCGATGTGCGATTACCAGCCGTCACCATCACCACCTCCGACGAAAGAGATCTAAGTACATGGGTATGGGCTCTCCCCTTGGCAACTGCCAATCTTGGGGGAGGTGCCCCGGTATCGTATCACCATCATACTCTTATCTTTACCGTTTTATTTAGTTCGATCCTTTTAGTAGTATCTTGATCTAGTAGATTGAAGTTTTGATATCAAGTAGTTTGAGTTTTGCTTTGTGATCTCTTTTTGTAATCGAGTCCGTGAGCTATCTATAATAAAGATTAGTGTTGAGTCAAGGGCTTTGCTATGTTGCTATGATCTTGAGAAAGTAGAAAGAACAAAAGAGATCATATTGATCTTATGGATAGTGATATCTTCACACATAGAAAGTATGAGGCATAAAAATTGTTGAGAGTTGATGAACATAGCCTTGGTCATCGTTGCAATTAATAGGAAGTGATAAGGAAAGAGGGGTTCACATATAAATATATTATCATGGACACCTTTTATAATTGGGAGCACTCATTAAGTATGACATGCTAAAAGAGTTGACGTTGGACAAGGAAGACAACGTAATGGTTTATGTTTTCCGACATCTCAGTTAAAGTATATTGTCATTGACCTTCTAAACATGTTGAGCTTGCCTTTCCCCCTCTTGCTGGCCAAATTCCTTGCACCAAGTAGAGATACTACTTGTGCTTCCATATACCCGTAAACCCAGTTTTGCCATGAGAGTCCACCATACCTACCTATGGATTGAGTAAGATCCTTCAAGTAAGTTGTCATGTTGCAAGCAATAAAAATTGCTATCTAAATATGTATGACTTATTAGTGCAGAGAAAATAAGCTTTGTACGAACTTGTTGTGGAAGTAATAAAAGCGACGGACTGCATAATAAAGGTCCACATACAAGGGGCAATATAAAGTGATGTTCTTTTGCATTAAGATTTTGTGCATCAACCCTAAATGCACATGACAACCTCTGCTTCCCTCTACGAAGGGCCTATATTTTACTTTATGTTTTTACTTTCTGCTTGAGTCAAGGTGATCCTCACCTTTCCCTTCTTCATTTTATCCTTTGGCAAGCTCCTCGTGTTTGAAAGATCATGATATATACATCCAACTGGATGTTAGTTAGCATGGGCTATTATTGTTGACATCACCTAAAGGTGAATACGTTGGGAGGAAACACAATAAGCCCCTGTATTTCTCAGTGTCCGGCTGAAACTCCATAACCACAAGTATTGCGTGAGTGTTAGCAATTATAGAAGACTACAAGATAGTTGAGTATGTGAGCTTGCTGAAAAGCTCTATTGTTGACTCTTTTTGATGTTATGATAAATTGCAATTGCTTCAGTGACTGAGATTAAAGTTTGTTAGTTCCCAATGAAGTCTTTGAACCATACTTGAAATTGTGAATTGATTGTTACTTGAGCATAAGAAATCATATGATAAATTCTATATATGTTACTGTTATAAGAATGATCATGATGCCCTCATGTCCGTATTTTGTTTTTATCGACACCTCTATCTCTAAACATGTGGACATATTTTTTGATTTCGGCTTCCGCTTGAGGACAAGCGAGGTCTAAGCTTGGGAGAGTTGATACGTCCATTTTGCATCATGCTTTTATATCAATATTTATTGCATTATGGGCTGTTATTACACATTATATCTCAATACTTATGGCTATTCTCTCTTATTTTACAAGGTTTACCATGAAGAGGGGGAATGCCGGCAGCTGGAATTCTGGGTGGAAAAGGAGCAAACGTTGGAAACCTATTCTGCACAGCTCCAAAAGTCCTAAAACTCCACGAAACAACCTTTTGGAATTAATAAGAATTTTTGAGCGAAAGAAATACACCAGGGGGCCCACACCCTGTCTAGGAGACAGGGGGCGCACCCCCCCCCCCTATAGGGCGCGCCCCCTATCTCCTAGGCCCCCTGGTGGGCCTCCGGTGTCCATCTTCTGCTATATCATTGCTTTTACCCTGGAAAAAAATGTGGGCAAGCTTACGGGACGAAACTCCGCCACCACGAGGCGGAACCTTGGCAGAATCAATCTAGGGCTCGGCGGAGCTGTTCTGCCGGGGACACTTCCCTCCGGGAGGGGGAAATCATCACCAACGATCCTCTCATCGGGAGGGGGTCAATCTCCATCAACATCTTCACTAGCACCATCTCCTCTCAAAACCCTAGTTCATCTCTTGTATCCAATCTTGTATCAAAACCACAAATTGGTACCTGTGGATTGCTAGCAGTGTTGAATACTCCTTGTAGTTGATGCTAATTGGTTTACTTGGTGGAAGATCATATGTTCAGATCCTTTATGCATATTATTACTCCTATGATTATGAACATGAATATGCTTTGTGAGTAGTTACGTTTGTTCCTGAGGACATGGGTGAAGTCTTACTATTAGTAGTCATGTGAATTTGGTATTCGTTCGATATTTTGATGAGATGTATGTTGTCTTTTCCTCTAGTGGTGTTATGTGAACGTCGACTACATGACACTTCACCATTATTTGGGCCTATAGGAAGGCATGGGGAAGTAATAAGTAGATGATGGGTTGCTAGAGTGACAGAAGCTTAAACCCTAGTTTATGCGTTGCTTCGTTAGGGGTTGATATGGATCCATATGTTTAATGTTGTGGTTAGGTTTACCTTAATACTTCTTTTGTAGTTGCAGACGCTTGCAATAGGGGTTAATCATAAGTGGGATGCTTGTCCAAGTAAGGGCAGTACCCAAGTACCGGTCCACCCACATATCAAATTATCAAAGTACCGAACGCGAATATGAACGTGATGAAAACTAGCTTGACGATAATTCCCATGTGTCCTCGGGAGCTCCTTTCTCATTATTAGAAATTGTCCAGGCTTATCCTTTGCTACATAAAGGATTTGGCCCCCTTGCTGCACTTTATTTACTTTACTTACTTGTTACTCGTTACCATTTATCTTATCACAAAACTATCTATCACCTACAATTTCAGTGCTTGCAGAGAAAACCCTACTAAAAACCGCTTATCATTTCCTTCTGCTCCTCGTTGGGTTCGACACTCTTACTTATTGAAAGGACTACGATTTACCCCTACACTTGTGGGTCATCAGCGGCCACTTCTAGGTGTTGGTGAAGTTGCGAACGAAGACGTCGGAGAAGTCTAGCCAGCTGTTGACGCTGTGCGGCTTGAGGCTGTTCGGCCATGTCCGGGCCGTGCCTTGGAGCATGAGTGGGACGTACTTCACGGCAACACGCGTGTTGCCGTTTGCTATCTTGACGGCGGTGGAGTGGTCGGCCAGCCAATCTTTCGGCTTCACGGAACCGTTATACTTGGGAGTGTATCGTGGCAGCGAGAATCCTTTGGGGAAGGGCTCATTTCGGATGCGGCGGCCAAAACAGGGCGGTCCGACCATATCTTCTTCTTCTTACGCCAGGGACCGAGCAAGTCGGTCAATCCAGTGGCAGACATCATTCTCTCTGATTCCCTCGCGGTGACATGTCCGGTCTCCAAGAGTCGGGTGCCCAACAGGCGGCGGTGAAGCACGCCTCTCCATGCACGTGGGAAGCGGGCAGTCGTTACGCCTTTCCACTACTCTTGGGCGGTCGTCGGCGTCGCGCTCGATCGAGATGTGCGTGCACCGACTGCGGCTAGCAGCCAGTTCCGGGTCACCTTGGCCGCTTGTCGGGGACCGGGAGGTCGCGCCGTGCTCGCGGCGATGGAGGAGGGTCTCGTCCGGCACGCCGGGTTCTGCCGCGCGGCGGGCGGCTTCCTGCTGGATGGCGGCCGCGTCGAGGAGCCGCTGAAGGCACTCCTTCATGTGGCATCTCTCATCACCCTCCAGATTGTCCAACTCTTCTGCTGCCGCCTGGGCGGCGCGCAGTTTCTCAGCGGGGCGTGGCGTAGACAGGGCGGTCGGCCCCAAAGATGGTGGCGCTGCGATGCCGGATCGCGCCCAGCCGGCTGGGCTCTCGAGCAGCCGGAGTGCCACCTATGGCACGGTCGAGCTCGTGCTGGTAGGCCTTGGCGAGGCGCTTCGTAGCGGCCAGCTGCTTGGCGTTGTCGAGGAGCGGAAGGCGGTGTGCCTCCAAGGGTGCGCTGTCCGGGCCGTCCTCGATAGGGGTGGAGAGGGCCTGCAAGATCGAACGGATCGGATCCTGGCCCGCACCGGCCGAGGCTCCATCCTAACTGATGACCAGCACCTCCGTGACAGTGCTGGCGCTGGTGAAGCTGTCCGCGCGAGGGAGCGGGTCGTCGACGATCTCTACGTGGTCGGGGTAGGCATCTGCCGCGTCGGAGTCGATGACCATCTCGACGGGCGGATCGATGGAGTCAACGGACTCCAGGTCGGAGGCGGGCTCATCGACGATGTGGAGCTTGCCGAGGAGGTCGACGAGGCAGCTCTCGGAGCTGGCCAGACCCACGTCATGGGCAGGCTCGTAGGTGAGGTGGATGCCGCCAAGGAGATCGGCGAGGGAGCTCGCGGCGCAGGCGGCCTCCACGTGGCGCAGATCGTCGGCGCAGACGCCAACGGGCGAGCCGGGCTGGCTGCGCTCACATGGAAGGAAACGGGTTCCCGTCCAGAACGTGTCTCCGGACAACGGTGCGCCTTGCCCCACTATGGGCGCCATATGTCGTGGTATTTCCTCGACATATGCCAGCGGATGGCTAATCATGTAGGGGGTCAATAGAATGTTGTTGGGCTCTAGAAGTGGGAGTAGGCAAGACTGCAAACGACGCCGGGTCTTACACAGGTTCGGGGCTCTCCGTGGAGATAACACCCATAATCCTACTCTGCGGGGTCTCCGCATCACTATGATCAATAGCAAGTACAAGGATGCTCCTTGAGCTGTCTGGGCTAGAGGAGGAAGAAGGTTGCTTGCACTACCTTGTGTGTATGTGTGTGTGTGTGATCTAAAGGGGCTGAACCCTTTGCATGGGTGACCCTGGGGGGTTTATATAGGCCTACCCCAAGGGTACAATGGTAATCCGGCTGGTCCTAGGACCTGACCGTCAGTGTCGCTGGGCTCCGGCTTCCCCGCCGGCTGCTGGGGCCCGTCGCCTGGTGGGTCCCGCCGGCTGCTGTGGACTCGGTCGACAAGTAGGGCCCGCCGCCTGCGGGCCAGGGGACCAGGCTGCACTGTAGCCCTGCCCCTGATGACGATGGCCTGGTCGGGGGTGCATGGCTACAGTGTCGCCGTCTGGCGGGAGATCACTATAGCCACACCCCAGCACCTCTGGTTAATTGTGCACAGACTCCAAGGGGAGGGGTTGCCGACTGCTCTGGCCTTGCCGTCTTCTAGGACAAGTGGGCTGGTGGGGCCCGCCGCCTGCGGGCTACACCGACCGCCCGTCATGGGGGCATGGCCCTACCTGACGTAGGCATCGTCATGGGCCGCGTGGCTACAGTGTCGTGCCAGGCGAAGGGTGTCCGCCTGGTACGTCTGCACTGTAGCCACGTTCCTTCCAGGATTCGGGGGTGGCAGGTGGCATTGTTGCCACGCCATGTCTTGTCACAACACGTGGGTGCAGACTTTGAGGTGGCGATGGGCCGCCTGTCAGGAGTCGGCCCATGCCCTCTCCGCCTTCTGAGGTGCGTCGCCTTCCAGGAGGCGGCCGGTGGCTCCAGCCGGCCCCGGAGGCCGGCCTTGCAACCAGTCGGATTGAGGGGCTAGGCTAGCCCCGATGTCTTGAAATCTGCTAAGGTGCGGATGAGGCTACCTGGGGTCTATCCCCCCGTCACATGGAGTGAGCTAGCTAGGCAGAGAGAATAGAGAAACATGCAAACAGAAGGGACTCATGTTGAAGTGTAAGCTTGCAACATGGCAACATAGAGGAGGCGGGCACGGGCGTGAGGAAGCATCATTGGATGAGAACTGGAGGTGGACCTCTCCCGACTCCAATCCTAACAACAATGATGGCCTCGTGCTCCCCCTCCGACTCCCTTTCACTGCTCGGCGCTCGAGTGTCGCCACGTCCATCGTGTAAGTTGGCTTCGTTGATTTTTTTTTTCCATTGGAACGCACGGGCATATTTGATGTGTTCAAAAAAAAAATCTAAGGTGATGTAGTTGTCTTTTCGAAAAACGAATCCACCCTTGCACTCGTCGCTGAGGGTAACACTCGCCTCGGCCCACCCATGCATCGCAGAAATTTGTTGGTTCTGTTTGATCCGATTCATTCAACCGGCGTTCATTTCACATGGATCCGCAGAATATGTATATAATTGGTTTGGCATTCTGCCTAATTGGCTACTATTTGGTTGGTTAGGAGTTGTCTTGATATTGTCAATGCCAATATTTGACAATGCGCATTTGGCAAGCCAAATATTAGCATCAAACCAATTATGCTCTGTGTTCACCGCGGGCGACGACCATAGCAGGTAAGCCAGGCAAATTTGACAGATTTGACCTATAGACGAAATCAAATCACAGAATGAACTGTCCGTGAAACTATTTCACGCGGCTGACCCGTGGCGCCTAGCTCTCAGGCGCTGCACTAGTGCAACGCCCGGGAGCTAGGCGCTGCACTAGTGCAACGCCCGAGAGCTAGGCGCTACACTGTATAGTGTGGCGCCTAGCTCTCAGGCGCTGCACACTGACTTAGTAATTTTCTGAACACACGGATGCGACGCTGGCCGTGTAGCGCCTATCTCTGAGGCGTTGCACAGTGTAGTGTGGCGCCGTCGTGTCGGGCGTCACACAAAAAGGTCAGCCGCGTGAAATAGTTTCACAGACAGTTCATTTTGTGATTTGATTTCGTCTATAGGTCAAATCTGTCAAATTTGCCGGTAAGCCACGCCTGCGCGCTCGCCGACGGCCGGCCCCACCGGCGGGCGAACACGGGAACGTGGATGCGCTGGCCCCACCTGCCAATGTCAAGGGCAGTTAAGCGTGTCGGTGCGCGCAGCTAAAGCCCTCTTCCCCACCACCCCAACGAAAACCACAGCACACGCTGCACTACTCCTAATCGGGGACACCCTCACCTTCACCACCAGCTAAACTACCCAGGGGCACTGTGTCGATTACCTGTGGGGCCAGCGCTAAACGGCCCCACCGGTCGGCCGGGGCGGGTGGGCCAGGGGAGGAGCCCGCGGCAGAAGGTGGCAGCGTGGTCGGCTTTAATACGAACCCCACCTCACTTCCCGGGTCTCTTTGCTGCCCTGTCTCGAGCTGAGTGAGAGAGAGAGAGAGAGAGAGGAATCCCCAAGGGAAAAAAACAAAGCAGAGTAGCCAGTGGAAGAAGCAAGAAGGCGGCGTGCAGGTGCGGAGACCGACGCCGTCTGCCCCCGGGGAATGCGGCAGGGAGCAGGCGAGCGGCGACGGCAGCTGTAGCCTAGTCCAGGTGCTGGGATCAGAGGAGAGAGAGAGAGGGCGGTGGGCAGGGAGCGTGCATTGATGGGGGTGTGGAGGGAGGGGGCCGGGTGGTGCTTCTGCTCCGGCGGCGGGGGCCGCTCCGAGCGGGTCAAGGCAGCCATCTTCTCGGCCAAGGCCGCCGCGCTGGCGGCCGTCTGCGGCGGACACGGCACGGGCCTCCTGATCCACCGGAACCTGCTGCTCACCACGCACGGCAACCTGCCCTCCGCCGCCGCCGCCGAGGACGCCGCCGACGCGCTGCTCGGCCACGCCCGCCTCGCCGCCCGCCTCGTGCCCCACAGGTTCGTGCGTCCTCCTTCTCCCTCCCACCTCCCCTCCTGCTAGGCCACTAGCCTTAGCCGCCGCCTCGCTCAACCAAATCGCTGCATTTTAGTTTCATTTCTTACTGTGAATTTGTTCGGCTCTCCCGGCGATTATTGCGGACTGATTAGGCCAAGATCCGCGTCTCGGGCAGCAGCCCCTGGGCGGGGCCAGGCCCACGCGGCGGATTTGTTCGTTGGTGGTGGGATAGCTGTTGCTGCCGGTGATGATTAGCCCGTAATGCGGCTGATTAGGAGCCAAATTCAACTGCTAGTGCGGTTTCTGTTAGCAGGTGGTTGGGAGTATGCGCTACTAGCTTGTTGTAATCATGGTGATCACAAGGTGGAGTTGGAAAGTACTTCGTGCTGTTCTACAAACAATGGGGAGAGAGAAGTGTCATTGGTTGGATCCAAGCAAGGACGAGAGGAACATAGAAGCTTTCTTTTTGGGTACTATTTGAGGAACATAGAATTAATGTGATTTTGCGCAGTTGTTAGAGTTGTTTATTTCTTCTCTGGAAAGGTTTTTCTTTAGGGACATGGCATTCAAGAAAAGTTGTGTCACAGGCAAGCAATAGTAGTAAGTGGTTGATGATAAAAAGCAGCAAAGTTGGAGTCATGAAAAGTTCAGGGTGTTAATTATTTTAACGTCAAGTCAGATCAGCTTTGCTGCTCAGTAAACAAAGGGTTTTTCTGGACAGAGTTTCATGATTGGTTTTTAAGATGTGTGCTTTTTTGCTGTAGTATTTTGTTGTTTATAAGTAAATCTATCCCTACTTACATTCCTTTTGTAATGTTCATGTTTGCAGATTCTTCATAACCAGCTCGATTCTTGACCTTACGATAGTCGGTGTTGATTCTGCCGAGAATGACTCGACCTTGCAGGCTCAGCAACCTCACTATCTGAAAACATGCTGCAAACCAAGCCTAGATCATGGGAGTGTTGTTTACCTGCTGGGGCATACCGGGAAGAAGGAACTGGTGATCGGCGACGGGAAAGTAGTGATTGGCACGGATAACCTGATAAAGCTCTCCACAGATGGGGTGACATGGTGTCCTGGCTCTGCCGGTTTCGACGCCCAGGGGAACTTAGCTTTCATGATCTGTGACCCCATGAAGCTGGCCTCCTCCCCCACTGCAAGGTCATCTTCAGCATCCTCATCCTCATCACATTCATCGAAGAAGGATCAGCAAATGCAGTTTGGGATCCCAATATCGGTGGTCTGCGATTGGTTGTATCAGCATTGGCAGGGCAACCTGGATGAGGTTACCAAGCCAAAGTTACCTCTTGTTAGACTGATGTCCAGCAGAAGCGATCGCTCGAGCTCCTCCTTCACTCGTCGCAATGTGTTCAAGCCTGCGGATGACGATAATGATGATGCATCAGTTACTTCAAAGATGACTTCAAAGCCTAAATACCAGCAGGGGTCAGGTAGCTCAGCCAATGCAAGGATTTCTCATGATGCAAATCCTCTGGTTGATCTACGGACCAACAATGAGCAGGGGATTTCAACTCCAGAAATATATGAATCACCGAGGGGTAGTTCTTGTCAGGGTCACCAGGATCCTGCACCAGTACAACTCCTAGACATCAACTTCCCAGCTAAGGTTCCCAAGACTATCTTTCTACCACTGCCCTTGAAACAAATGCTTTCCGAGGAGAACAATGCGAACACGTCGAAGGCGAAACCCAGGAATCCATCCAGAGAGAATCACTTTCCAGCAGGCCTGATATGGCACCGCAATGGCGAGGCAGATTCTAGGGATCCTCCGGTTGCTCTTATGGAGGACTGTAGCAGTGAGGGGCAGTCGAGCTCGTCACCTGCTGAGCGATCACGGTACAGACATCAAGACCAGTTCAGCAGCGAGGAGGAGACAATGTACTCAGCCGAAACCATGGAGAGCACGAACATTCCGAGCTCCAGGGAGAAGCACGTCGGGAGGAGCCAGAGCTGTGTCAACTACAGCAGGTGGAGCTCTCCGAGGAAACCGTCGATGATTCAAACCGGGACCTTGAGGAAGCAGCACACGCTGATCCCTGTGCGGAAGACGCACTCGCAGAGCACGTCCCTGCCGCAGAGGAGTCATGACTACTTGAGCCCGACAGTCTCCTCGGCCATGAAGAAGAGGAACTCCATGGAGCTGCAACAGCCCCCGAAGCCCCGTCGGATCATCGTCCAATCTTCTCCCAAATGGATGTTCTGATGGTTTCGTCCCTTTAATTTTCCAGGAGGAAATGAAATGATGGCGCCGCATCGGCATGGCCATTTTGGAGGTCTGTTGCTCCCTTGTTTTCTCCGGGGAAGCTGGTCAGCGAGCCGATGATTTCTTCGTTGTGTTTCTTCTCTCTAGAGTTGTGTGCTTGTGCAGAATGACTTGGACAAATAAAAGGTTAAAGAAAAAGAAAAGTTCGACGGAAAGGATAGTGGACCATATACCCTGGATGGAGGTGTCAAGTGTGAGCTGTTGAAATGTCATGTGTTTTCGTGTGCAGACAGTCTGGACATGTACTCATGTAGTAGCATCTAGCTTGACTCTTTTTTCTTTTTTGTTTTGAGTGAGAAAATCTAGCTTGACTCTTGATTGTACCACTTTTAACAGAATGACTATCAGTTCTTTTGCCCAAGATACGGCAGTAGCTCTGTATTGACTTCACATGGGATTGATGCCTGCCTACCATTTTTGTTTGCTTCTACCTAAATTATGGATTAGAACTCCAGGTGGACTAAAGAACCTCCAAGTAGGATTCTTTCACCCGTCTGAAGCTGGTGCTTCTGCGGATCTGAATAATACTGTTGTTGAGCCTGAAGAATATGCTTCCTGTCAGGTTTTCCGGGCGCCAACATTTTCTTTTTGACGGGCTGAATTTATTGTACAACTGATTTTGTGTTGCTGATATGATATGTTTGCGCTTTCTATCAAAGCATGGGACACACAACTTTATGCTTTCTTGAGAAAAAAATTATAATGAACATGTTTATGCGTAAAAATCGAGTTTTTTTTTTATCAAAAGGGGTTCCCCCTGCCCCATTTCATTGCCAATGAGGCAAGAAAAACAGCATCCAACTGTTCACAGCGCTCGGGATCAGCCAAAGTAGCTGAGCATTGAAAAACCAACTTGAGTATTCCCAGAGAAGAGAGAGCTTGCTTGTGTACGCGTAGCGTTTGGGTGTTTTTCTTCCCGTTCACAGATTTCTCAGGGATCATGGCTGAGAAATGCCTGGCCGAAAGAGGCTATGGGGCTTATCACGCACCACTGGCTGGCGAGCGGCGACGCTTGTCGCTTCCAGTTCTGAAGACGAAAGGGAGGCCAACGTTGCAGCTCCCCTATCCTATGTTCTGTTCATGAATCATGACAAGCAGCATGCATGCATCCCCTAGTCTGTCTATACAAGAACTGAAATTAGTCCCCTTGAACTTAAGCCGGAGAAGGTCATAAACCACATGGTTAACGGGACCAGAATCTCGACGGCTCCAACAGTTTTTGTCTCTCGGAAAGGGGGTCGACGACGGCCTCTGCATGACTGAGATGCACATGACCATCTTTGTTTCGACGGCTCGAACATGCTGGAATGCTTGGATCGCAGCCAGACTTGACCGGCGAATCCATCCATCCCACTAAACACATGCGTCCGCATTGCCATGACTCATGGCCCATGAGCTAGTGTTTTGCCACTGGTAATCACTCATGCCTTGCCGCACATGGAGATGGAGATGGAGAGGTATCTGTCCGTCCCGCATGGAAGCAACATGGGGCTGGCGTGATAAACGTCGCCCAATAATTCGCAGGACCGACCGATCATCATTTACATACGTGTTCAGCTCCAGCTCAGCCACGTTCATCTCTGAGACGATGCACCCCGCCGCAGCCATACATCGCTGCTATCATTTCGCACACATATATACTAAGCATTTACTCCGTTCTAAATATTTGTCTTTTTGAGATTTCAAATGGACTACCACATACATATGTATATAGACATATTTTAAAATGTAGATTCATTCATTTTGTTCCGTATGTAGTCACTTATTGAAATCTCTAAAAAGACAAATATTTAGGAACGGAGGGAGTAGATCACTAAAGTAGTGATCTAAACGCTCTTATATTTTTTTACAGAGAGAGTACTGTACTGAACACAAAGGCAAGGCGCGCTTCCACCGAGTTATTCCAGAAGTGGGAGGAAAACCACTTTTTCCCCTCTGAAAAATCGATTTAGCGTGCTAATTTTTCAGCGTTAGATGGTCAAAAGTCACTTAGACAGTCATGGCCCTTCCCTTCAGAAATAGAATGAGACTGTATGCTGGAGATGCAACAGGGAGAGGTGATGGTCTAATGATGGATGTGAGAAGAACATGCAAGTTGATGCACTTGTACCTCTACCACTGAAATGTGGGTGAAAAGCTGTTATGCATGTTGATGGCCAAACTCGAAGATTGGCACGTGACGTGGGCGCTACCTTTTGTATGCATTGCAACTCACCCTCACCTATGATGAACAGCGCAATCAGTAAAGTAGGTTATTGGCATGTTCCCAAGTCCCAGCCCTACCTTACCTTTCATTGCACAAATCGAATGCCCCCATCATATGCTGAAAAACGACACAAAAAATGTGGAAAGGCGCAAACCCCGTGCGTGGAACTGACTTTTTAACAACATCTAATCAGTGTTTGTGTTTGCCTCAGGGAGAATCGTTACGAAGCAACTGAATGTCTGAAACAGACTGCGACGGAAGGCAACACGGAGAGAACTACACAGATATACACTGAACACAAAATGCACGCTTTTGCCTCCGGCAATCAATCGTAGGTACAGCAGCCAATTAACAGCAATAGAAATGCGCCAAGCGTTGGAGGAAATGAAAATGATGGATTCAGCCTTGATTGAGGCATAAGAAAGAATGAAAAGGAGGAATTCAAGATCGGATCTGAGACAAAAACTCACTTTTTCCCGTCTATAAAATCACTTTTGCGTGCTACCTTTTCAGCCTTAGCTAGTCAAAAGTCACTTCAAAATCAATCAATCAATCATAGTCACTCTCTTCAGAATAAGAGAACATGCAGGAGCGTAGGAGACCCAACAAGGAGAACAAGTGATGGCCTGATGATGGTTGATACACTCCTACTCAATAATCACAAATGGGGAAGTAAAGCTGCCTGTTGATGACTACTGGGAGATTAGCACGTGAGCAACCTTTTGGTATCTAGCTCAACATCACCTATGTGCAGCACAAGCAGTAAAGGAGGCCATTGGCATGTCCATAACCATACCTTTTGTTTGTGTAAATGTGAACAGACAGCAAACCCAGAATAACAACATGTGAAGTGTTTGCAAAAAAAAGTGTAAATGTAGCAAACTCGGAGTAACATCATATAAAGTGTTTGCCTTAGGAGTAGCATGATAGCATCGCAACCCAGCTGAATGCCTTTGAACAGATAACAATCAAACTCAACACATTCTGCGCAACTTTTGATGCCACACTTTGGATTAAAGAACAGAATGTGCTTAGTAACTTACTGTAGAAACAAGTACTGCCTGTGATGCATGTCTATGTGCATTATATTTTAATTTGTTCAAAAGTAGAAGCTACATGTCCACTCGTCCAGGTTTGAAGCTACAAATCTAAAAGGTGAAACTATAAGTTAATCAAATGGCATGTTCTTTACTCCCTCCGTCCCGAAATGTAAGACGTTTTTTGAGACTATCAGCGTCTTACATTTTGGGACGGAGGGAGTAGATACCTAAACTGTGTGCAATAGAATGAATGTCTGGTACTACCTCCGTTTCGGTGAATAAGTCATTCACGCAGTTCTAGGTTAACGATTTAACCATCTAAATATGTATTATATGTGATAAAAAATATATACTTAGAAACTACATCCTTGTAGAAATCTAGTGATATACTTTTCACGACATATAACACATATTTAATTTCTCAACTCGATGACCTAGAACTACGCGAATGACTTATTCACCTAGACGGAGGTAGTAATAAACAACCAGTGTTTATCATGAAAACTTCAAGTTCTATTAAAACAACTGCAAGGCTTTTTTTAGCCTAAATATATGATGCTGCCTACTGAATTCACAAAAGCTGGAGCCCAACTAGGCTTCCTTAAAGGTTAGTAAAGGAGCAGACAATGTGTTAAACTACCCAAAAAAAAGGTCAACTTCTACAGTTCTAAAATTGCCACAAAATAAATCAAGGCTACGGTGACAGATGTACATAGTACTGAAACCATGGCACTTTGCGTAACAAAATTGTGAAGCAATAAATCTTCAGAAGGTGCTAAGAGGAGTTGCATAGAGTGTATCGATCCAACACAATGCACACTAATACTATAAATAATAATATCTGTAGGCATGTCTAAATGGTTCAAGTATGAAGAACACAGCCTTCTAAATGTCTTGTGCAGTTCAGTTTTACTGAATCAGTGGAAAGAGATGGAGACACAAGAGATACCAGCATTCAAAGGAAAGGTACCGAATCTCTGCGATATTAACTAATCTATCAAGAGAAAGCACGCGACGAATCACGCAACCATGAGAGGAAACAGAGCAATGTCTCCAAATCACCAACTCTTTGCTAATAACCAACCAATTCCATCGAGAGGTAGCAGCTACACCATATACTTAATAACAATTCGGTAGCAAAATGGCTATAGGGCTAAAACAATAACAAATCGGCAAGCATTCGGGTTGGGGGAACTCTCATGCTATCATGTCGTTTTTCCCCCCACCCTCATCACTCTAAAATACTTACTATCGCTCTCAACATTACCCTCATTCATCACACTCGGCAGCAGAGCTCAGACGTTGCAGTGGAGGCAGTCGCATGACCTGGGCGTGAAGGAGCAGAATCCGAAGGGGCGGTTGGGGATGTTGCAGTTGATGGCGTAGCAGCACGGGGAGAGGACGCAGACGCCCCTGGGCCCGCCGCAGCAGGTGCAGGGCGCGCAGAGCTGGAAGCTCCCCAGCCGCCGCCGCGTCTCGTTCAGCACCACCCCGCTGAACCCCGCCCCGCCCGCCGGGGCCATCGGCACCATGCGCACCGCCGACTGCTCCGCCTGGTCGGACCCCGCTCCCGCCGCATCCGGCACCTCCTGCGCGCGCGTAGAGCAGACAGGCAATGTCAGGGCCAAGATTCGCGGAATTGGGCGGGACAAGAGGAAGAGGAAGGCTTACCGGTGAAGAGTGGGCGGCCGCGGCGAGGAGGAGGAGGAGGAGGAAGAGCAGCTTGGGCATGGAGGCGGGCATCCTCGGCCGGTCGCCGGCCGGAGCGGGGATTTGGACTGTGCAGCGGGCGGGGAGGGCTGGGCTGGGGTGGGGAGTGAGGTCCTTTTCGGGGGAAGTGGCAGTAGCCGACGACGGACGACTTGGGAGGGATGGCGAGATCTCGTCTCGTAGAAAGGCAGGCTACGGTACGCTCGGTGGCTGCCGTCACGCCCGTCGTCACCCCGTCGCCCGCCGGGTGGGCGCCGCACCGAGTGGACGCTAGTAGAAAACACGAGTGGCAGTAGTAAATAATACGCACATGATGTGCCGGTGCCGGCCCGTGTTGAAATCGCGCGCCCCCCATCGACTTCGGCGCGTTCATACTCACTCGAGATCTTCGAGTGCCTGTGATAATTGCTGCTGATCCGCCTGCCTAGGACTAGGATCTCGATGTGGACGAGGCTGATGGGTCACTGGGATGGTCGGATGGCGGTGCTCGTGGCGTCGGCGGATGATGATTCTGTTCTTCTCTCATGGGTGATGATCGATCATGCTTGTTACAGGGAGATCTTAAACCTGGACGGACGCACGGACGCACACCGGATCATCGGTCAGGAATTAAAAATCAAGCTTCTTCTGTTTGGAAAATTGTAGTACTGTCTAGATCATTATCACAAGTGTCAAGAAGAAGAATAAAAATTGTGCGGCAGCTTTGGGAGGAAGTGCCCTAGGGTTAGGACGATTACACCACTGTTACCAAAGAGAAGGTGGATGAGGGGACGATCGTGAGATCGAGGGCAATTCGGTTGCCACCACAATTTGGGGCAGGCATTTATGCGACACCCCCGCAACAAGAAAGGTGGTTGGACCAGGTTCGGCGCCTTATCATCATCACCTCCCGCATTAAACCTGGGTCGTTGGGGGGACGGCCGGTTGCCTCACAAAACCTTCTCGGCAACAAGATGATGATGGCGATGCCACAACCGAATTCCGCGGCAAGTTTTGCACCTCATTTTACCTCTACCCCCCCCCCCCCCCCCCCCCCCCCCCCTTCGCCCTGTGGTCAACAACGCCCAACCAGCACAGCACCCACTAACCAATACCACTCAGCTTAGATCAACTAAATGCATGATGCAAACATATGATCTGCAGTAAAGAAAGAAAAGGATCACCTCTGTCAGGAAACCACTGATGAAGCAATGCCAACATTTCAACACTGCATTCAAGCATTATTTCATTCGGTAGCAAATGGCTTCTCCATCCATCCAAACACTGACCCGCATTAACAAAAATAACAACTGTACATCTCTGGTAGCAAACTCGATTTTTACAGAACTTGATTCCGGGGAGTTAGGGGGGAGAACATTCGCGAGGCGCGCCCGGGGGAGGGACGACAGCGAGCGCGATGGCTTTTATACATCATCGAGATCAATCAAGGTAGGGTCAAATGCCAGGGAGCCTTGCCTTAGGAGGCGTACGCAGACCCGGAGGGGGACTCCAGGAGACGCCGGGCCATGGGCGCGTTGGGCGACGCCGAGGCGGAGTAGCCGTACGCGTAGACCCCCATCGGGGCCGCCATCGGGTGGTCGAACTTGCAGTTTACGCCGAACTTGCAGATGCCATAGCGAGAATAGAACTTGCAGAGCTCTTCCCCCTGAAAATCTCGGAAAAAGATGTCGCGTCATGATACAGCAAAAGGTGCGCTGGGAACAGCAAAGATGAACTGGTGTTTGAGTAACTGCCACAAAATCATTAGCTAAGCATATAAATTCAAGAGGAAGTAGCAGGTTGTGTCAACAATTAGCTAAGAACAATCCATTCAGTAGCTAAAGAAATACACCGTGTTAACCAAGTACGGACTAATAGCTGAACGGATGTACTTCCTCTGTTTTTACCAGATTTATAGAAAACAATGTGAAGATTCATAATAGCAAATATATATGATGTGAAAATATATTCAATGACAAATCTAATGACATTGATACGCTATTGTACATATTGATATTTTTTACTATAAACTAGGTCAAGCTTTACAAAGTTTGACTTAGGAAAAAGCTAATACACGGAGTAGATAAAAATGGAGGAAGTGCTCTACTTATCTCTTCCCTGTCAGATTGGCAGATTATAACAATGTTTTCATCTTTGTCTAGCATAGTGGAATTAGCACTGTGACTTCGACACTGAATTTGATGATAAAATAGAGTGTAACCAAGACAAGTATGGTTTAGTAAATTAACACAAGAGATTTTCTTGTTTGTAGAATTGCTCATCGACGTCAGGAAATATATGGTATTGCAGAATCAGTTGTGTAGCCAATAAACATGACAATTTATAAAGCATCTTTGGTTCTACAATTCATCTCAAATCTGTACTCAGGGAAAGATGTGTAAATCAACTGCCTAACTAAGATTGTACCACAGTGGGATGATGAAGGTGGTACAACACTCAAAACATGTGCAAAAACTATAATGGACAATGAGTTAAGGATAAGCAAAAACAGTGAAGGGATTCCGTATACTTACTGGGCGTAATGGAAGACCCATTGGGCTCAAGATACAGTCTGGGGGAGGCTGTGAACGCACACGGGGATGATGGAATTTGCAAACTGCACCAAATTTACAATCTCCAGTCTTTATGTAGTATATGCATTCCGGTTGATCAGGTCTCTCAGGAAAAACATTCTCTCTCTGCAGTGCATACTGAGGTGCAGGAAACGAACTGGATCTGTAGGGTGATTGCATTCCCTGATTTCCTGCACTGGCTTCACCTTGTCGGGAAGTTCCATAGTATTGTTGAGCCCCTGGAGACTGCAGTCGGCTCTCAGGAGATGAAACAGGTACCATTTGGCCCTTGAAAGATAAGAAAAAACACAAATATCAACCCTACATATAGACTCCAACATTTTTTTTTACAGATTAGAGCTAAATCGCTGAAGTCAAATAAAATTATAGACCAAGCTGAGTGACAGCTTTCCAAGATGCTTATAGAATAGACTCCATTGCGACTGGATTTAATTATTTTCTTTGAGCATATCATTATTACAATAGCAATAGCAATTCAAGTAGCAACATAATGCAAGTATAAACAGGCCATATAAACAGAGCCATGACATAAAACAAAGGATCAAAGGATAAGTTAAAAGTTGAGACTTGAAACTGATGTATTTCTTAAGTTTTCCCCTGTTGGTCTAGGAAATAAACAGATAAACACATCATGACTAAGAGAAAATTCATTATATTGCATTACTATGAAATGAGATGATCTTACAGGATATGAGTTCCAGTTTGGTACTTGAACAAGACCCTGTGGTACAATCATCGGTGTATAGTTTGAAGGACTTTGCCATCTAGGGCTTGGAATGAAAGAACCTCTTGGATAAGTCCAGCTTGCCATTGTTCCAGTATAGGAATGTGGACCAGTGCTTCCAGAGTTATGTACAGGAGGATAAATAGGGGAACCACGTGAAGAAGCCACCGCACTGAAAATTTCTGGATGGTTAAATTTACATGTATTCCCATATTTACACTGTCCCGTTTTTAAGTAGTATGCACACTCCCTTTCATTCTACAACAAGAAAAAAGATTTCAGCTCAGTACAACATGAAGAAAAATATATAAAAGGATGGACAAATAAAATATTCTACTAACAGTAAACAACTAACCGGTCGAAGTGGATATCCCAATGTGTTTAGCTGCACCATTCCTGCGATTCCAGCCTTTTCTCTAGGGTGATGGAATTTGCACGTAGGCCCAAACTTGCATGTTCCAGTCTTCAGATAGTACTGCACGTAGGCCCAAACGTCAAGAAATTCTATCAGTTCCACACTTGTCCAGCAAGGCATAAAATGCTAAAATTATACTGCTTGTAGATTGCAAGATAGACTCCACAAACATGCCATGGGAACAAATAGTAATACCCTGTACTATTACAAAGGGCACTCCGAAATTGTGGTTATCATCCTGACAAACACTGAAGCTAAATCACCTAGAGGTTATTTTCTTGCTGTATGAGTACTTCTACAAATTCTTGTAACAGTTATCTTGAATGGTTTGGTTGTCACATGATAATCAATCCTTACAAGCAAGCACTGAAGAAAGAACTAGGAGAATTACAAATTACACAGTCCTCATATGAACCACAACTATTATTTTTTTCGACCTATATAAAAGCATCAACCAAATTTAAGACCCACATTTCTCCCCATGTTTTCACTAAGCATTTTTTAACAAGATAATAATTGCTTCAACGCATCACATAAGCAGAAAACAAGCCACACATGAGTATATGACACTGCTGATATTGTTAACCAAGGCAGCATGGCATGAATCCAAGTAAAATCTATGACAAAACAACAGCTTCTGAAAGAACAAATGGTTCCTAAATATAATTACCTGACATTCAGGTTGTCCCACCCTCTCAGGATATTCTCCTTTCATTCTGGCAGAGGCAATAGCCTGACAATAAGCAGGTCAGTTAAGAAAAATGTGAGATGAAGGAACAACAATAAGTATATAAAGAGGTTTTACAGAAAATTGGCAGTTAGTACTGTAATGCCTCTAAGGAACAGGAATAATATGCAGCTCGCCGGGGGCAATCATGAATAATCCAAAAGAAAGTGGCATACTGGTGACAATTATCCAAAAGAAAAGTGGATTCTATGACACGTGACTAACATATAGCAAACTTTATCCAATGAAAATGGAAAAGTACAGGGAATCATAGACTAGTTGACCCTCACCAAGCTAAAAACTTTTTATCAAAACGTACTTACTGATGCTAGGATATTTATGTGCCTTCTTCGAATGAGAAAGCACTTAGGCTGGTCACAGTGGGGAGGAACTTAGGAGTAACATCACACACTCCAATACAACTTTGCTTATGTGGCACGTATTTAATGAAGAGAGAGGTGCTTGTGGTAACTAGCTAAGTTACTGGAACATCACACACTCCAAGAAACAATGAGTCTATAACCTAATAAATACATCGTTGCATGACACTACATAGATGTTCCTACCCACTATGAAGGTAGTAACATAGTCTAGGGAAGTGTGAAGTTACTAGCTTATGTTCTTGCCCATTGTGACCAGCCTTAACTATCTAAAGGTGGTCAAATGAATCATGATACTGAGCATTTTGTGCATTAATGATTTGCATTAAATTCGGTCAAAATTACTACATTTGACTCCACGGTGCAATAGGAACAAATCAACACAAGAAGTTTCCCTTCTACTAATTGCGTATTCATTTTACAGTCCTGCTTATGTACTACATGAGGACTGAACATATTGGAAAATGTACAAAACGTAACCCTGACGATTGTGAACATGTGACACAAAGCAGAATGGAAACAACAGCTGGGAGAGGTATGTTTAGTCACCGTATTCCTGTCCTGAGGGTGATTGAACCTGCAGCTCATGCCAAACCTGCACAATCCAGTCCTGAGGTAGTAGGTGCAGTCCGGTTCCCCTGGCCGCACAGGATATGGCCCAGATTGCATAGTGGCGCCGCTGCTCATGGCCATCTGCTGCCACATTCCCTCTGCATTGCACGCACACACAAAACTGATTAAAATCTAGATCAACAAGTTTGCGGATTGATTATTAAGCGCCAACAGAGTATCCACATTCTACAAGTAACAGCATGCAAAACATGGAAAGTAACAGCGTCGCGGTCTGACACGATCAATCACCCTCAAAAACCCCAATTCCGCGCCGACAGGGATATACGCAAAACGATAGCTTTAGTCACCGCCAAAATCCGCTGGGGTTACCACTCCCCGATCCATGGCAGGATACCGTGAGAACGCCCACTGATTCCGCAGAAAATTGCGGAGACAAAAAAGGTAAAGCCGAGCATCCGAGCTTAACCTACGGCGCGGAATTTAGCTTCCGATTATAACCCCAATTCCCCAAAACGGCCCGGGCGCTCGGGCGTGGCGGGGAGAGGAGCCACGGAAACCCTAACCTTCATAGAGAGCGTCAGGGTCGGGCGATGGCGGGTCGGCGGCCGCGGCGGTGGCCGTGGCGGGGGGCGGGGGAGGAGGAGGCGAGGGGGCGGCGGCGACCGTCACCACCGCGGGAGCGGAGGCCCTTCCGGCTTCGTCCATCTTCGGCGAGCGGCTGGGTCGGCCATCACGCGATCGCGGCGGCGGCGGCGGCCATTGGGGGAGGGGCTCCGGCGAGTGATCGGTGGCGGTGTGTGCAGGATACAGAGGGAGAGAGAGGAGGCGCCCTGCCTGCCGCTGCCCCTTGTATTTATTTCTCCCCCTTTCTCTCGCTCTCTTTTTCGGTGCGCGGCCTGCTACGTGCACCCGCGCGTTGCACGCGCGCTGCCCGCTCATGCGATTATTCCCTTTTTCTACCCGGCGAAATTGCAGCGTTTTGCTTTAAAATTATGATCACGGCAAGGGCATGGGAGAACAAAACGGCGAATTGTTAAATTTCCAAAAGAAAATTCAGGGCCATCTTTGCAACTGTGTGTTTTACTATGTTGTGTTGGTTTCATCAACTTGAAAGGATGGAGCACTCACTAATTTTGCAGCTATGAGAGGGAAGGTAGTTTACTCACCGACTTTCATGTCTTGAATCTTCTGATGATGAGTTTGCCCACGGACCCCGATATTTATAACCATGTCCGACGGAAAGAACTTTGACGAGGGGTGGCGGACACGGCGCCGCTCGGTTGGGTTTATCCTTCGCCTGGCATTTACAGGTGTAGATAGAGATGACGGGGGTGTCGGTGGTGGGAAAGGCGATGGTCAATGGCGGCATTGAAGAAAAGGGGGTAGGTAGGGTGTGGGGCTAGCAAACGTTACGTCTGGCAAAGAAACCGAGAAGATGTCGACAAAAATGGTGAGTTGGAGATTTGCGCGCAACCGGTGGCGTGGGCTACGAGGAGATAGAAGATAACAGGGGGAAAAGATGAGGCGCCGAAAGGGGGCATGGGGTGATGGATGCCAGAAGGCGGAGAGATGAGGCGCTGAAAGGGGGGCGCAAAACGCGGGGCGATGGATGCCTGAAGGCGAAGAGATGAGGCGCCAAAAGGGGGGCGCGGGGCAATGGATGCTAGAAAGCGGAGAGATGAGGCGCTGAAAGGGAGGCGCGAAATGTGGGGCGATGGATGCCAGAAGGCGAAGAGATGAGGCACCGAAAGGGGGCGCGGGACGCAAGGCGATAGATGCCAGAAAAGCGAAGAGATGAGGCGACGAAAAGTGCACTAAATGAGATATACGTTTCGCTACCATATCTCGCCGTTTATGGCGTGTATAGATGGAGTAACGTCTGCAACTGCCTTCCACGATCAGAAGTCAAATGCACTGTTTTAGTGGAAGACAGACGGCCAAAAGTGTTGAGACGGGCCAAAAAAAACTACATATAGCTATTTTTACACCTCAGTTTTCATAGTGGCATGCCTGATCCGGTCTAATATTTTCATTCTCTTTTTTTCTTTCTTTTTTTGTTATATGCACCTTGTATCTTTTACAGTTTCCATGGAGCATTCAAAGAACTATGTTTGTAAAACCTCGTCATGAGATCAAAAGACTCGTGACATCTCGACTCTGTAATATTTTCTTGCTTGTGTTTTTAGGACCGAACAACTACGGTAGAGTGTGTCCGGTAAAATTGATACGACAATGAATCTAGTTAGTCATGATAACATTGATGGTGGATGTCAACTGTTGTACTACTAAAATCGTATACACCAACACTATGGCGTATTACCTCCGTCGATACGGATATATATCTAGATACGGGTGGTGAATCACGGAGGGAGTAGGTAATAGCAACCCTCTTTTTAGAATTTCATTTCATTTCACTCTCCAAAACGGAGACTCGGTCTAGTAGTCTTGGTAGGCAAAAATCAAATGGGAAAGGAAAAGTAAACACTTGTGTATGTGTGTGTTGACGACAAGTGGACAGGAAGAGGAGCATCATCCGCGGCGGTGGTGCGCCTAACAATTCCGCCCGCACTGTGCATGGTGCCAGTGTGCCCGGGGCGCCCGCTTCGGGTGTTTTTTCCCCTCCATTTTTTTTCTTCCCTTCCCCTTCCCCTGACCTGACGCTCCGCTCCTTTTACGCGTCCCTCCCTCCTTCTTTTTGTTCGGGTGTGAATTGTGAGGAGAGGAGCGAGGCCGCGGGAGTGGAGTGACCTCATCCAGTCGTTCCCCCACCCCCATTTTCCCCTTTTCTTTTTCGTTTTTGCTCCCTTTTCCCTCATTTCCCATTCGCGGGGGCCCTTTTTCCCCTCGCACAAAACTGCTTACTTTCTTCGCCCGCCTTTTGTCTCCGGGGGCTCCTCGACGGGTCGCGTCGCGTCGCTTTCGCGGTCTCCCGTTCGATGCGTATCGCTCGTTCCGCGTTCGCCCTCGCCTTCTTTTATTTTTGTTTTTCGCTCCGTTCCGTTCCGTTGCTCTGTGCTGCTGCTCACCGACCACCTGTTTTTCCCGGCGTGCTACGATTCGGTTCGGGCGGCGACTTTGGGAGTCCGGCCTGGCCTGGCCTTGCGTTGGGGGCCGGGGACGGATCCTCCTTCTCCGGCTTGGCGCTGAAGCGAGCAGTGCAGCGGCGGTGCGTTGCGTTATGCTGTGTTGTGCGTGCGTGGTGGTCACCACGGACGGGGCCTATGCTACGCTACGGCCTCGCCTAGTTGATGGGATGGCATGCCGATTCCGTATTCTGTAGAGATGGTGGTGGTGGGCGCGATCGGCATATGCGTTTTTCTTTTCGTGATAACATGGGTCGCATTCATATCATAAAGATTAAAAATTACGTAAAAATCGACATGACAAAACTGAAAAGATAGCAGAGCATATCTGAGCTTAACACCAACGCCCGTCGCCTGCCTCCGGAGAACAGCCACCGAAGACAGCAGGCACCGAAGAACAAAATGACGGATCACCTTCTCACCCGAACTCGACGTGGCTTCATCGCTGATATGTAACTTTGCGGACATTCAAGGTGGCTCATCAAAAGTGAAGCCCTTGCCGTTGACGAAGTAGACCGGGGCAACACCCCGGACACGCCATCGAACTTCATGGCACCCCACCACAACTAAGATGCCGATGGAGGAAATCATACCAGACATCAACGAACCACGAACCCAGCACATGTTCCGTCTTCCAGATGTCATCAATGTAGACCACAATCTGCATCCGCTCCTAGACTACCTCCCAAGCTCTGCGCCGACGCTGAAGCAACGCGGTCGCAACGGCGGAGCCCGAGGACACATGTCCACCACGAGGATGTCGTCGCCACGCCACACCATCCTTGCTTGAACTGACTGGTTTCCAAATCCATCCCCAACCATAGGACCGAGGGAAGGATTCAAAGAATCTTTATTCAGCGTCGTCATCCTCGCGGGTGAAGCCAAGACGACGAACAACCTAAAAACCTAGACTATGAGGGAGTAAAAATGATCCACACGCGTGAATCCGGCGACCCCCCCCCCCCCCCTCACCACCGACGATCGAGGTCGCTGCCGGAGGACTGCGCTGGAAGAATGGCCTCTCCTGGCGGTGGCTAGGGTTCCAGCTGCCAAGGAGAGAGGAAAATGGTATGTACGATTGATCGGTATGTATCGCCATATGTGGTTTCGGGTGTATCTTTGTGTGTGTGGCCCATCACGTGTGTATATGGCCATATCTCTGTTCGTGGCTACGAGTGTTCAGGCCTTCTGTTTCTCGGTTGACTAGAAAGGGCGATTCCGCCCACCGCCGTCGATCCTCCCCTGTCGCCCTTCTGCCGTGTCAATGTATCTCGCCGTTCATGCCTAGTTTCATTGCTGCACAACCTCGCCATTCGGTCCTCTCCAAGCCGTTTCTTCCATCACACCACCGCTGTCATGTCCATCTCTCCAAACATTTCCCTTCATCGGTCCTGTTTTTCGACATCGGAAAATTGATGCACGCGCAACGTTAAAAGCACAAGTGCTCCCTGGGTGATTTTGGTAATTAATGTCAACATATCTTTTGTTGGACTAATATTTTCATCTAGTGCGTTTCAGATAAGTTCAACATTGGAGTGGCATGGACATGGACAAGAGGATGTGGAACCCCTTCAAGATGCTAAGGACAAACATTGGCAAAAGCTCAATACTCAACATTTTTATTTAAGTGATCCAAGATCACATTGAGTCCATAGGAAAGCCAATATTATTAAAAGGGGATGGGGTGTTGCTTAATGGCTTGCTTGCTCAAAGTGCTTAGTGATATGCTCCAAAACCCTCAACCACTTTCTCACTTCCACATATATCCTAAACCTAAAAGTCAAACTCGGCCCCACCGATTTGATCTATCCGGCGCCACCGAGTTCATTTGACATAGCCACTGTCAAACCCTAATCAGTTCGGTCTCACCGATGGGATTCGGTCTCACCGAGATGGGCTTGCAAATTCTCTGTGACCTGTTGCAACAATTTCAGCCTCACCAAGTTTGTTCAGTCGGTTCCACCGAGTTTGCTTGACTAATACTTAGTTTTCTTATTATCAAAATCGGTCCCACCGAGTTTGTGTAATCGGTCAAACCGAGTTGAGGCACATTAGTCCCACCGAGTTGACCTTGTCGGTCCCACCGAAAACTCTAACGTTCACATTTTAACCTGAATTGGTCTGAATGAGTTTTACCATTCGGTCCCACCGAGTTTGGGAATCTGTGTGTAACTGCTAGATTTTGTGTGGAGGCTATATATACCCCTCCACCAATTCTTCATTCATGAGGAGAGCCATCAAAACGTGCCTACACTTCCACTACTCATTTTCTGAGAGAGAATCACCTACTCATGTGTTGAGACCAAGACATTCCATTCCAACCACAAGAATCTTGATCTCTAGCCTTCCCCAAGTTGCTTTCCACTCAAATCATCTTTCCACCATAGCCAAATCTGTGTGAGAGAGTTGAGTGTTGGGGAGACTATCATTTGAAGCACAAGAGCAAGGAGTTCATCATCAACACACCATCTATTACCTTTTGGAGAGTGGTGTCTCCTAGATTGGTTAGGTGTCACTTGGGAGCCTCCGTCAAGATTGTGGAGTTGAACCAAGGAGTATGTAAGGCCAAGGAGATCGCCTACTTTGTGAAGATCTACCCTAGTGAGGCAAGTCTTTCGTGGGCGATGGACATGGTGGGATAGACAAGGTTTCTTCTTTGTGGACTCTTCGTGGGTGGAGCCCTCCTTGGACTCGCGCAATCATTACCCTTCGTGGGTTGAAGTCTCCACCAACGTGGATGTATGATAGCACCACCTATCAGAACCATGCCAAAAATCTCCGTGTCTCCAATTGCATTTGCACACTCCAATCTCATCCCTTTACTTTCTTGGAAGTTGCATGCTTTACTTTTCGCTGCTCATATACTATTTGCACGATTGCTTGAATTGTATTGTGAATGCTTGAAAATGTGTTAATCTACCACCTCAACTTGAAAAACTTAAAAACTGCCACCTTTATTTGTTGAGGGTCTAATAACCCCCCTCTAGACACCTCTTCTCGATCCTTTCAAACGTCAACTGGCACCTCCTCTTTACAAACGGCCCTTCAGCCGAACATGTCGTGCTTGGTTTGGCGCTCGGTCCCCGCGTCATCTCCAAAATTGACTGAAATGCCTCACATTTTGAAGCAACCGAATAATATAAATTGTTTGTCTCATTCTTTGTTAGACATCACCCTGTTAAATCTAACTCACCCCCTCTCTCTGGGGGGGAAACCCCACCGAGTAGGCACAAGGCGGCAGTCGACCAGCTAAGGGCCCAGGTCTACAAGCGATACGACCTAGTACAACAACGCCATAGGCCACGGTCAGCCAGTGGGGAGGTTTTAGTTGGATCTGTTCCCTCAATCAAATCCAACTGTAGGTCAACACGCAAACCATTGAAAGCAGGCGTTACAGCACGCCCCATGACACATTTACCCTAGACATTAGGCTAGTCACAGTGGGGAGTTACTTAGACTAGTAACTAGTCTATGTTACTACCTTCCTAGTGGGGAGTAACATATATGTGGTATCATGCAAGCCATCATTATTAAGATGTAGACTCACTTTGCCTTGGGATGTGTTATGTTATAGTAACATATTATGTTACTTCAACCATCTCTCTCCTTATTAAATACATACCATGTAAGCAAACCTTTCTTGGGGTGTGTTATGTTACTTGCTAAGTTACTCCCTGTATGACCAGCCTTACACATGCAATAAGTAGCACTAGTAACAGTCGGGTATCATTGGACTCAGCCGACAGTAGGTCATCCGACTGATCCTGTCCTTTGGATGACCGCCATCATGAACTGGCACTGGGCACTGGATTAAATATGTTAGTTTGATAAAATTCAATAAAAGTATACCCAAAGTGTTTATAATTGATAGTAGTATAGCACAAATCATACAAAAATTGTCAATACGTTTGAGACGTATCAAGCAACAACATAGAGTGTGACATTGTCCAAGTGTACACCTTGAAGCTTTCAAATGCTTTTTGGTGGGGCCGTCTGAAGCGTCTGAAAGTTGTTACCTTTGTTCGCGTTAGAATTTCCGATTTGATCACTTCGGAGCTTCCAAGATGTACAATAAAGTCAGTAATGGTTAGATTTTTTAGTCCCTCCTATTTATTGTCCCACATATCCCAAATGTTCACTCCAACCAAACTCCACTCACATATTTCGTTCTAAGGGAGAACTCCATCTCCTTATGCAATAAAACAAATGTTATCTGACATGATAACAAAAGGCGATTGTGTTGATTTGAGTTTGGATTAGTGTGCCAACTGAGCATAACTCTACTGGATACCCAAGTCAAGTTCTAACCTTATCACATGCATTCGTTCTGGGTTTATACATGACTTTTCGGCCTTGTTACATCAGTGAGTGAGAGACAACATGCCCATCAACTACAACATGCCCGTCGTGACTTTGTCAATCCCAAGATGTATTGGCTTAGTTTCAAAGTCACTTATATAGGTAGTGTATATGTGTGCATGCACATTTGCGCATCGTTCTTCAGTTTTAGAATTAATTCTAGTTTAGTCGCAGTAGTTATTATGGTAATTCACATTCCCTAGTGATACGTCTCCAACATATCTAATTTTCCAAACACTTTTGGTCTTGTTTTAGACTCTAATTTGTATGATTCGAATAAAACTAACCCGAACTGGTGCCATTTTCAGCAGAACTACCTTGGTGTTATTTTGTGCAGAAATAAAAGTTTTCGTAATTGGACAAAACTTTACGGAGATTTTTTGTTAAATATATATAAAATACTGGTGCAAAGATCTACCGGAGGGCGGCTGCCGGAGTAGATTCCCGTTAGATCCCTCGGTAGGGGTCCGAGCGCAGTTGGAAGTCATGGATCGGAGGTGACACGTGGGTTTTATCCAGGTTTGTGCCTCCGAAGAGTAATACGGTACATCCTACTGGTTTTGATTATTCATAGTGGAGAGATACCTCGTGTGAGAGGTTACAATGGTGTATGGCGTTTCTACTGCGAGTTCTCCTATCTGAAGATAGATGATCAAGAGGAACCCTATATATACCTCCCTTTATATAGACAGGAGAGGCCTAAAGTTTACATGCTAGATGCAATCTGGGGCGTCACTGTCACTACAAAAAAATACACTTCCGTGATGATACGTGTTTGTCATAGTAGATAGCGTTTTTTGTCATGCATGTACATCCATGGCGATTTTATGACAGAATCAAGATAGTCATACCTGTGCTGTCGTAGAAGTGTTCCATGACATTACCAAAATTATCATCACGGAAGTGTCCACTTCCATGACGATAAATCGTGCGTCACAGAAGTGCTTTCATCAAGGGTGACCAACACGTGGCATCCACCGTAACGGAACGCCGTTAAGCTATTGGGTCGGGTTTTGGATCCGATAACCCGTTAACAGCCCCAACCAATGGGGATTTTCCACGTGTAAAATCATCATTGGCTGGAGGAAACACGTGTCGGCTCATCATTGGGACAGATGACATCCACTCACTGGACACACTACAAGAAATATGTCAACTGGTGACCTTTTGTCAGTGACCCTGGAAGAATTGGTCATAAATTTATGACCATTTTAGACCAATAGGTCAAAAGCTGTTGGGGGGCTCCAAACCCTAACCTATAACAACCATTCTGGTCAGAAAGGTCATAATGTCATTACAGGAAATGGTCATAAAGCGGGAAGCACTGTCCACTGCCTCACGCCTAGCTGATAACAACCAATATAACATGGTCACTACACTTGATTTTGAATGAATTAGGATGATTAGGTAGCCACCTCAGCAACCTCGCTTATGTGTCACTGTCTAGGTGTCATTTTTGGTTAAATATTAATATTCAACAACAGACGGGGCACACACTGACCAGGACCCATTTGACAGGAGGGGCCGAGTGCTTAATTCGCCCAAAAAATGTGCGCTAGCGGGGACTCGAACCCACGACCTCGCGCTTGCTTCGCTCATTCGGTACTGCTGGGCTAGAGAGGGATTGTTGCTCAGATATGGGAACTTATCTATACATTATATAAAACCACGGCTCTCTCCTATCAGTGACAAGTTGGGCCTTCCGACCAGGTGGAGGCGGGTGGCATCAAACATAACAACACTTAGCATTTTTCTAGGTCTTCCGACCAGGTGGCAGCGGGCGGTGGCGGAAGCAAGCAGCGGACGAGGGCGGGGCCGGTGGGCGGCGGGCGGGCAGCGGCCGGCGGGCGGGGCTGGCGACCGAAGCAACCAGTAGGGGCCGCTCGCCTTGCCCACGACAGGAACGGCGACCTCGCCGCCGGTGACCTCGCCCACGGCCTCACTGCTCGCCTTGTCCATGATAGGAGCAGCTCGCCGAGCATGGGGGACTCCTCTCCCCCCTCTCCGCCGCAAGCACACCTCCCTGTATGCACCCCTCTCCCCCCTATCCTCTCCTTGCCTCTGATTTGCCTCAGATTTGCTTGTGTTGCGCCTGCTGATGAACACTAGCTAATTTGTTAACACTAGCTGAGGGGCATGGAAGTAAGAGAGATAATTTGAGTTTTTTATCTTACTAGATGAGGGACAGGAGATGAACACTAGCTAGTTATATCATTTTGAAACGGAAAGGAAAGGGGAAGGTGGAGATTCAATATGTTGAGGAGCTTAATTTGAAATGCAGTCTGATGGATCCATCAGCTGCAGCTGGAGCTTGCTTCATAAATGCTAGGTTTTATAGTGCAATCTTATGGATGGATGCTACAGCTCTGCCTGATCTCTTTGTGGATATCCTCTTTACAGGAACCACATATGTTTCTTAGTGCAGTTCTGCCTGGTCTATGTTAGGTTTTATAAGTTTTTGCTAGCTTTTCATTTATCCCATGTGAAATCTATATTTAATATGAACTGCTTTTTATTGCTGCCATGTGAAATCAGTAAACCATGTGAAACTGGACTAAAGTGATGAGAAATTGGAAATAGCTCAATGTTGGGTGCATATCTTATTTTCTGGCAGTTAGCATATAAAGTTAGGCAGTTAGCATATAAAGTTGGGTGCCTACCTTATTTTCTAGAATTTTAGCTTCCATTACTTCCATCCATTTTCATTAATTAATGTTGATGCACTTAGATTGATTTGCTAAGTTTCAACAATTTGTTGTCTTTGGCAGATGGACAGAAGCTGGATTAGAAAAGGAGTTAGAAAGTTTTCAAAAGAACATATGAAAGGAGTTGATGATTTCATGGCATTTGTTCGGGCAAACTTTGCCAACGATGATCACATTCTTTGCCCATGCTGCGAATGCCTCAACCGTCCAAGAATGGCTCAAGGAAGAGTGGAAGATCATCTGCTTCTTAATGGGATGTCCAGCACATATGATAGATGGATATATCATGGAGAACCTTTAGACAATCAACCTCAACATTTTGAAGCTGATACAGAGGCCCCTCATATGATGGGTGGTGGTGATGCTGGCATTGATTTCATGGAAAAGGTTTTGCGAGATAATGCTGTTTTGGAGGAAGAGGATGGGCATGAAGATGATAGGATTCCTGACCTATTGAAGGATTTGTACGATGCTGAAGATCGTGCTGATGGACAGAAGTCGTTGTTCGCTAAGGTGTTAGAGGAGGCGAAGCGCGCAGCTCATGAAGGGGGTAAATTTTCAAGATTTACCTTCACCGTGAAGTTACTCCACATCAAGTCTTTCTACCGGATTAGCAATGCCGCATTCAATGCAATACTCCGTCTTTTGAGCTTGCAATTCCCTGATAGTTGTGTTCCCAGATCTTATGATGAAGCATTGAGCATATTCCACAGGCTGGGGTTAGGTTATGTGTCAATACATGTGTGCCCAAATAATTGTGTCTTGTTTTAGAAGGATTTAGCAAAGCATGACAACTATCCAAAATGCAATGCGTCTAGGTGGAAAGATGCTGATGGGAAGAAGTCAATACCGGAGAAGGTACTGAGGCACTTTCCCTTGATACCAAGGCTGCAGCAGATGTTCATCTTGAAGAAATCATCGCGTGAGGTACAGTGGCACAAGCTGAAGCGGCAACCTGTGGACAATGAGCTGAGTCATCCAGCGGACGGAGAGGCATGGAAAGAGTTTGACCGTATACATTTAGATTTTGCTGTAGATCCAAGGAACATAAAACTTGGCATTGCCACAGATGGGTTTAATCCGTTTGGGAACATGAGCACGTCTTATAGCATGTGGCCAGTTTTTGTGGTGCCGTACAACCTGCCACCATGGGCATGCATGGATTAGTCCAACTTCATGATGTCATTGCTTATCCCGGGTCCAGAGTCTCCAGGAAAGGATTTTGATGTCTTTATGGAGCCCCTCGTAGAAGAACTGCTCCATCTCTGGACTGGTGTACCTACATATGATGCCTTGAGTCCGGAAGAAAAGTTCAATCTACGTGCCGCAATCATATGGTCCATCCATGATTTCCCGGCTCTGTACACTCTGTCTGGGAGGATCACAACGGGTTATCAGGCTTGTGTCCATTGTGACAAAGGCCCTTGCTCAAAGAGAATAAGGAGAAAGATCTGTGTCACATCCCTAGCTTCTGGTGCTGCCTAGTGTTTGCATCATGTTTAAATTTTTGAAACTTGAACTGAGGAAATTTGGAAGCCTCAAAAACTTAAATAAAAGAAGGGCAAAAACCCTAAAATCTCATTCATTGTTCCAAAATGCTCTTCTTAAATGTTTGATAATTTTGGCAAGGGTTCAGTTGTCACATCCCTAGCTTCTGGTGCTGCCTAGTGTTTGCATCATGTTTAAATTTTTGAAACTTGAACTGAGGAAATTTGGAAGCCTAAAAAACTTAAATAAAAGAAGGGCAAAAACCCTAAAATCTCATTCATTGTTCCAAAATGCTCTTCTTAAATGTTTGATAATTTTGGCAAGGGTTCTGGTCCCAACCAAAATATTGAACATTTTTAAGGACTTAATCTTGGGACTTTGAATATAAATCATTAGCTATTTGAATTTGAATTATATTCATATAATTAGAATATAATTTCAAATACCCCTGAAATATTTTATGAGCTTTTGGAAAAGTCCATCTAGCAAAATGAAAATATTCAGAGGAGTTTTTGGCATTGTTTGAATTGTTTTAAATTCAAAACAGTGACAAAAGATTTAAAAAAACAGAAACAGAAAAACAATAAAAGAACAGAAACTCACATGTAACTTACGTGGCGTTCTAGCCCACCTGGCGGCCCATCTGAGCTGGCCGGCCCAGCCCACCTCCTCCTCTCTGTCGTCTTCCTCCCCCTCGCCCCGAAGCAGCTCGGTGGCGAGCGCAGATGCCGTGCGGCCACCCCCACCCTACCTGCCTGCGTCCCCGTCACCTGGATCTCTCCTACGTTGCCAGGCACCCCCAGGCCTCCCACTCTCTCCCCATACCCCTCTCCCTCCTCTGTCTCTCTCCCTCGCTCATCCCCGAACGCACCCGAGACCGCCGACGAGCACCACCGGAGCCACCAGCATCCCCACGCCCAGCCAGTTAGGCCACGAGCTCCGCCTTGGATCCGGGAAGCTCTACCACGACGCACGCGACGCCGGGTGCCCTGAAGCCACGCCATCACCGCCATCTTCATCGCCACGGCCGGCGATCGCAGCCGCTCGATTCGCAGCACCGAAGACGCCCCCGAGCTCGCTGACCACCTCATCGTTCTCCCTGTGAGCTCCTGCTGCCTCCTCTTTGCTCGCTCCCTCCGTTCCCGTCCCCTAGCTCCGTCTTCCACCACGGCTGAAGCTCGCCGCCGCCGTGCCTCGTCACCGTCGTGGCCAGAGCCACAGTGGCTCGAAGCCGGGCACACCATCGTGCTCCACACCTCACCAGGAGCACGTAGCACGCACCAACGCCTCCCCTAGCGCCCTGCATCGCATAACCCGCCGTTGGCCGAACTCCGGCCGTCGCCTCCCTCGCCGCTGCCGACGCCACAGCTAACCCCAGCTCCTCTGGCTTGCTCCATTGGATGCGCACAAGCTCGAGCTCCCTGTAGAACCCCTCCGCGCGTCGAATGGGCGCCGGAGCAGCCGTCCCGGCGTGCCTCCGTCGTCGGTTGACGTCACCGGCGGTTACACTCTGGCGGGCTGACGTGGCAACGTCTTTAGCAGCTAAACATGCTAACTAACCCCACTCCTTGGACACTGACAGTGGGCCCTGCTGCCTAATTAAATCGCTATTAGTTTTAAGTTAGTTTAGTTAACAAAACCAGCGGACCCACGCGTCAGGGTTGACTGGCTGACGTGGAAGTTGACCGGACCCACCTGTCTGGGGGACTAACCAGCCTGAGCCATTGACACATGGGCCCCACAGGTCAGATTTGACCTGGAACGGCTCCGTTGACCTGCTGACGTCACACTGACGTCAGGCTGACGCAGTAAATCATTTTCTGGATTAAAAACAATTTAGAAAATCCAGAAATTTGTATAAACTTCAAAAATTCATAGTAATTCAACCGTAACTCCAAATGAAATAATTTATATATGAAAAATGATCAGAAAAATCCAATCTATCCATATGTACCTTTTTCATGCATGTTAGAACAACTTATGACTACTGTTTAGGACAATTCAATTAAATGGCATATAAGAAATCACATATGAAGTTTGAATTTGAATCTTTGATTCAAACCAACTTCATTTAATCTGGTTTTAGTTGCATTAGCTCAAACAACAGCATATTGCCATGTCATGATCATGCATCATACTTTCCATTGCATTGATTGTGTATTTTCCTGTTTGCCGGTATTTGTCCCCTCTCAGTAGACGACGTACTGACAATGAGTTCGATGACACCGATGAAGAGCTATACTATCTTCAGAAGTGCCAGGCAAGCAAAACCCCCTTGTTCATTCCGATACAATCCCACTCTCTCGCTCCTGCTCTCTTTTACTGCATTAGGACAACAACAACTTATTTGTTACTTGCTGCGGTAGCTGAACCCCTTTCCTCTGCATGACCTGTCATTGCCACAGTAAATAGATGAAACCCACTAGCATGAGTAGGAGTTGTTTGAGCCCTGATGTGCCTACTCATACATGCTTGTTTGTCATGCCTGCTACTGCTTAGAGTTGAGTCAGGTCTGATTCATCGGAGATGAATCGGAGGTGTGTGAACATGTCCTACTATTGAGAGATAAGTGTGTGAACACGATTTGGTAAAGGTAGCGGTGAGAGGCCATGTAGGAGTACATGGTGGGTTGTCTCATTGCAGCCGTCCTCAGGAACTGAGTTCTGTGTTTGTGATCCATGAACAGTTACTACCACGCATTGGAATGCTTAAGTGCCCCTCTCGACTTATTAATCAACCTGATCTCTGTCCAGGAGTTGCAACTAGTTTCTGGTGTTTGTAGGTAGTGTTAGTAGTCTACCAAGTGGCACCCGGTACAGGTGGGCTTGGGACAGACTAGGCACAGTGGCACGGTGTACCAAGTGGCACTCGGATGGTGGGCTTGGGAACCCTGCTCACATCGTTTGGGGCCGTGAGCGACACCCCGGCCGGATCTCCTTGCGGATGGAACCCGAATAGGCGATAAACCTGGACGAGAGACTTGTGTGGTTAGTCAGGTCGTGGCCGACACCCTCGCTGGGCTTCCGCTTGAAGGTTGCCGAGTACATGTCGTGTAAACGACGGTAAGTGGTGAGAGCGTGTGTGAAGAAGTACACCCCTGCAGGGTTAATATGATCTATTCGAATAGCCGTGTCCGCGGTAAAGGACTTCTGGGTTGCCTGTACAGTTCATAGATAACTTGAAGTGGATACTCTAAAATACGCAAGATAAGCGTGAGTGCTATGGATGGCGTTCTCGTAGGGAGACCGGAGCGGATCCATAGTGGTGTATTGATATGGTGAATATGTGGACTCGTGTGCGCCACCTCAAAAGAGTTACTTGCAGTCAAAGTTCAGGATAGCCACCGAATCAAAGCTGGCTTGCTGCAGTTAAACCCCACCATCCCCTTGTTGATAATGATGCATATGTAGTTAGATCTGATGTAAGTCTTGCTGGGTACATTTGTACTCACGTTGCTTAATTTATGTTTTTGCAGAGAGACTTCAGTCTCGCTAGTAGTACCGCGTGGACTTCGACGTTTAGCTTGTTACCTCAGCTACGATCTTGTGCCCTCGGCAGGATCTGGTAGATAGTCATTCTTCTCAGCCTTTTTCATTTGTAGATGTCTGTACTCAGACATGTTATGCTTCTGTTTGTGCTTTGACTTGTATGCTCTGAATGTTGGGTCGTGAGACCCATGTTTGTAATATCTCGCTCCTCGAAGCCTATTGAATAAAACACTTGAGTCGTAGAGTCATGTTGTGATGCCATGTTGTATTTGCGCATATCGAGCATATTGTGTGTATGTTATTGAAATGCTTGGAATGTCTGGGATCTGACTATCTAGTTGTTTATCCTTAGTAGCATCTCTTACCGGGAAATGTCTCCTAGTGCTTCCACCGAGCCATGGTAGCTTCCTACTGCTCCGGAACACTTAGGCTGGCCGGCACGTGTCCTTCTTTGTTCCTGTGTCTGTCCCTTCGGGGAAATGTCACGCGATGAATACCGGAGTCCTGTTAGCCCGCTACAGCCCGGTTCACCAGAGTCCTGCTAGCCCAGTGCTACAGCCTGGATTCACTCGCTGATGATCGACACGTTCGATGTTGGGTCATGGATGCTTGTCCCTGTAAGTTTGTGCCACTTTGGGTTTACGACTAGCCATGTCAGCCCGGACTCCTTATCATATGGATGCTAGCGACACTATCATATACGTGTGCCAAAAGGCGCAAACAGTCCCGGGCAAAGGTAAGGCGACACCCGTGGGGATACCATGCGTGAGGTCGCAAAGTGATATGAGGTGTTACATGCTAGATCGATGTGGCATTGAGTCGGGGTCCTGACAGCTTTGGTATCAGAGCCTGACTGCCTGTAGGATTACCAAGCCAAACTGGTTGAAGTTGAGTCTAGAAATTCTTTAGTTATATAAGGGAATTGATTGTGGGATGGAACGTAAGGCTCTTTTTACTCCTTATACCTTATGCCCTTCTGATCTGAGTCATCTTATCTTTCCTACGGGGATTAAGAACTAGGCTTTCTTTTCTTTCTATCAGGATCACGTGTTACTAATCCATAGACTTGTAGGATTGATGGTTCTAATCTTCAGTTCGGTTCCTACTACTTCCGTGTATTCATAGTTGGCCTTGGAACCTTGACATTGTGCTTCTAAGTGGTTATGCCACCATTTTTGTAGCATGTCCCAAATCTTTTTGAGCATTTACAGCAGTTATGCTGTCCGAGTCATCCCAGGTTTCTAAATAGTGTGATGCATTTGCAAATCCCTTCCTCCTGTTCCCGATGTGCCTTTGGTCAGATTAATCACACAAATCAATGAGTTGAGGTACTTTATTGCCTTGACATATATGTTGGAGCTAGTATTATGACCCTAGGTGTCTTAGGGGATCATCTAGTAATCTAGCCATGTTCGTGTTTCCAGTGTGATGATTCTGGCCATCATTCTCGAAAGCATCCTGTGATGCCAACTAGTTAGTAGGTATTCTACTTCTGGGTTTTGAACCCGAGATTTACCCTACTTACCTCATGTTGATAGTGATTGCTAGTTCCTTTAGGATACTAGTAACCTTTGCGTTAGTCCTCGAGGTCCGTGGTATTTCCTTCTTCCAAATACTATGAACCGCTTATGGCAGAAGTTCCTTGAACCAAGAGATCACAACAAGAATGCTCTCGATGAGTTCTCGATTCTATGTTGATACTCTGCCAGTCCTTCCTCTTCAGCATGGGTTATCCGGAAGAAATATGCTGAATTTGTTCGGCATACTAATCAATGCATCCACAACTCAGAAAAACATATGTTCCTTTAGGTTGTCCCTCTTTAGTTGTCTTCTGACCTCGTCTATCAATTGATAGTCAGGAGTAGTTATGCATCCGTGTTCATCGATGCCACTACTCTTGTGGTCCGTCAAGCCATTCTATTCTGGAATAACTAGGAGAAACAAACTCCAGTACCTCATCCATATCCAGGATTGGGTCAAAGCAGTTGTGTTTCGCAGATCAAATACTAATCCAGCTTTTGTTCTGTTCTACCTTGGAGTATCACCATCTTTATATTAAGGTTATCATGGGAATTGCACACCATCCGATGAACTCTTGATACAATGATACTTCTCGCCATCGATATTCATTCCTTGGTTCCCGTGTTATTATAACCGAAACGCCGACAAGTGAATCGTGATGTGTGAAATTTATACTCCTAGCAACTCAGTTGCTTGGTAGTTAATGGACAATACTCTCATTCTTAGCGTGTTGGTTATGGAATCATCATCCTAAGATTGATCGTGCAACCTAGTCCATATTTCTGGTGCACACTTCGATCAATGGGTTAGGATTGTGCCAATCCCTTGCTTATTTGATCATTTCATCTTGCCCTGAAAAGCAAGATTGTTCTCGAGCCTAGTGACATATCGGTGGTTCGTGATTTTCTGAATATCTTCTCGGAAGTATCACCAGGTCGTCACCTGACCGCTATGTTGAGTTCATGATCAAGTTGGGTTTTCTGTAAACCACCCTTTCTCCAAGAATCTGTGTTGGATACCCCTGAGCTAGTTAGTCACACCAAACAACAACTTGGAGAGTTGTATGATAAAAGCTTGTCTAACCTAGTTCATTTCCAAGGGGATATCTTGTGTATGTGTGTTTGTTGTAGAAAGATGATTTCTTCATCGATTGGTCCTCGTGATCAGTTGTTGAACCTATCGTCTTGCCCAAACCTTGATTTGAGTGTGGGCCATCGTCAAATCAAGTTAGAACCAACGATATTCATAATGTTGTCTTACTCGTGGTTGATTCCTCGAGCATACACCATTACATCTTTTGGTCTGACCAATGCTATCACATTGTTCACATAATTGTGGAACTCCACTTATATGGAAACATGGATGAATTGTTGTTGAGCCCATCAACAACATTGTTTTCTTCTTCATGATCTATGTTGAACATCCAGCTAGTATTGGAAACTTTTATAAGCGTTATCTTCATGACCCGTTCGTGAAGCATATGTTTGGACGAAAGAAGTGAGTCCCTCTAATTCATGTGCATTTGATGCAAGTTGCCGCCATGAGTTTGAGAAGGCTTATTTTACCTCCTCCGGAATCATCCCAAGTCACGTGCAAAGTATTATGTGGTCTGTTAGACTGATCATCTTCGTTCCATATGAACTCCGTAGCACACTAAGCCACTGATTGATTTGTTCAAGGAAAACAAGTCTAGCGCGCGTAAAGACTTCGAAATCCTTGATGATGGTTCCCCACCTGAACTCGGTAGTGTTTCATTATAAGACTACTACGTGGTCATGCTTGTCTTGGACAACGTGTTCACATGTATGTAGCAGAACCAGCTCATGTTTTGGAGCTTGCTATCGTAGTTCATTCCCTGAGAATCTCGCAACATCATCTCGTCGATTTGTGTTGCAAACTTCCATTTTTCTTTCTAGACTTGATGAGTATGGAATATTCTGACACCAACCAGTTCTGAATCTCAGGCAGATATGATGGTTGGAACATTTCCCAAGAACTATAATATTGGTCCCTCGATAACCGGTAAAGTGGATGTCGTGGCCAACACACCCAGCCGGAAGACCTGTTATTGTAATATCTTGATTGAAGAAGTTGGCCACCTTCCCATAAGGACTTCATAGGATTTACTTCCGTAGTTATTCCTTATGATTTTTCTGTTCCCGAAGTCCGACCTTTTCTTGATGTCCTAGATATCAACCCAGTTTAATAAATGGGTTGTGCTAGCACATCAAGGAGAACATTAGAAGCGGAGTGCTAAATGTCTCTCGGTCGATCATCCAGATTCTGTTTCCTTGGCCTCGCTAAGGTGAAATCTAAGAAGGTGTTATCTTCGTTTGCATCTGCATCGTCCATCACTATTCATCATGGTGGTATGTTGTGTTGCCAGGATCCTTGACATGGATGTTGGTAAAACCTTGATGAATATGGAAATGCTCAAGTTCTGGAGAGCACGCGCAAGCAAAATCATCCCTTGAGTTGTTTTCAACAAAGTAATCCACATCATCTATTCTAATCCGGGTATGCCATTCTACCGAAACCCTACAAACGATCGCTCGAGAATTGCCTTAGGCTGGTATAAAGAGTTTCAATGATATCTCAATCAAAGGTAATTCTTTTTGCCACCTAAGGGGATATATCTACGAGTCACCATCCCTAAGGTGTCTCGTTGTGGTATCATGGCAACTCAACTCCTCGCTACGTTGACAACCATTCACCACCTTCTTGAGCGTGAAATTGCTGTCCACCTAGTGAACCTTCGTCATCCGTTTCTTTCCACCCCTCTTGATGTGTATTTTGTGTCTCAACCCGAGAGATGGTTCTATGTCTCATTCCGTGAGTTGCTCGATCTTCGAGAAGATAGATTCTTCCAGAGTTTTTCCTTTCTTCTCGTTGTCATGTTGGATGGAGTTCTCAGAGCAAGACGCCGAGACAAAGATGAGGATCAAATCAACGTTCATTTGAAGTACAACCTAGACCGTGAAGATTGCGTTAGTTGTGTTCCCCCATCATCTTACCCTACGCTTGAATCTCGGGACGAGATTCTTGTTTAGTGGGGGCGAGTTGTCACATCCCTAGCTTCTGGTGCTGCCTAGTGTTTGCATCATGTTTAAATTTTTGAAACTTGAACTGAGGAAATTTGGAAGCCTCAAAAACTTAAATAAAAGAAGGGCAAAAACCCTAAAATCTCATTCATTGTTCCAAAATGCTCTTCTTAAATGTTTGATAATTTTGGCAAGGGTTCTGGTCCCAACCAAAATATTGAACATTTTTAAGGACTTAATCTTGGGACTTTGAATTTAAATCATTAGCTATTTGAATTTGAATTATATTCATATAATTAGAATATAATTTCAAATACCCCTGAAATATTTTATGAGCTTTTGGAAAAGTCCATCTAGCAAAATAAAAATATTCAGAGGAGTTTTTGGCATTGTTTGAATTGTTTTAAATTCAAAACAGTGGCAAAATATTAAAAAAAACAGAAACAGAAAAACAATAAAAGAACAGAAACTCACCTGTAACTTACCCGGCGTTCTAGCCCACCTGGCGGCCCATCTGAGCTAGCCAGCCCAGCCCACCTCCTCCTCTCTGTTGTCTTCCTCCCCCTCGCCCCGAAGCAGCTTGGTGGCAAGCGCAGACGCCGTGCGGCCACCCCCACCCTACCCGCCCGCGTCCCCATCGTCTGGATCTCTCCTACGTTGCCACGCACCCCCAGGACTCCCACTCTCTCCCCATACCCCTCTCCCTCCTCTGTCTCTCTCCCTTGCTCATCCCCGGACGCACCCGAGACCGCCGACGAGCACCACCGGAGCCACTAGCATCCCCACGCCTAGCCAGTTAGGCCACGAGCTCCGCCTTGGATCCGGGAAGCTCTACCACGACGCACACGACGCCGGGTGCCCTGAAGCCACGCCATCACCGCCATCTTCATCGCCACGGCCGGCGATCGCCGCCGCTCGGTTCGCAGCACCGAAGACGCCCCTGAGCTCGCTGACCACCTCATCATTCTCCCTGTGAGGTCCTGCTGCCTCCTCTTTGCTCGCTCCCTCCGTTCTCGTCCCCTAGCTCCATCTTCCACCACAGCTGAAGCTCGCCGCCGCCGTGCCTCGTCGTCGTCGTGGCCAGAGCCACAGTGGCTCGAAGCCAGGCACACCACCGTGCTCCACACCTCACCAGGAGCACGTAGCACGCACCAACGCCTCCCCTAGCGCCCTGCATCGCCTAACCCGCCGTTGGCCGAACTCCGGCCGCCGCCTCCCTCGCCGCTGCCGACGCCACAGCTAACCCCAGCTCCTCTGGCTTGCTCCATTGGATGCGCACGAGCTCGATCTCCCTGTAGAACCCCTCCGCGTGTCGAATGGGCGCCGGAGTAGCCGTCCCGGCGTGCCTCCGTCGTCGGTTGACGTCACCGGCGGTTACACTCTGGCGGGCTGACGTGGCAACGTCTTTAGCAGCTAAACACGCTAACTAACCCCACTCCCTGGACACTGACAGTGGGCCCTGCTGCCTAATTAAACCGCTATTAGTTTTAAGTTAGTTTAGTTAACAAAACTAGCGGACCCACGCGTCAGGGTTGACTGGCTGACGTGGAAGTTGACCGGACCCACCTGTCTGGGGGACTAACCAGCCTGAGCCATTGACACACGGGCCCCACAGGTCAGATTTGACCTGGACCCGCTCCGTTGACCTGCTGACATCACACTGACGTCAGGCTGACGCAGTAAATCATTTTGTGGATTAAAAACAATTTAGAAAATCCAGAAATTTGTATAAACTTCAAAAATTCATAGTAATTCAACCGTAACTCCAAATGAAATAATTTATATATGAAAAATGATCAGAAAAATCCAATCTATCCATCTGTACCTTTTTCATGCATGTTAGAACAACTTATGACTACTGTTTAGGACAATTCAATTAAATGGCATATAAGAAATCACATATGAAGTTTGAATTTGAATCTTTGATTCAAACCAACTTCATTTAATCTGGTTTTAGTTGCATTAGCTCAAACCACAGCATATTGCTAGGTCATGATCATGCATCATACTGTCCATTGCATTGATTGTGTATTTTCCTGTTTGCCGGTATTTGTCCCCTCTCAGTAGACGACGTACTGACAATGAGTTCGATGACACCGATGAAGAGCTATACTATCTTCAGAAGTGCCAGGCAAGCAAAACCCCCTTGTTCATTCCGATACAATCCCACTCTCTCGCTCCTGCTCTCTTTTACTGCATTAGGACAACAACAACTTATTTGTTACTTGCTGCGATAGCTGAACCCCTTTCCTCTGCATGACCTGTCATTGCCACAGTAAATAGATGAAACCCACTAGCATGAGTAGGAGTTGTTTGAGCCCTGATGTGCCTACTCATACATGCTTGTTTGTCATGCCTGCTACTGCTTAGAGTTGAGTCAGGTCTGATTCATTGGAGATGAATCGGAGGTGTGTGAACATGTCCTACTGTTGAGAGCTAAGTGTGTGAACACGATTTGGTAAAGGTAGCGGTGAGAGGCCATGTAGGAGTACATGGTGGGTTGTCTCATTGCAGCCGTCCTCAGGAACTGAGTTCTGTGTTTGTGATCCATGAACAGTTACTACCACGTATTGGAATGCTTAAGTGCCCCTCTCGACTTATGAATCAACCTGATCTATGTCCAGGAGTTGCAACTAGTTTCTGGTGTTTGTAGGTAGTGTTAGTAGTCTACCAAGTGGCACCCGGTACAGGTGGGCTTGGGACAGACTAGGCACAGTGGCACGGTGTACCAAGTGGCACCCGGATGGTGGGCTTGGGAACCCTGCGCACATCATTTGGGGCCGTGAGCGACACCCCAGCCGGATCTCCTTGCGGATGGAACCCGAATAGGCGATAAACCTGGACGAGAGACTTGTGTGGTTAGTCAGGTCGTGGCCGACACCCTCACTGGGCTTCCGCTTGAAGGTTGCCGAGTACATGTCGTGTAAACGGCGGTAAGTGGTGAGAGCGTGTGTGAAGAAGTACACCCCTGCAGGGTTAATATGATCTACTCGAATAGCCGTGTCCGCGGTAAAGGACTTCTGGGTTGCCTGTACAGTTCATAGATAACTTGAAGTGGATACTCTAAAATATGCAAGATAAGCGTGAGTGCTATGGATGGCGTTCTCGTAGGGAGACGGGAGCGGATCCATAGTGGTGTATTGATATGGTGAATATGTGGACTCGTGTGCGCCACCTCAAAAGAGTTACTTGCAGTCGTAGTTCAGGATAGCCACCGAGTCAAAGCTGGCTTGCTGCAGTTAAACCCCACCATCCCCTTGTTGATAATGATGCATATGTAGTTAGATCTGATGTAAGTCTTGTTGGGTACATTTGTGCTCACGTTGCTTAATTTATGTTTTTGCAGAGAGACTTCAGTCTCGCTAGTAGTACCGCGTGGACTTCGACGTTTAGCTTGTTACCTCAGCTACGATCTTGTGCCCTCGGCAGGATCTGGTAGATAGTCAGGCTTCTCAGCCTTTTTCATTTGTAGATGTCTGTACTCAGACATGTTAAGCTTCTGTTTGTGCTTTGACTTGTATGCTCTGAATGTTGGGTCGTGAGACCCATGTTTGTAATATCTCGCTCCTCGGAGCCTATTGAATAAAACACTTGAGTCGTAGAGTCATGTTGTGATGCCATGTTGTATTTGCACATATCGAGCATATTGTGTGTATGTTATTGAAATGCTTGGTATGTGTGGGATCTGACTATCTAGTTGTTTATCCTTAGTAGCATCTCTTACCAGGAAATGTCTCCTAGTGCTTCCACCGAGCCATGGTAGCTTCCTACTGCTCCGGAACACTTAGGCTGGCCGGCACGTGTCCTTCTTCGTTCCTGTGTCTGTCCCTTCGGGGAAATGTCACGTGATGAATACCGGAGTCCTGTTAGCCCACTACAGCCTGGTTCACCGGAGTCCTGCTAGCCCAGTGCTACAGCCTGGATTCACTCGCTGATGACCGACACGTTCGATGTTGGGTCATGGATGCCTGTCCCTGTAAGTTTGTGCCACTTTGGGTTTATGACTAGCCATGTCAGCCCGGGCTCCTTATCATATGGATGCTAGCGACACTATCATATACGTGTGCCAAAAGGCGCAAACGGTCCCGGGCAAAGGTAAGGCGACACCCGTGGGGATACCGTGCGTGAGGCCGCAAAGTGATATGAGGTGTTACATGCTAGATCGATGTGGCATTGAGTCGGGGTCCTGGCAATCTGCTATATTGGGCACCGCCGCTTTCTTCCCCGAAACCATCACTGGCGAAGAAGCAAAGATTTTAATGGTGAGAATGAAACCCGTGACAAGCCAGTTGAATTCACTAAAGAAGAGCTGGAGCAACAACTTGAAAAGGTGAAAGCTGTGAGACCAGGAAAGCTGGCGAAGAAAAGAAAGCGTGAGGAAGGTCAATGTTGGGACCGGAGGTCTTGTTTGTGGGACCTACCATACTGGGCTGATCTGAAATTAAGGCATAATCTCGATGTAATGCACACTGAGAAAAACATATGCGAGAATCTGCTAGGGGCGTTTCTGAACAATGAAGGGAAGACAAAGGACACGGTTAGTTCTAGGCTTGATTTGGAGGACATGGGCATAAGAGAAGATTTGCATCTACAACACAATGAAGATGAGGATTCATTTGAAATGCCACGAGCATGGTATACAATGAGTAAAGAACAAAAGCTTGCATTATGTGAATTCCTAAGAGCGGTGAAATTTCCAGATGGTTATGCTGCTAACCTAGCAAAGTGTGTTACTTCTGATGGATTCAAGCTTTCAGTACTAAAAACCCATGATTGTCACATCCTCCTCCAAAGGATTTTATCGGCGGGCCTCCGAGGAATTATGGACAAGGATATATATGAAGCGGTTGCTGAGCTGGGAAATTTCTTTAGAGAACTGTGCTGCAAAACACTCAAGTTAACTGTCCTAGAAAGACTTGGAAAATAAATCCCAATTATTCTTTGCAAGCTCGAGAATATTTTCCCTCCAGCTTGCTTCATCGTGATGGTCCATTTGGCGGTGCACTTACCAAAAGAGGCAATGCTTAGAGGCCCTGTGCAATACAGTTGGATGTACCAAATCGAAAGAAGGATGCTTACTTGTAAGCGTTATGTGCGAAACACGTTGACGAGTGCTTGACTTTTTGCTCTAGATACTTTGGTGATGTGGAAACAAGATGGAACCGGCCGGGCAGAAATAGAGAGCAGTCTGATCCGCAAAGTGGTGATGTCTCTGTTTTCAACCATGGTGTGAACTTTCTTGGAGCCTCACAATACTTGGAGGCTGGTGATGAGTATGACAAGATGGTTTGGTTTGTGCTCAGCAATTGCGCCGAGGTTCTACCATATATCGAGTATGTTATATCTTGTGCACTCATTATATATATATATTTGCTTGGGTTGGCACCAGCCTAATGTTTTAATTCACATGTTTTGTTGGCATTGCAGGAAATGCAAGGAAGAGTTAAATCAGGAAATGCAAGGAAGAGTCAAATCAGGAAATGTTCAATTAGATTAGATAGGGATTGGATTAGATTAGGGTTTGATTTGGTTAGGGTTTGATTGGGAGTGCATTAGATTAGATTAGGGTTGGATTATATTAGGGTTTGATTAGTGGGAATTGATTCAGTTAAGGATTATGTTGTCAAGTATGCTTTGTGCCTTTTGATAAGAATGGGAAGTATGCTGTCAAGGATTATTCAGTTAAGGGTTCTTGTCAAGTATTCAGTTAAGGAATTAGATAAGTACATATGTATGAGACACTTGGTATGAGCTGTAGAATGTTCTGTGCCATTTGATATGCAGCAAGTATGAGCATTATGAGGCAGTGAGACACTAGTGTGTTCTAATTTGTTTTTCTTTTTGTAATGTTTTACCCGAGTGGCTAAGCACTGCTATGTAGGTGTACAAATACAATGGGATCATGCTAAGCACTGCTATGTTGGTGCTTATGTTCTGATGTGTACAAATACAATTCTATCTAGGTGTTTGCACTGCTAAGATTTTCTTGGTCTCTTGTTTTTTCTGTTTTGATCTTATATTCATAGAAGTTTGCATATGTGTGCATCATGTAATGTGATCATGCTAGCTCAAATGATCATAATCTATTGATGATGCATGAAGTATTTCCTGCTATAATTTTCTTCAGTCACACTGTTGTTTTGCTGTAAACCTGAGACTTCTTTCTATTGTAATATTGAAACTGTTGTTTTGCTATACACTATTGGTCCATTTATAATAGATATGGTTCTGGTCAATTTATAGTAGATATGGTTCTGGTCAATTTATATTGCTGTGTTCTGGTCAATTTATAGTAGATTTTAGTGTTGTTGCTGTTGGTGGCCACCTGATGATGTTGCTGTTGCTGTTGTTGTTGATGTGCTTGTTTTAGTGTTAGTTTACTATGCTATTGATGTTGATGTGCTCGTTTAATTTACAATGCTGCTTTTCAGATAAGTGAGATGGCTGGCTTGGAAGGTTTCGAGTTCTTTGAGATCGTAATTGAGAAATCTTGCAGTAGGCAGGTATGTTTATCACCACCTCATTTCTTTATCATCACTCTGCTGTCTAGTGCTTGATTGCCACAATTAACCACTGCTTGACCCTCGCTGCAGAGGCTGCCTGACAAGTTTGCAAAGATGCTCACTGGTCGTGAGCCCCACAAAGTGAAGCTACGGGAGGCCGACAGCGGGCTTCACAGGCTGTGGGACGTGTTGGTGGTGTTCAATGGTGAAGGCCACATGTACCTAGGGCCCGGCTGGGAGGATTTCGCCCGCGCCCATGAGCTACAGCTCGGGTACTTCCTTGTCTTCTGCTATGATGGCGACGCCATGTTCACCATGAAGATGTTCAACAACACCATGTGCCGCATGTACTACCAGCACGACGATGATGCCAGTAAGCTCTCTGCCTCTCTTCTTCCTGTCCTTTTGGCTTCCTCTACCAGCACGACGACAACACCATGTTCACACTTTGTTGCATTTGGCCAGGTAATGGGAGCAGCAGCGGGGATGACGAGGAGCAGAGCAGGGATGACAAGGAGCAGAGTGGGCAAGAAGAGGAGCAGAGCGGGGATGACGACCTTGCTATGGTGGTGGCTGACGACGACCTTGCTATGGTGGTGGCTGACGACGACCCTGCTATGGTGGTGGCTAACGACGACCCTGCTATGGTGGTGGCTGACGACGACCTCGCGATTGTGGTGCCTGACGCAGACCTCGCAATGGTGGTGCCTAACGATGACCTCGCGATGGTAGTGGCGCCGGTGATTCCATACCTGGGCGACATGACCATGCCAATTGTGGTAGAGGAGTACATCCGCGTTGGGATTCGCCACTCTGAGCGCATCAGGTTGATGAAGGAGAAGAAGGAGGAGCGAAGATGTTAAGAAAATGAAGTGGCAATGTTAAGCATGTTAGGTTTAAGCTTGTTAGTGTAATCTGAACATGTCAATGTTAAGTATGTCAGGTTTAATTTTGTGCATGCTCATGGATGCTGTATGACAGTGTCATCTAAACATGTCAATTTCTTAACAATGAATATTTAGTTTGGTAATTGATGGGAATTGAAATTTTTTATGCATGCTCATGGATGAAAGATAAAATTTTGGGTTTTTGTGCATGCTCATGTATGAAACAATATAAGTTTCATTTTTTGAATGCTTAAAACATGACTCAAACCCTAGCCACGGACGACCGCTGTGACGAAATCCGCCGGTTTTTGAAAACACCGTAAAAAAATTCAAAAACCGTTTTTCATTTTTTGAATGCTAAAGACATGCATTTTTTCGTGAAGCGGCTACAAGGTAGGCATTTTATCACAGAATCGACAACAGATTGGCACGGCTCAAACCCTAGCCACGGACGGCCGCCGCGACGAAATCGGCCGATTTTTGAAAACACCGTAAAAAATTCAAAAAAATCAAAAAAATGGGAGACCTCCGCGTCACATCATCAAATGTGGCCTACCAACTAGCAAAAATACTAAACTTGCAATACAGATGTTTTCTTGAAAAAGTGTTCTCAAAAACGACCTACCATGAACGAAGATTCATGGCTTTGAAGCCAAACTAGCAATGATATGTCCGCATCCAATGAATAGTTTCTGATAATATGCCCAAATTTGGCGCATGCCTCCGTCTTGTGATGGCAAACAATGTTGCCAAAGCGAGGTTCCAACTTGTTTAACAAGAAAAACCATTTTTCATTTTTTTGAATGCTAAAGATATGCGTTTTTCGTGAAGCGGCTATAAGGAGGGTCACGCCAAACGGCGCCATTCCATGTCTATCTCAAAGTAGACCCTATTTTACGGATGGTCACCAAAAAGCATGCATTTCCGACCCTCGTAGCTACTCCCGGCAATTCAGACCACCTTCGGCCGATTCAGCTGGAACTGGCTAGAATTTGAATTGCGGGTCCTCCAAAGCTTGCCCGTTACTTTTGCCAAAAATGCTTTTTAGGTTCACAGGTAGGCATTTCATCACAGAATCGATAACAGATTGGCATGGCTCAAATCCTTACCACGGACGGCCGCCGCGATGAAATCGGCCGGTTTTTGAAAACACCGTAAAAAAATGGGAGACCTCCGCGTCACATCATCAAATGTGGCCTACCAACTAGCAAAAATACTAAACTTGCAATACGGATGTTTTCTTGAAAAAGTGTTCTAAAAAACGACCTACCATGAACAAAGATTCATGGCTTTCAAGCCAAACTAGCAATGATATGGCCGCATCCGATGAATAGTTTCTGATAATATGCCCAAATTTGGCGCATGCCTCCGTCTTGTGATGGCAAACAATGTTGCCAAAGCGAGGTTCCAACTTGTTTAACAAGAAAAACCGTTTTTAATTTTTTGAATGCTAAAGACATGCGTTTTTCATGAAGCGGCTACAAGGAGGGTCACCCCAAACGGCGCCATTCCATGTCTATCTCAAAGTAGACCCTATTTTACGGACGGTCGCCAAAAAGCATGCATTTCCGACCCTCGTAGCTACTCCCAGCAATTCAGACCACCTTCGGCCAATTCAGTTGGAACCGGCTGGAATTTGAACTGCGAGTCCTCCATAGCTTGCCTGCTATTTTTGCCAAAAATGCTTTTTAGCTTCACATGTAGGCATTTCATCACAGAATCAACAACAGATTGGTATGGCTCAAACCCTAGCCATGGACGGCCACCGCGACGAAATAGGCCGGTTTTTGAAAACACCGTAAAAAATTCAAAAAAAAAATCAAAAAAATGGGAGACCTCTGCGTCACATCATCAAATGTGGCCTACCAACTAGCAAAAATACTAAACCTGCAATACGGATGTTTTCTTGAGCTACTCGGTATGATTTTAACCATGATTTCTACAAAGTTTACAAAAAAACCCTATTTTTTTCTGCCTCAAAACCTCTAAAAACCGGTGAAAATTTCCCTCCCACCCCACCAAAATTTCCCTCCACTTCTCTCCCACTACCACGCGGGACCCACCACCCCTCCTCCACTAAGCACGCGGGATTCCCTCCCCTCCCCTCCCAAAATTTCCCCTCCCTCTCCCATTACCCACCCTGCAACCCTAGCGCCGCCCCTCCTCTGCTCCGCCCCGATGAACCGCCCGCTCCCACTCCCTCCCCTCCGTGCCGCCCCGCTCCCACTCCCTCCCCTGCTCCGTGCCGCCCCACCACGATGCTGCGCCGCCCCTCCCTGCTCCACGCTGCCCCGCTCCCACTCCGTCCCCTGCTCCGTGCCGCCCCGGCATGCTGCTGCGCCGCCTCGCCACGCCGCGGTGTGCCGCCCACCCCGACGATGAATCCACCCATCTCTCTCCCCTCGATGACGATTGCTACATCGACAGCTACATCGACCGCCCGGGCTATGACTACATCAACGACAGTGAGTACATCGGCGACGGTGGCTACATCATCCACATCATCAACGATCGACGACGGCGACAGGTACCCCTCTCCTCTCCCCTCTCCCCTTGATCTTCTAGTGTTCGGTAGATCCCCCTCCTGGTTGACCTAGGGTTAGGATTCGGTTGATCTAGGGTTAGGATTCGGTCGATCTAGGGTTAGGATTCGGTTGATCTACGAGCTCCTGGTGGTTCTTGTTCATGTTCATCGGACAAGTTGTTCATGTTCATCGAGCTCCTGGTTCTTGTTCTTGTTCATGTCAATCTAGGGTTAGGATTCGTTTTCTTGTCAATCTAGAGTTAGGATTCGCGCGTCGGCTCCTCCCTCCCTGCTCGAACCCTTCTGATCCAGAACATGCTCGCCAGATTCACTCATGGTGCTTGGCTTGGGTCACAGTTGGTTATGTTGCATGCGTGTCCTTGTGCACTTGTAGTGCTGGTGGTTTAAGGCACTGAGAATTGGAAGCAGGCTCTTATGGCAATTTAGATCTCATCTAGTAGTTCTTAGTTTGATCTGATCATTTGTGGCAATGTAGAATTGGAAGCAGACGCTTATGGCAACTGATTGAGTGGAGTATCCTTCTCAGCCAAGCACAAATCTGCTTGTTTTTAAATGCCCAATTGACAGTAATTGCACGTCCTGCAAGACATTGCTTTTTTATGCTTATTATTATTACTGTTTAAAAGCTTGCACCGTTTATCAGATATATTGTTTATTTGTTTGGATCTTTCATGTCATAATCTTAAAAAATGCTTGTTTGATACTCCTGGAGCCCCTGGTGGGTTGTTTGATCCTCCTCATGGTTTAGGGTTCATGTTGATGGAGAGGAAGTGCATGATTTTAGGGGATGGGGATGGATGAGGAAGTGGATGAGGTTTGAGGAAGACCTCCCTCTGGTTCATGTAGCTTGTGTATGATTTAATTACTTAGCTTGTATCAGTAGCACTTGGAGAAGGTGCCCCTCAGGGCCTCTCATGCTGCCCATTCCTGTTGTTTTGAGGTTATGGGTGCGTTTGTTGTGCGTTTGGTTATATTGTGCTTGTGCGTTGGTCTGGTTCATGGCGTGTTTACTGCTCTTGTGAGCGGGGGCTGTGTCACTGATGTTTCTGAACCTGATGTTCATGCTGTATCTCTCTGATGAGATGTATGGCCAAGTGAATGCTGTCATGATGTAAGCCGCATACAGTAAGTAGACGGTGTTGTGTTCAGTCACCAAGCTATAGTGGAATTACATGATTCACATGAGCACTTCTTTATCAGCATAGAGTCCATCCCATGTGGCCCTCTCGCCTTTTTTTTGTTGTTGCAAAGACCGGGAACTTTATTGAGCAATTGAGAATAATGTTTTCATCTGCTTTTGTACTTCTGCAAGTACTGTTGTTTCATGCTTTACTAGTGGAAACATCTAGTTGTTTTGAAGGTCCTCATGATATACTCGTCTAGCTTGCTGTCAGACTGTCTAAGCATGTGTACATGACACCAATTCACTAGTTCATGTTGCTTGCTTGCTAACATACATGTTGCTTGCAAGCATACATGCTTAATTAGGGTTTCCATCAACAGTACTTGCTTTTATCAGTAGCACATGGAGAAGAAGCTACCTGCTTGCTTATTAATTAGGGTTTGTATCAATAGTATTTGCTTGCTTCTTTTCAATTTCCTTCATTGCTTGCTTTTTTCTATCAGTAGCACTTTGCTTGCTTGCTTGTTTAGTGTACATATATTTCCACTGTACATGCATGCTTGTTTAGTGCACTTACATGTTTGCTTAATTAATAACAGAACATCAGTGTATGTGCATGATGGTCCAAATTCTTTCCTTTATTGATACAAGTGCATCATTTTACTTTATCCCTGTTGTATCTGATTGTTGTTTATTCTGTTTTGCAAGCACCACCTCAAGATCATCCATGGCAAGGATGACAAGGTCAAACATGAGGCCAACCGTTGGTATGCAACTTGCTCCTTGTGGTTATACTGTCAGTTTCATAAAATCCGTGTCTTAATATGCTAAGTGAAATGTATTGCTGCAATCTGAATAAGCTGGCTTAATTGTGCCTGTGTGCTATTAGTCTTCCTTACCTGAATAACTAGGATTAAATGATAATAAAATTTCATAAGATATGTTTGGATGTTTGTCCATGCATTCCAAACATTCACCTAATAGTTATATTTCCTTTATCATGCAAAGAAGAGCCTCTCACCGAGTACGAGAAGGTTAGGGCTAGAAATATCATGAGGAACAATCGGATGTTCCAGTCCCTTGGCATTGGTGCAATAGTGTCGATGATTAAAACAAATGGTGTACAAGAAGGTAGAAGTGATGAGGTTCAAGAAGGTAGTGGAGTTATCAATGATGACCCAGAGTACAATCCTAAGGAGGATGAAGTTATTGATGGAGAGGAAGTGGATGATGTTGTAGTGAGCAAGACTATTAAGGTGCAAACTCTGTCTTGCTTGGAGGGCTGGGGTTCTTTTATGCTATGTTATTCCTTGTGCTCACATATTTCTCTTGTGATCTAATGCTTTTTTCTGTGCTGTTTATACGAGGCACTTAAGGAATCTAGGACGAAGAGGCCTGGTGTTAAGAAGACAATCAGCAAGAAGAAGAAGAAGAGCTCAGAAACATCTGCTGCAATGCCTCCAGGAAGGGTGATGGCCCCAGCTCCAGGACAAAAAAAGAGGATCCTGGAACCTAATGAACCTTCCCTTGATAGAGTCACAAGGCAGAAAGCAAAGATGGCGACTGCGACGGACCATCAGGAAAGGCTGCTGCGCATGGACTCTCAGACCTCGGTGCAAATGGGTGATGAGTTACCGCCCATGGATGAAGGAACCACTCTCAGCATGGATGGAAGTGGCACTGTCTGCCTAGATGAAGGAGGAACCATCTGCATTGATGAAGCAGGCACTGTCCACACAGACCTCAGCCCTGTTGCACCTTCTATTGACAGGAATGCTGTCATCAATGAAGAAGAACAGCAGCTTGTGCTTCAATCAGGCAAGTTGACCTTTGCAATGCTATCTTTTACTAGTGCATTTTCCAAATGGAATGATCATGTATGCTTTTGTCGATTCCTGCATTTGTCGATTTCTATTCTAATTTATGAGTTCAATTTCATTTTTAGATGCAATGACTACCAAGACTAGACTTAGAAAGGGCAAAGGGCTAGAGAGGATCACCAAGTCGCTTGGTAGCAAGGTGGCTATCCAAATTGCCGAAGGGATGAAGCATCCAGAGAAGCCTCTGCAGTCAGCAAAGCTTGCTTCTAAGTGTGGACTCGTTGCAAGAAGCCATCTTCCGGTTCTTCCTCACTTCAAGCTTTACAAAAAAATGCTAGTCTATTGGAGAACTACATTGGGAAAGTTGCTGTAAGCTACTTGTTTCATAGTTAATGTGCTATCTATTTTCTGTTACACCTATGCATGATCACTAATATTGTTCCTACCTTGTTTGTTGTCTTGGTAGGCAAATTTTGAGATGAACACGGACTCGGAGACCATCAAGACCGCGTGCAAAGATATTCTGCAGAAAAATTCAAAGAACAGACGCCATCAGATCAAGAAGAAGTGTTTTGATACCGTAGCCGCAAATAAAGTCAGCATTAAGTCTCCGGTACCTGATCTGACGGATGGTGAATGGCAAGCTCTGGTGGAGATGTGGTCTACCCTAAGACACAAGGTTTGTCTCTGCTTTGTTTGATGCTTTATGTTCTACACATGATATGCTAGTGCTAGATCATGCTGACAGTATGCTTTTTTGTAGGAAACCTGTGTGTCGAACAAGATGAGTCGAGAAAAAGTCGTGTACAATCAGAGAACTGGTTCCAGGCACTACACAGCACACATTTTTGCCACTGTGAGAACTTTTCTCTAGAGACCTTACCGTTTGATCCTCGTTGGATAACATTTCTGATTCTTGCTGAATAACATTTTGATTTTTGTTGAAAAACATTTCAGAAAGAAGAGCGTAAGGGTGAGGAGCTGTCTGCGATTGACTTGTTTAAGGCCACCCACAATAGCAAGAAGCACGGGTTTTCGGAGCCAGTCAAGACTGCTATAGTAAGTCACTCCATGCTTTGTCCATGCCCTGTTTGATTCACAGCCAGCTTTGATGCTGTTTGATGCTTTGATGATTTGATGCTATATGATTCGGAGCCAGTTCCATGCTTTGATGCTATTTGATAGTTCCATGCTTATAGTTCCATGCTAGGCTTAATGAAGATATCAGAACAGCTTAATGAAGATAGTTCCATGCTGTTTGATTCACACACACTGTGTTCCATGCTTTGATGCTATTTGATAGTTCAACAAAGATATCAGAACTTGTTGTAGCTATTTGTTGCATTTTTTATGACATGATGAAATTTGAACTGAATGTTAGTCGGGAAGCCATCTTATATAGAACCACCATTCTAGGCTTAATGAAGCGATCATATTGTTCCAATTGCATGTCTCCAGGTCACTAGTCATCATCTTCTTGTATAGATTTTGTGTGCTGGTTTGGTTACTTCAAATAATCCATTTGTGTGTTGGTTTGGTTTCTCCACTAATGCCTATCATTTTCCTCCATATGCGAGCTTGACATGGAAAAAATGAAGGACGCGCTGGTACCAGAAGGTGAAGAGCCAAAGTCTACTGTTCAAATTGTCGAAGAAGTGCTGTTGAAATCTGTTAAGCAAAGCACATTCCTCATGAATGTTGGGCTCCAGTCATCTAGGAAAAACTCCCGCAAAGCAACTGCTGAAGTGTTTGCTCATGTTCGTGACCTTGAGCAGAAGCTGGAGAGGTCCGAGCTTCAAGCTGAATTGGTGCAAGAAGAATTAGCGGCAATCAAGATGAAGGCGGAAGAATCTGAAGCTGCACGCGACAAGGGACTTGAGCTGCTGCGCAAGAAGTCTCAAGAACAGGAAGAGAAGTTAGCCCACTTGATGGCTCTCTTTGGAGCTAAGGTAGTTTGATGGCTGTGTGCTACCTCTTGAGCACTGCGTTGGATTTCCCCGAAGAGGAGAGGATGATGCAGCAAAGTAGCATAAGTATTTCCCTTAGTTTTTGAGAACCAAGGTATCAATCCAGTAGGAGACCATGCACAAGTCCCTCGTACCTACACAAAACGATAGCTACTCACAACCAACGCGATTAGGGTTTGTCAATCCCTTCACGGTCACTTATGAGGGTGAGATCTGATAGAGATGATAAATAATATTTTTGGTATTTTTGATAGATAGATGCAAAGTAAAAAGTAAAAGGCAAAGTAAAAACAAAGCAAGTAAATAAAGCGATAGAGATTGATATGATGAGAATAGACCCGGGGGCCATAGGTTTCACTAGTGGCTTCTCTCAAGAGCATAGATATTCTACGGTGGGTGAACAAATTACTGTTGAGCAATTGACAGAATTGAGCATAGTTATGAGTATATCTAGGCAATGATCATGTATATAGGCAACGTCCAAGACAAGTAGATCGAAACGATTCTGCATCTACTACTATTACTCCACTCATTGACCGCTATCCAGCATGAATCTAGAGTATTAAGTTAAAAACAGAGTAACACCTTAAGCAAAATGACATGATTTAGAGGGATAAATTCATGCAATATGATAAAAACCCCATCTTGTTATCCTCGATGGCAACAATACAATACGTGCCTTGCAACCCTTTCTGTCACTGGGTAAGGACACCGCAAGATTGAACCCAAAGCTAAGCACTTCTCCCATTGCAAGAACTACCAATCTAGTTGGCCAAACCAAAAATGATAATTTGAAGAGACTTGCAAAGATAACTCAATCATACATAAAAGAATTCTGAGAAGAATCAAATATTTTCCATAGACAATACTGGACCATAAACCCACAATTCATCGGTCTCAACAAACACACCGCAAAAAGAAGATTACATCGAATAGATCTCCACAAGAGAGGGGGAGAACATTGTATTGAGATCCAAAAAGAGAGAAGAAGCCATCTAGCTACTAGCTATGGACCCGAAGGTCTGAAGTAAACTACTCACACTTCATCGGAGGGGCTATGGTGTTGATGTACAAGCCCTCCATGGTGGATGCCCCCTCCGGCGGAGCTCCGGAACAGGCCCCAAGATGGGATCTCGTGGATACAGAAGGTTGCGGCGATGGAATTAGGTTTTTGGCTCCTGTTCTAATCGTTTGGGGATACGTAGGTATATATAGGAGGAAGGAGTACGTCGGTGGAGCGCCAGGGGGCCCATGATGTAGGGGGGCGCGCCCAGGGGGGCACCCTCCACCCTCGTGACCGCCTCTGGCACTTCTTGGAGTAGGGTCCAAGTCTCCTGGATCACGTTCGGTGAGAAAATCACGTTCCCAAAGGTTTTATTCCGTTTGGACTCCGTTTGATATTCCGTTTCTTCGAAACACTGAAATAGGCAAAAAACAGCAATTCTGGGCTGGGCCTCCGGTTAATAGGTTGGTCCCAAAAATAATATAAAAGTGGAAAATAAAGCCCAATATAGTCCAAAACAGTAGATAAAGTAGCATGGAGCAATCAAAAATTATAGATACGTTGGAGACATATCAGGCATCCCCAAGCTTAATTCCTGCTCGTCCTCGAGTAGGTAAATGATAAAAAAGAATTTTTGATGCGGAGTGATACTTTGGCATAATTTCAATGTAAATCTTCTTAATTGTGATATGAATATTCAGATCCGAAAGATTCAAGACAAAAGTTCGTATTGACATAAAAATAATAATACTTCAAGCATACTAATCAAAGCAATCATGTCTTCTCAAAATAACATGGCCAAAGAAAGTTATCCCTACAAAATCATATAGTCCGGCTATGCTCCATATTCCCCACACAAAATATTTAAATCATGCACAACCCCGATGACAAGCCAAGCAATTGTTTCATACTTATGACATTCTCAAAACTTTTTCAATCTTCACGCAATACATGAGCGTGAGCCATGGATATAGCACTTATAGGTGGAATAGAAGGGTGGTTGTGGAGAAGACAAAAAGAGGGAAGATAGTCTCACATCAACTAGGCGTATCAACAGGCTATGGAGATGCCCATCAATAGATATCAATGTGAGTGAGTAGGGATTGCCATGCAACGGATGCACTAGAGCTATAAGTATATGAAAGATCTACAAAAGAAACTAAGTGGGTGTGCATCCAACTTGCTTGCTCACGAAGACATAGGGCATTTTGAGGAAGCCCATCATTGGAATGTACAAGCCAAGTTCTATAATGAAAAATTCCCACTAGTATATGGAAGTGACAAAATGAGAGACTCTCTATCATGAAGATCTTGGTGCTACTTTGAAGCACAAGTGTGGCAAAAGGATAGTAGCATTGTCCCTTCTCTCTTTTTCTCTCATTTTTTATTTGGGCCTTTCTCTTCTCTTTTTTTATGGCCTCTTTTTTTTTGTCCGGAGCCTCATCCCGACTTATGGGGGAATCATAGTCTCCATCATCCTTTCCTCACTTGGGACAATGCTCTAATAATGATGATCATCACACTTTTATTTTTCTTACAACTCAACAATTACAACTCGATAGTTAGAACAAAGTATGACTCTATATGAATGCCTCCGGCGGTGTACCGGGATATGCAATGAATCATGAGTGACATGTATGAAAGAATTATGAAAGGTGGCTTTGCCACAAATACAATGTCAACTACATGATCATGCTAGCAATATGACAATGATGGAGCGTGTCATAATAAACGGAATGGTGGAAAGTTGCATGGAAATATATCTCGGAATGGCTATGGAAATGCCATAATAGGTAGGTATGGTGGCTGTTTTGAGGAAGGTATATGGTGGGTGTATGATACCGGCGAAAAGTGCGCGGTATTAGAGAGGCTAGCAAAGGTGGAAGGATGGGAAAAAGTGCGTATAATCCATGGACTCAACATTAGTCATAAAGAACTCATATACTTGTTGCAAAAATCTAGAAGTTATCAAAGCAAAGTATTACGCGCATGCTCCTAGGGCGATAGATTGGTAGGAAAAGACCATCGCTCGTCCCCGACCGCCACTCATAAGGAAGACAATCAATAAATAAATCATGCTCCGAGTTCATCACATAACGGTTCATTAAACGTGCATGCTACGGGAATCACAAACTTCAACACAAGTATTCTTTGAATTCACAACTACTTAACTAGCATGACTCTAATATCACCATCTTCATATCTCAAAACAATTATCAAGCATCAAACTTATCTTAGTATTCAACGCACTCAAAAGAAAGTTTCACATATCTTGAACACCAAGTATATTAACATTAAGCGAATTACCATGCTATTAACGACTCTCAAAATAATCTAAGTGAAGCATGAGAGATCAATAGTTTCTTTAAAACAAATCCACCACCGTGCTCTAAAAGATATAAGTGAAGCACTAGAGCAAAAATTATCGCGCTCAAAAGATATAAGTGAAGCACTATGAGCAAAACTATCAAGCTCAAAAGATATAAGTGAAGCACATAGAGTATTCTAACAAATTCCAATTCATATATGGCTCTCTCAAAAGGTGTGTACAGCAAGGATGATTGTGGTAAACTAACAAGCAAAGACGCAAATAATACAAGACGCTCCAAGCAAAACACATATCATGTGGTGAATAAAAATATAGCTCCAAGTAAATTACCGATGGAAGTGGACGAAAGAGGGGATGCCTTCTGGGGCATCCCCAAGCTTTGACTTTTTGGTGTCCTTGGATTATCTTGGGGGTGCCATGGGCATCCCCAAGCTTAGGCTCTTGCCACTCCTTGTTCCATAATCCATCAAAAGAATTCACCCAAAACTTGAAAACTTCACAACACAAAACTCAACAGAAATCTCGTGAGCTCCGTTAGAGAAAGAAAACAAAAGACTACTTCAAGGTACTGTAATGAACTCATTCTTTATTTATATTGGTGTTAAAACTACTGTATTCCAACTTCTCTATGGATTATAAACTATTTTACTAGCCATATATTCATCAAAATAAGCAAACAACACACGTAAAACAGAATCTGTCAAAAACAGAATAGTCTGTAGCAATCTGTAACTAACGCAAACTTATGGAACTCTAAAAATTCTAACAAAATAGGAAGTCCTGGAAAATTTGTTTATTTAACAGAAGCAAAAAGAATCAACTCAAAAGCACGTTCCTGTTATTTAACAAAATTATATTCGTGCATGCAAAGTTTTTGTTTTTCAGCAGAATCAAATCAACCATCATCGTAGGTTATCCTATAGGTTCTACTTGGCACAAACACTAATTAAAACATAAAACCACATCCAAATAGAAGGTAGATGGATTATTTATTCCTAAACAAAAGCAAAAACAAAAAACACAAAATAAAATTTGGTTGCCTCCCAACAAGCGCTATCGTTTAACGCCCCTAGCTAGGCATAAAAGCAAGGATAGATCTAGTTATTGCCATCTTTGGTAGGCAATCCATAAGTGGCTCTCATGATAGATTCATATGGTAATATTACTTTCTTTCTAGGGAAGTGTTCCATGCCCTTCTTTAAGGGAGATTGGAATCGAATATTCCCTTCCTTCATATCAATAATTGCACCAATCGTTTTAAGAAAAGGTCTACCAAGATTAATAGGACATGAAGGATTGCAATCTATATCAAGAACAATAAAATCTACGGGCACATAATTCCTATTTGCAACAATAAGAACATCATTAATTCTTCCCATAGGTTTTTTAGTAGTGGAATCCGCAAGATGCAAGTTTAGAGAGCAATCATCAAAATCACAGAAATCTAGCAAATCACACAAAACTTTGGGAATAATAGAGACACTAGCACCCAAATCACACAAAGCATGAAACTCATAATCTTTAATTTTAATTTTAATAGTAGGTTCCCACTCATCATAGAGTTTTCTAGGAATATAAACTTTCAACTCAAGTTTTTCTTCATAAGATTGCATCAAGGCATCAACAATGTGTTCGGTAAAGGCCTTATTTTGATTATAAGCATGAGGAGAATCTAGCACGGATTGCAACAAGGAAATACAACCAATCAAAGAGCAATTTTCATAATTAAATTCCTTGAGATCCAAAATAGTGGATTTAGCAATATCTAAGTTTTTATTTATTTCAATTCCACTTTCATTAAATTCATCATCAAGATCTAGAAACTCCGAATTATTAGAACGCCTTCTAGGTAAAGGAAGATCATATTCAGATTCATCAAGATTCATATTGCAAAACAAAGATTTAATGGGGGAAACATCAATAAATTTTAGATCTTCATCTTGATTTTCATAGGAATTCGGTTTAGCGGCCATCTTATTGACTAAGGTAGCTTGCATATCCGAAATTTCAGTGGTCATCTTTTCAAGACGAGCAATTTGGGCTCTTATACCATCAAATTATTTAGACATATCATCGAGTTCTTTATTCATATAACTCATAAAACTTTTTTGTTCCTTAAGCTTGTTTCTAAAGAAATTATTATGCTCAAATTGTAAAACCATAAACTTTCTGACATTGCTTTCAATCTCCTCTAACCTTTTAAGGTGAAGATCACCAAATCTAGGTAGAGCCATCGTGATAAGCAAGCAAACTAACACACGAGCAAACAAAAAGGCAACGAGAAAAAGGCAAACAAGAAAGAGAGGAGGAGATTGGGAAAGAGAGGGTGAGTAAAACGGCAAGGGTGAAGTGGGGGAGAGGAAAACGAGAGGCAAATGACAAATAATGTAATGCGAGAGATAGGGATTGCGATGGGTACTTGGTATGGTTGACTTGCTTGCGTGAGCCTCCTCGGCAACGGCGTCAGAAATTCTTCTTGCTACCTCTTGAGAACTGCGTTGGATTTCCCCGAAGAGGAGAGGATGATGCAGCAAAGTAGCGTAAGTATTTCCCTCAGTTTTTGAGAACCAAAGTATCAATCCAGTAGGAGACCATGCATAAGTCCCTCGTACCTACACAAAACGATAGCTACTCGCAACCAACGTGATTAGGGGTTGTCAATCCCTTCACGGTCACTTACGAGGGTGAGATCTGATAGAGATGATAAATAATATTTTTGGTATTTTTGATAGATAGATGCAAAGTAAAAAGTAAAAGGCAAAGTAAAAACAAAGCAAGTAAATAAAGCGATAGAGATTGATATGATGAGAATAGACCCGGGGTCATAGGTTTCACTAGTGGCTTCTCTCAAGAGCATAGATATCTATGGTGGGTGAACAAATTACTGTTGAGCAATTGACAGAATTGAGCATAGTTATGAGTATATCTAGGGAATGATCATGTATATAGGCATCACGTCCAAGACAAGTAGATCGAAACGATTCTGCATCTACTACTATTACTCCACTCATCGACCGCTATCCAGCATGCATCTAGAGTATTAAGTTAAAAACATAGTAACGCCTTAAGCAAAATGACATGATGTAGAGGGATAAATTCATGCAATATGATAAAAACCGCATCTTGTTATCCTCGATGGCAACAATACAATACGTGCCTTGCAACCCTTTCTGTCACTGGGTAAGGACACTGCAAGATTGAACCCAAAGCTAAGCACTTCTCCCATTGCAAGAACTACCAATCTAGTTGGCCAAACCAAAAAGGATAATTCGAAGAGACTTGCAAAGATAACTCAATCATACATAAAAGAATTAAGAGAAGAATCAAATATTTTCCATAGTTAATACTGGATCATAAACCCACAATTCATCAGTCTCAACAAACACACCACAAAAAGAAGATTACATCGAATATATCTGCACAAGAGAGGGGGAGAACATTGTATTGAGATCCAAAAAGAGAGAAGAAGCCACTAGCTACTAGCTATGGCCCCGAAGGTCTGAAGTAAACTACTCACACTTCATCGGAGGGGCTATGGTGTTGATGTAGAAGCAGTCCGTGGTGGATGCCCCCTCCGGCGGAGCTCTGGAACAGGCCCCAAGATGGGATCTCATGGATACAGAAGGTTGCGGCAGTGGAATTAGGTTTTGGCTCCTGTTCTGATAGTTTGGGGATATGTAGGTATATATAGGAGGAAGGAGTATGTCGGTGGAGCGTCAAGGGGCCCACGAGGTAGGGGGCACGCTTGGGGGGGGGGGGGGGGAGGGCGTCCTCCACCCTCGTGACCGCCTCTGGCACTACTTGGAGTAGGGTCCAAGTCTCCTGGATCACTTTCGGTGAGAAAATCACGTTCCCGAAGGTTTTATTCCGTTTGGACTCCGTTTGATATTCCGTTTCTTCGAAACACTGAAATAGGCAAAAAAACAGCAATTCTAGGCTGGGCCTCTGGTTAATAGGTTAGTCCCAAAAATAATATAAAAGTGGAAAATAAAGCCCAATATAGTCCAAAACAGTAGATAAAGTAGCATGGAGCAATAAAAAATTATAGATACGTTGGAGACGTATCACTGTGCTGTGAACCTCTTTGTCTTTGAGCTAAGGTAGTTGTTGCATTTTGAACGTGTGAAACCGGGAGCTGAGCTGAGAGCTGTTGCATTTTGTTGCGTTTTGCTGTTTAAACTAGAGCACTTGTGAAGTTATGTGATCTTGTGAACCTGGATCACTTGTGCACCTGGGCCTTTCTGTGAAGTTATGTGATCTTGTGAACCTGGATCATTTTGTTTATTTTCTATGAAGTTATGTGGATCACTTGTGCACCTGGGCTTGTCGATCTCTTGTGGATCACTTGTGCACCTGGGCCTTTCTGTTTATAGTTATGCAAAATGAGAACCTGGGCTCTAAAAAGGCCAAGGCCCAAACAAGAATTAGACCAAAAAGGCTTGGGCCTAAAAAAAGAAATGTCTGTAAGATTTTTTTTATAAAAGGCTGCATACTAGAAAATAAAAAGGCCAAGGCCCAAATTCGAACTAGACTAAAAAGGCTGTGGCCCAAAACAATAGTGGACTATAAAAAAATTCATCAGAAAAAGGCTCCATTCCGAGAAAATAAAAGGCTAAATTATTGGGCCAGGCCCATGCACATAAGCAAAATAAAGAGGAAAAAAAATTAAACGGGCCGAATTATTGGGCTTGGCCCATGTAGACGGCTGAAATGGAACGGGCTGATACTATTTTACGACCTTTTCATTTGGTCGTAATTCTGCCACGTCAGCTTGTCACGGTGGATCTGACGTGGTGTGGTCAGATTGCTAGTGACCAAAATAATTGGTCGTAAAATCTATGACCTTTTTTGGGTCATAAACGTCTACGACCTTTCCAGAAGAAAGGTCGCTATAGTCAGTTAATGACGGCCAGCTTTGAACCTTATGTTTTTGGTCACAAAAAGTTCTCAAATTGAAAACAATGACCATTCAGTGACCAATAGTGGTGGTCACAAGTTGACATATTTCTTGTAGTGACAGAAGGCGCCTATGATACGTCGACACGTGGCACGACCCAACAGTGGCCCATTCCTGTGAAAAGGCCGGCCCGTTTGACTTGGTCAAAAGCTGGCGGGCCAGCCCATGGAAAGCCTGTTAACGGCATGTTAGCATATAGCCCATTTACAGCCCGCTAACCCAAGGCCCGTTACGGCCTATGCGAATTAGGCCCAGTAGCGTCATCTGGGCCATCCAATATGATTCCAGCCCGTTTTCACTTCTAGCCCATGTATGGCCCATGACGTCTTTCGGCCCATATGAGGCCCTTTGTAACTCTTGGCCCATTAGCGTCCCGTGCTGAAACTGGCCCGTAATGAACAGTGTATTACTTTACACCCATTAACGGCCCGCGGTGAAACTGGCCCGTAATGAACAGTGTAACACTTTATACCCATTAACGGGCCGTTATTCCGTTGGGCCGTTTCCAGCCCAAGTTAACTTTCGGCCTTCTGAGGGCCCATTTATTCTTGGGCTCATTTGCAGCATTCGGTTACTTATGGCCCGTTACTGTCATTTTCTGCTTGGCCCGTCGTTACAGTCGGCCCGTTTGTGGTCCATTAGTGTGTTGGGCCATTTTCATAGCATCACCAAATACGACCTATTAACCGCCCGTTATGGTCAGCCCATAAAACATACGATTTCCATTATAGGCCCGTCTACGGCCCATTAAAGGCCCGTACAAGACCCATAAATGAGTCGGCGGCCCATGGATCCTACGTGACGTAGAAGGCCCATGGATCCTACGAGACGTAGAAGGCCCATGGATCCTGCGAGACGTTGAAGGAACATGGATCCTGCGAGACGTAGAAGGCCCATGGATCCTACGAGATGTAGAAGGCCCATGGATCCTACGAGACGTAGAAGGCCCATGGATCCTACGAGACGTAGAAGGCCCATGGATCCGACGGCCCATGAAGTGCCATGGTCGGGCAAGTTGGCCCCATTTGAATGATATGGCATATTCAAAGAATTATCCTACTAAATACTATCACCTCTAAAAAGCATACACTATACAACAAAGAGATCAAGGCATAGAAAGGTAGAATAATCCTACACTATACAATAAAGAAATTACAGCCGATTATACCCACTGGGCATTATGGTTCGGCACAGGTGATAATAAAGCATACACAAACAGCAAATTACATACACTGGGCAAATACAGCTCATACATCATGGACACGCATCAACTTAACTCCATTTGAACTATAATCTCTTCAGAAAATAGGATTGGCTGGATTCAGATAGCACAAATTTTAGTCTGCAAAATCTCCAATTCCTTCATGGTTACCTCGGTGTCTTGTTTCATTTTTTTGACTCCTGCATCTAATACCTGCATGTCCAGTCTCAACTTATTGATTATACGTTGACAATCATGTACACGTTGTCTTGCCACCTCTAGTTGATGCTCGAGAACATCAGCACATTTCAATTCCAATCCATAATCATTCGGTAACGGCCATGCCGCACTGCTCACAGATTTTTGTGTTGATGTCACTTCATCCTGAAATGTTTCTGTAAGTACACATGACTAGGGCAAAAATATAGTTACAACAGTGAAGCGAACAAGACACTATTTTGTACTACATGGCAAAACAGGACTAACAATAATGTTACACGTCACTTTCATAAAAAAAATGTTACATGTCATGAAGCATAAGCAGGTGATATTTTAAAAATTACAAAAAATATAGTCCGTGCAGCCCGCATACAGAAATCCCTCTTAGTTCACCAAAGGAGCATGATGTTGGGGCCCAATCGAAAACACAGACAAGTTACAAATTTAGACAACACATTGTGTATAAGTAAGCAAGCAGTTGGCCATTCTGTACCTCGATTAAAGTCTTAGGGAGCATAATGAACAGCAGAGAGTTTCATACAAACATACTACAGCAAGCAAAACTATGCAATCATTAGCGTAGTATAAACTAGATTGTGAGCCTCATGCAATAATAGTTGGCTAATAGACTTCAAAGCTTCAGGCACACTTCGGCAGAGTAATTAAATGGTAAGGCCTTTAATTATGTCAACTAATAGTGATACAAGTACCGAACATCAGGCATAATTATTTGGGCATCTCATTAAGTGAGGACAAATAAAGCAATTGAAAAGAGAAAATTAACTATGCCTGAAACAAACCAGGAATTGAACTGTTGAGTTGCATACAGTGACTTACCTTAGCAGGTTGAAGAGGCTTAGCGCAGCTCCTACTTCTCTTGCAAGGCTCCTTCCTAACATCTTGTACTTGGAAATCCTCAATCTTATCTTCATTGCACCCCCTCTGCAAGGTGACACAAACTAGTTACTCGTCTCCTTGGAAGATAAATATGCATACTTTCCAGTCTGTGAACACAAAATGATGAGATTATAACAAAACAACACCACATAATGAAACATGCCGCATCTCTTGCACTTGCACACAATGAAATGAGCATTTACTATGTCTGCACTATGTAAAAACTAGGCATACCTTCGAACTGGATCTCCAGGTACTCTTGGAGAGCCTACTGTAGTGTACAGCCAAACCTTTGTGTCACCTATGAGTTAGACAAAGCCCCACTATAGCAGCCCTTAGTGTTTAAATCGTAGACAAGATCTGTTAGAGTGTTAGGTCAAGAACAACAAGAAAACAAAGCAAACAGTCCTAGTATGGCTGGCTGATGCAAACAAGCAATTGAACAGATGTGTGAGCAAATCTTACATATCAAGAAAAGAAGCAAAGAAGGAGGCTTAAAGACCATCACTTGACTGACCAGATTTAAGGGGCATTTAAACATCATGTGCAATGTATGAACTAACATAAACATTGCATATTCCAGATTCTACAATGGAATGCACATGTATTAGGTTATGCCATGTATGATGATGCCTAAATGTACAGATAGCAGGCAGGAGTGATTCATCATTGCATGCACAATTGAATTGCAGGTTAAGGGCCAGTTCGATTCCGCCTTTTCAGGGCATATTGTCAAAATAAGCCATAAAAGATGTAAAGAAGTCATTTTTTAGTTATGGGCTTGGGCTTAACTAATTTTGCTTTGGAGGGGGGTATTTCATGTAGAACCTCACTAAAAATTGAGGGGAAGGGGAATAGTGAAATGACTCTGTTGTCTGCCTATATTACACTCAAAATGCAACTGCTGACGCCTGTGTCACACCTGACCCTCAAGTAAAAACAGACACGCAAGCATTCATTGCCTTGCCTGCTTGCATCTCCTCTCCCCTTTCCCTCTACCTCGAGCCCCTGCCTGCAGCACTAGGGTTCCTCCAGCGAGCCGTCGCCACTGGTCCCATCTGTCCTGGTCCTCGATGATGCTATGTCCAGCTAGGCTACATGGCCGGTGGGCAGGGGCAAATCTCCCTGGCTGCTCCTCCCTCTGGCGCCACCCCTCATTCTCATGGTCTCCAGCAGCTGCTCCATTGTGGTTCGTCCAATGCACTACTCTGGTGGGCGCTGCACAACTATGGCTGATGCCACACTGCGGCAGAAGGCACCTTATTCCCCCTCCCCTCCTCCCAGGCCATGGCCTTGAGGTGCTGTTGAAGGATGAGCTCATCCAACAAGGTGAGGATCTCCTCTGATTTTTTGCTAAATTTTCATTATGATCCACTATACGATGAATTGCTATGAGCTGCTTCTGCTGCTGCTATATATGCATTGCTATGAGCTGCTCCTGCTGCTGCTATATGATGAATTGCTATGAGCTGCTGCTGCTGTATGATGAGTTGCTATGGGCTGCTGTTGCTGCTATATGATGAATTGCTATGAGCTGCTGCTGCTGCTATATGATGAGTTGCTACAAGCTGCTCCTGCTGCTGCTATATGATGAATTGCTATGAGCTTCTCCTGCTGCTGATATATGATGAATTGCTATGAGCTTCTCCTGCTGCTGCTATATGCTGAATTGCTATGAGCTGCTACTGGTATATGATGAATTGCAGACTCCTACTGCTATATGATGAGTTGCTATGAGCTGCTGCTGCTGCTGCTATATGATGCTTTCAGGTGGTGCTGCTATATGATAATAACAAGCCACTTGGACCATCGAATTTCAATAAATAATTGTTCTTCATTGAAATGTGGGTCATGCATTCTTCGTTTAAATTAGGCAATGGGATTTCTATGGAAAACATTGACCAAAGTAGATTGTGCCAAGTAGATGGTATCTTTGTATTTGCATTTTGATCAAATAGTGATGGTATGTTTTCCTATCATATTAATTACTGCACTGGGTTCAATTTGTGATGTTTGCAAGTCAAATTAATTTCCATATGGGCAGCAAAATGAAAAATATATAATGCAATCTAGAATTTCCACTGATCATACCAAAGATAAGCTGAAAACGCAATGAAAAGAACTGGTTGGCTTATTACATGGAGCTTATATTCATAGGTGCTTATTTTCTTAGGATAACTCGTAATAACTGTCCCTAAGAAACTTGGCTAATAGAACTGGCATACAAATAACATGTCCCGATGATTGCAATGGAGGAGTGACGTACCACAGCACACTGTATAGGCTCACCGCTGCCTCTCCTTTTTTGCGATGTTCCATGAAATTGCCACATACATCTTGTACTTTTTCATTGTGTAACCCTATCTGCAAGTTGACACGGCTAATTTAAGACATCTCTACATGATACTACATTGCATATCCCTTGCGCATATTTAAACCACCAATTAACGATTGTGTGCGTACCATAAACTAGCCATGACTCTGTATGCGGGACTAGCAGGCACTCTAAGGGAGCCTAATGTAGTGCACTGGAATTCCTACATGCCACCTACGATTTTGTGTAATGTACTGCCCCTATTCCTAAATATATGTCTTTGTAGAGATTCCAGTATGGAGCACATACAGATGTATATAGATGCATTTTCGAGTGTAGATTCACTCATTTTGCTCCGTATGCAGCCTATAGTGGAATCTCTAGAAAGACTTATATTTAGGAACGGAGGTACGAGGTAGTATCATGTATGACATCTACATATCAAATTGAGCAGCCAGTAGTAGAAATCATTGTCTGCACAAAGGGATTACTGGTCGAAAATCCTAGCAAAGCACGCTGGCAGGCACAGAATAATACAAGAGAGAGAGACGCGCTTACAAGATCATAGCAATGCCTCAGTCCAGGATCTTGGTTGGCCAAGCTGTTAGATCCAGAAGAAACATCGTCCTTGTAGTTTTTGCCAGCTGCATAACAGGTAACAGCGGCCGGTTAGTATATTTGAAGTACATCGGGCAGGTGATGCTGGATGGGTTTAAAGGTGACAAGTACCTAGGCCGTGGTGGGTGCTTGGCATCTCTCCAAACGGTGGGAATCAGGTTAGAAACGTCGAGGGTGATGACGCTGCGCTGGCTGTCGGGGTCTGGTAAGGAGATCTAGAACCATCGAGTAGGGTGTTTATGGAGCGGCTCCGGTAGGGTGGACTACGGTGTGGGCGAAGCGGATCTGTGGCCGTGGACGAGGGCATAGGTGAAGCTGCTCTGGTGGTTGGGTTAAGGATGTTGTCGACGACGCGGATCTGTGGCCGTGGACGGGGCGTTATAAGCTGCTCCGGTGGTTGGGTTAAGGATGGTGTCAACGATGCGGATCTGCGGCCGTGGACGGGGCGTCATAAGCTGCTCCGGTGGTTGGGTTAAGGGTGGTGTCGATGATGCGGATCTGCGGCCATGGACAGGGCGTCAGAAGCTGCTCCGGTAGGTTGGATGAGGGTGCTAGGAAGCGGAACTGAGGCCATGGACTTGTGAGTTGGCAAAGCGGCCCCGGTAGGGTTGAGAATGGTATAGGCGAAGCTTCTCCGGTAGGGTTGACGATGGTGTCAGCGAAGCGGCTCCGGTAGGGTTGAGGAAGGTGTCGGCGAAGTGGCTCCGGTAGGGTTGAGGAAGGTGTCGGCAAAGAGGATCAGAGGCCGTCGATGGGGGCATCGGTGGGGCGGCTCCAGGGGGTGTGGACGAAGCGTCTCCGGTAGGGAGTACGAATGAGCCGCTGTAGATGCGCGGTGGTTGACGAGAGTATCGGCGAAGCAGATCCAGCGCCGTGGACAAGGCCGGCACTGAATGGGCTGTGGTACAGTGGTGGATGAGCAGTCTACTTGTTTCTAGGGGAGGTGGGAGGGGTAGATGCGGCCGTAGAAGCAGATCCGGCAAGGTGGACGCCGCTGGCAGTGAATGGGCTATGGTACGCCAGTGGATGAGCAGTCTAGGGTTTCGAGAGGGGAGGGGAGAAAGGGCGATGAAGTATGGATGGCGTGATGTAAGATGCTATGGTGCTGTGGAATTAGTCGTTTTTGCGGGAGGGGGAGAGGAAATGGGGGTGCCGTGTAGTGGGGGGAACCGGAAGTTACCAAAGCAGCCCCGACCTATCATGTGGATGAGGGCAGTTTTGTAACTGTTGGTCTCCGTGCACCAAGGACAAAAGGGGGATTTCGCATGCTAAAGACTAAGGTGGCAGAAATTTTGAAGGAGGCGGGAGATTTTGCCGCCCGCGAGATCGTTCGTATCCAGTTTCAACTAATTTTGGACCGTGCTAGTGGGAAGGTCATGCTAGACTGTGTACACGGGGCACACGTCAGCAGTTAATAACTGGTGTGAAGTCTACCCCAGAAAAAAAGACAATAACTCAGGATGATGCGCCGATAACTTGGACGTTCACACGGGCGCAACCAATCATACGGGTGTAGTGGCGCATTCACAAAAAAAGGGATCAAATGCTCAGTCTATGTATTTCTCGTGTAAATAGATAATTTAGTGCCATTGGTTATTTACTTTAAACATAATGCATTGACGTGTTAGTGTAGAGGCGCACAAAAAGAAATGGATATTGTAGTTAGCTACTTAAAAGTGTTACCTCATATGCTTACATAGCCTCCATTTCATAAATTGCATACCCCTTGAATTCATATATGAATATTACATATATTACTTCAAAATAGAAACTTAAATCATCCAAGACTAATGAATTTGAATGCAAGAGTAACAATGGTGCATGTGCATGATAGCTACATTGGTTGTTTGAAGAAACATCACTATAACTTTGGCATGCACAACTGAAAAGGTTTATTTAAATAGAAAAAAATGTGATATGTGAGTGTCCAATCTTTATAGCGTTGAATCGATATTGTACCTTTGGCCACGATACGAAGTAGATATTGACTTATGTTCAAGCGATGCACGTCCACGATCGCTAGATAGTGATACGTGAATGAATTGTGCAATCTCTCTCACATGCATACATATCTCATTTCCCTGTGGGCATCAGAATCACACACGCGCACTTCGTGTATTTCTCTCCCTCCGTCAGGGTTAAATTCGTCTTTCTACCCCGTCCTACAAGTCTCTCACACAGAAACACACACCTCTCTATGTCTAACACGCCCACCCCTTTAATTTCGCCCACCCACAGCCACTAATGTCTCAAAGTATAATAATGTCTCTCACACATATGCTATCTACCTATCCCTTAATATAGCTAGATATGTGTCACACAAACTCCTTCTCCCTACTAGCAAGATGCCCATGCGTTGCATGGAACATAAAGATGCATTTGTATGAGAAGTTTATCTTGTGCGAGAAAAGGATGAACGAGGGAATGCCTTATTTGCAAATGCGGAGAGGGGTGTGGGTATATTTTTGCAAAATTGCCATATTTTCCTTCCTGTCTGTCGGATATAAATCGGATGGCCTATATTGCAGGATGGCAGGAACACCATCATCACCAACTCTATTTTTTATAAGAGTAGAGATATGTGAGTGTCACTGCCCCCCCCCACACGCACACTTCCCAACACCGAAGGAGTAGGGTGACACCTCGATCTTGATACTAATCTATCGACTGGCTTCTCTCTCAAACATACACACACACACTACCCGGCACCGAAGGAGTAGGGTGACACCTCGATCTTGATACTAATCTATCGATTGGATTCTCTCTCAAACATACACACACACACATACACACACTACCCGGCACCGAAGGAGTAGGGTGGCACATCGATCTTGATAATAATCTATCTACTCCTCTTTCAAACACACACACACACACACTCGCTAGTTGTGCCTCTGTGCCTACCGCGCACACTCTCGATACGTCTTTCTCTCCCTCCCCCCAACAATGATAGCAGAAGGGTGACAACTCGATCTGATCATAATCTGTCAATTGGTTTCTCTCTCAAACATTGTGTCTCGGTGCCTCGCTCGGTAGCCCCCTCGATATGTAGACTTCTCGCGCGCGCACTGCTGTAGTGACGATGACGCTGAACCCAGTGTGCCTTGTTTTTACCGGCCTCATGTGATTGTTTTCTGTTAACTAACAAGGCAACCTTTTCTTTGTTACTACTAGTGAATCTGAAATCATTTGGGGCAGACATAAAATATATCACTTCAACCCAATTATCGCAGCAACTATTTTAAAAGAAATTAGCTAGCTGCCCGTGCATTGCACGAAACATCAAGATGCATTTGTATGAGTAGTTTATCTTGTGAGAGAAAAGGCTGAACGAGGGAAGGCCTTATTTGCAAACGTGGAGAGACGTGTGGGTATATTTTTGCAAAATTGCCATAGTTTCTTTCCTATCCGTTAGATATAAACCCGACGACCTATATTGCAGGATGGCACGCACACCATCATCACCAACTCTGTTTTGTACTCCCTCCGTCCAAAAATACTTGTCATCAAAATGGATAAAAAGAGATGTATCTAAAACTAAAATACGTCTAGATACATTTCCTTTTATCCATTTTGATGACAAGTATTTCCGGACGGAGGAAGTATTTGTATTTTTAGAGATTTCAACAAGTGACTATGACCGGACCTTACCAACATACTAAAAAAAGTAGTCCATAATTTTGATGTTACCCTCTTTTCTTTGCGGTGCAGTGCCATCTAGATACCTCATAAATAAATCAAGGACAAATCTGATCCCTTCCTGAAAAGACATACGTAGCAAAATGAGTGAATCCACACTCTAAAATATGTCTACATACACATCCGTATGTGGTAGTCCATTTGAAATCTGAAAAAGACAAATATTTAGGAACGAATGGAGTATATATAAGAGTAGACATGGAGATATATCTCCAGCATGGTCTACAACAAAAATGTGCTGGGCTGGTTAGCGCCGGATGCTCGCAACGCGATGACATGAGTTCGAATTCTGTCTTTTAACTTTAGATTTTTATATTATATATTACTCTACTTATTTAATATATACTTCTTTCGCTACTGTACTGGCAGTGGAAGCCACAGAGTACTTAGAATATTAAGGATGGACTTGTTTCTTTTTAACTTTCTGTACGAAGCTGTAGCCACCCTGCAAGTCACGTGTACACTGTACATGCAATTAAATTTTTATAGAGGGACAATCATACATGCAATTAACTCAAATGGATTGGATGTCACTCTATTATTTCTAGCATAAAGAGCATCTCCAACGGCAGCTGACAAATTTCCGCCTGCTTCCTTCCGCGGAGGACGACATCAAACGCCAGCGGCATACATTTTTAGAACTCTAACCAACCAGATGAAATTCGTGCAAACACGGATTGATTTCATATAAGCATGAAGTATTTCATATAAAAAAGACAGATCTTCATATAAACATGATGTATTTCATTACATTTACATGAACTAAGAGGTGTGAAAGGACATGTGGTGCCCCCATGTGTGGTTTTGGTAATTGATGACAATCTCTATGGACTAATGGTTGACTTGAGTTATATTTGAAGGGTTTGCCCATAGGCTTTTCTTGGAGTCCATTTGTTGGTTTCAATGAGAGTTTGTGATGACCAAGGTGCTATTAAGGAATTATCCAAAGATTGGTCATATGAGTGTTGAGCTTATTGCAAGCATGTCTTGAAGAAGAAGGTTGTGTGATCATTCATGTTTACCTTCAATACATCATCCAAATGAAGAGAGTTGCAAAGATTCAAGGTTGATCAAGACTAAGTCAAGAGTGAATCAAGTTGATCAACTCACAAAGCGTAGAAGATGTACCGAGAGGGATCAAGTGATCCCATGGTATGGTAAGCATTGTCCATTGCACTTTATGTACTAACCCATGGTCTATGTGAGAGTTGTATGTGGGGTTAGGTACGTATCCATGGGCTTGCGTCAAGAGGAAGATATCATAAAACCCATGGAAAGGATGACATCAAGTGGTGATCGTCATCAAGATTGCCGTGTGCAAGTTCAAGTGGAGCATCACAAAGAGATCAAGTGCTTGAATCTTGCCATCCATTGTGGTGTCAATGGACTTGTGAAGATGTGACGAAGAGTGGCTCACCCATAGTGAACTATGGGGGAGCAATCACCTAGTCTTCATCGAGCCAACGCAATCAAGAAAGGTGGCCCAACTTGAGGGAGTCAAGATCGTCTTCATCTAGCTCAAGTGGACCATGTGCAAGGCAAAGGTTTTCCCTTGATAAGTTTTCTATTTTACCAGTCTTGTGGTGGTAGTTGGGAGACCGAGTTATAGGATCATTTGCCGTACTATCAAGGGGGGCTCTCAAGTTGGTAGCTTGATCGATCGTTAGTAGAGAGCTCAAACCATTGCATCCTTGCATCCTTGCATCATGTTTCTTGGTTCTTGTTTGGTTCTCTTTGTGAGTCTTAGAGCTTATGGTCATCTTGATGACAAGCTTGAGTTCATCGAAAACGGAGTTCGCATGCGTCTTCTATGATGTTTTCGGTGTTGGAGGTTTTACCGGTCTTATCCGAGGAAGGGTTGTCACCATTTTATTTTGGGCCTTTTCTGTTTTGCTTCTTATTGATATTTCTTTCAAGATTGTGTTAGCCCTTGTCGCTAGCTTTCCAACAAACTTGGTTTCATCAAATTCGGAGTCCGTTTGCAAAAGTTGTGGCAGTTTTGGTGTTCTGAAAAGGCTGCAGCGGTACTACCGCGAATTGGAGCGGATGTAATTTTTTACTACCGCTCCAGAGCGGTACTACCGCGGCTCCTACAGCGGTAGTACCGCTCCGGACCAAAAAACTCGTCCCAAGTCCTGCGGAGGTAGGTACGGAAGTATTTTTTTGTACCGCAAGCAGTAGTACCGCGATCCCTAGCGGTAGTACTATGAGGACGAGCGGTAGTACCGCTCTGTGCGGGTTGTGAGCATAACGGTTGGAGTTTCCCCCACCTATAAAAGGGGGTCTTCTTCCCCATTGAACCTTATCCTTTGAGCTCGTGTTCTTCCCCCATTGTTGACCTTCTTCGAGCTTGCTAACTCTCAATCCCTCCATGGATTCTTGCTAGTTTTTGAGGGAAAAGAGAGAGGAGATCTAGATCCACATTTCCACCAATCACTTTCTCCTCTATGTGAGGGGAACCCCTTGGATCTAGATCTTGGAGTTCTTGGTGTTCTCCTTCTTGTTCTTCCTCTCATTTTCCTCCCTAGCATTAGTTGCTTCGGTGGGATTTGGGAGAGAAGGACTTGGGTACTCCGTGTGCCCTTGCCATTGCATTTGGTGCATCGGTTTGAGTTCTCCACGGTGATACGTGGAAGTTACAAGTTGAGAAGCTTATTACTCTTGGGTGCTTGGTGCCCTTGAGCTTGTTCTTCTTGGGTGCTTGGGCGCCCTAGACGGTTGGTGGTGTTCGGAGCTCAATCATTGTGGTGTAAAGCTCCGGGCAAGCGTCGGGGTCTCCAATTAAGTTGTGGAGATCGCCCCGAGCAATTTGTCGGGTACCGGTGACCGCCCCCAAGGGTTTCCAAAGTGTACGGGTTCGGTGACCGCCCCCAAGGGTCGCCATTTGTACGGGTTCGGTGACCGCCCTCAAGGATCCCTTTGTGGAATCACGACATCTTGCATTGTGCGAGGGCGTGAGGAGATTAAGGTGGCCCTAGTGGCTTCTTGGGGAGCATTGTCCTCCACACCGCTCCAAACGGAGATTAGCATCCGCAAGGGTGTGAACTTCGGGATACATCGTCGTCTCCACGTGCCTTGGTTATCTCTTACCCGAGCCACTTACTTGTGCACTTTACTTTGTGATAGCCATATTGTTTTTGTCATATCTCTTGCTATCACATAGTTGCTTACCTTGCTTAGCATAAGTTGTTGGTGCACATAGGTGAGCCTAGTTGTTGTAGGTTTTGTGCTTGAAAAATTAACCGTTAGGTTTATTCCGCATTTGTTCAAGCCTAAACCGTAATTATTTTAAAACGCCTATTCACCCCCCCTCTAGTCAACATCCACGATCTTTCAAGGTGCCAATCCGGCTCTCTTGTATAATTAATACTCCCTCCGTTCGAAAATACTTGTCCTAGAAATGGATATATCTAGACTTGTTTTAGTTCTAAATGGCCGCCCGCGGATCCCTTTGTCTTCCTCATGTCCATCAGACACTTGCGGGGTCGACGAAGGTCCTCGGAAGAGATGAAGCAGCAAAGAAACCACCTGAATCTGCGGTCGTCGCCTCGGCGGTGGCCTTCATGGGTCCCAAGTGGCGGCGGCCTCCCGTGTTCTACTTCTCCTTGATGATGGCGGCAGACAGGGAGAAGCTGGCCACCGACTCGTCGCTCTCCACGCACCCGGCTTCTGTCTCTGCCTGCATGGCGCCACCGCAGGCACGGGAGGCGCGCCCACAGACATGGGAGGCGTGGCCATCGCAGACAGTGGTGGCGCGATATGACGCGGCAGCGACGGCGCCCGTACCGGCGTGGTCGCCGCCGTATCGGCATGGAGCAACTCGCCACTCCTCATCGAGCTGAACTAGAGCGGCGAGTTGCTGAACCATGCGCCTGCTTGGGGCGGCAACTGGCTCCGTTAGGCCAAGCGAGGTTGGTGAAGCACCGAGCGGCCTCGCCCGTATCCGGAGGGCTCGGCGGGCCACCCAGCCGGGTAATATGCCCGAGAACGGCTCATCGGAAGCCATAGGAAGGGTGGAGAAAATGGTGAAGGAGGAGATGGGGGAGTAGCGGAGGGGTGCGATTCTTGCCCGCTGTCTGTCTGGCCTCGTGTAAATAGAGGGCAGACGGTAGGAGCTTGGCCGGCGTCTGGCCTCATTTAAACTAAGGGCAGACGGGAGGAGCTCGGCCGGTATTGCGTTTAATTCTAGCCCTCTCATGAACGGACGTGTGGCCGGAGTAGGATTCTCAGTTTGCATGCGGGTTTAACGGAGGGGTTTAATGGAGGCGCCGGGCGTGCAGCGGGCGGCGCAGTACTATTCGATTTGATAGCATTAATGAGCCGTCAAATCACAAAGGCCCTCACCTCTCGTGAAACCGACCGAGCTAGACTGCCCCGCCCTCTAGCCTTTTAAAAAATGTATATACTCCACTTTTGTACAGTAGTAGTATCGATGGATTGCGCCATGGAGCAAAACTTGAAATTAAAAAAAGGTGGTACATATAGAGAGCGCTCATGAACTATGTGTCATACATGGCAATAAATAAAGTACTACATGATACTAATATATGATACATGGTGCAGGAGTACTAAGTATTATTAATACAGTTTTGCTAGAACTCATCTAGATGAGATATAATTTGGTCTCATTCATCTTTTATAGCCATTGGATGTGATGCTATAAGATGCGTGTGTGCTGACGTGGGTTGTATTTGTTCTTGTGCAACAAACTGACCACTGCATGTCATGTTTGACAGTCTCAAGTCATTAAAAGCATACAAGCCCCACATCTCTTCTTGGTTGATTCCTCTATTTATGTCAAAAAATAATAAACAACGTGAGAGTTAATGCACCATGCCTATGTGTTTACTAGTATTTGGTTTTTGTAAGATGATGTAATACTCACCTAGACGGAGGGAGTATTCGATTTGACAGCGGGCGGCGCAGTTTCCGATACGGCTTTAATGCAGACGAGGGAGGGAGTAGCGGTTCCCGATATGTTGAACGGCCAATGCATCCTCCTTTAATTAATGCATGAGGGAAGTAATGGGAGGAGGTCCGGGAAAAGGGGCTGCACGATGTGAATGCAATGCAGTTTGCCCTCATTGCCCTCATATAAAGGCGCCCCTCCATTCCAATGCATCTACCACATCGTATGCACCTAAGCATTTTCCTAAGCACCTACACTAAGTGCAAAAGAGCTTGCTCCAGACCCATGGCGGCGATGCGCATGAGCGGCCAGCGGCTGCGCCAGATGGTCCACGACGCCGGCCTGCAGCATGGCGCCGAGGATCGTCTCCAGACGGTGTTGTAGACCGGCTGGTGGATGGCTGCCGTCGATGCCAACTACGACTCTCAGTTGGACCAGATGATCGTTGCCACCAGCAACAAGTTCACCGTCCTCAAGAAGCTCGCGGACGACATCACCGTACTCCTCCAGCCCGCGCGCCCGGGCTCCTCATTGCCTGCCACCCTAATCGGCCTCCATGACTGGAACCTCTTTCAAGCACTGGTGGCCCTACGACTGCCCGCCGACGCCACAAAGAATGTCCACCTGGAGGTCGCGCTCGCCGCGAGGCGCCTCGCCCTGCAAGAATTCATCGACCTACACATCCACGTGTACGAGCAAATCGTGTACATAGGTATCTACAAGGCCAGTGAGGACGCTACGACGTTGGCCTTCCTCAACCGGCTGGAAGCCTTGTATGCCTTTGCTGAGAAGCACCTCGACCTCGCCACAAAAGCCGCCGCTCCTTAGCCGCCGGTTGGTGGCCCGGCGCACTAAGTTGAGGAGGAGGAGGAGGTCGTACGTTCGTGGATCCATCTTTCTTCTTGCCTTCTGTAACCACCACTGCGATCGCATCATCATGGCCTTAATTATTATTGTGTTGTTGCATTCTCGTTCCAGTCAATACCAACATGTGCGATCCCTTTGCTTAATTATATGCATCACTTTAACTAGTACTCCATCTATCAATTTATAAGTTGTGCTTACCTTTTCCATCAACTTCGTGCAACGCGCGAGCATCTTGCTAGAAACACTAGAATATGTCTATATAATTCGTATGTGATAGTCCATTTGAAATCTCAAAAAAGACAAATATTTAGGTACGAAGGGAGTAATATATTAGGAGTATATCAAAACAATAGTGATTTCTTTCAAGTTTGTGAACAAATACTACTATTCTACTACTTTGGATCCGTCGCAACGCACGACCACATTGCTAGTAAAAGGAAAAGGCCTGCCGCGTTCGCGTCGCACCCCCCCACGCCCGGGAATCGCGAGTACAACACGGCCCGTCCGGCATGACACATAGCTTAGGGAAGGCGTGTTGCCTAGCAGTGGCGGAGCTTGAAGCAAAACGTTGGGCGTGCCAGTCTAGCCAGGCTATAGAAATTACCCTTGCGTTGACGTTCCATGCCTCAAAAACTGGATGTACAACTACAAAAATCCTGCTAGGTTGGGCGGGCCAGTGCACGTGTTGGCCCTCACGTAGCTCCACCCCTGTGCCTAGCATTTTCACTTTCATGTGGGACCGCCGTTGAGCAAACCGACACCCCGCCCGCCGCTGGGTTGGAAAACAAAAACAAGGGGAAGATCTAGCTATAGCACGGAAGCCAAGAAATTTTGTGTCAGACGGGGCTCGTTGATACAGCAGGAGCATTCCGTACTAGTACTACTCCTACTAGTACTCCCTTCGTTTCTTTTTAGTCCGCATATATGGTTTGGTCAAAGTCATGATTTGTAGAGTTTGACTAACTTTATATTAAAAAATATAAACATTCACAAAATGAAATCGACATATCAGATGCACTATGAAACGTATTTTCATACTATATAGTTTTAGCATTATAGATGTTCATATATTTTTATGTAAATTTGGTCAAACTTTGTGTAGTTTGACTTTGACAAAATCTTATATGCGGAGTAAAGAGAAACGGAGGGAGTACCAAGTTTCTACTCCTAATACTATATTACTAGTACTACCACTATACAGCTAGTAGATACGTGCACGGCACAACATCGTAGGAACAAAAAACGGGAAGATCTTGTTTTGGGTGATTTATCTTTTTTTCAATCAATGTAGTATGAATAATATGATGTGGGGGGCACCCATGAAGCTTATGTGGCTTGGTTGCATGGCTACGGAAGGTTAGAGAAAAATAAATAGATAATGTGTTTAGAGTGCACTCCACTAAATAGATATACTTTGAATCCATTGCAACGGACTGACACATCTATATCTATACCCCCTATATAGTGTGTGAAAAACTTTGAAAGTTGTTCGTTGGATGAAGCCTTTCCGACGGTACAAAGATGGCAAATCTGAGCACTGCTAGCCGTTGGATATCATCCACCAGATTCTGCCACATGTATAATCTAGAAGACTCCATGGTTGAACTTAATTCATGACTAACTTTGCCACAACTAAGCTTAGGCAAAGTTATTAGTTCTTCAAAATGAGAGCCACAAGTTGGCAAGCCTAAGGGAATATTGCCACATTTTTTTGTGTGTATGTCATGTGGGGCCTTAGTGTTGCTTGCCTAAGGTGTGGCTTGAACCAAACACTCACCTAAGTTAATCAAACTTGCCTAACCTTACATTCCACCAGATTTTGCCACATGTTAGAATCTAGAAAACTCCACATGTAGAAGCATAATGCACAAACCACCAGAATCTCATGCGTGCAATGCACGTGTACCTTACTAGTACTAGTTGGTAGTAGTAAGAAACAAATTCCAGTTTTGGCACGAGCTCGTACTGCGGGAGGACCACAAGGCCTGCCGTAGGAGTTACATTTCCCTCTCGGGGCCCACAGGACGGAACTTAAGTGGCTTAGTGCCCGGCCTATGAGTCAATGACATGCAGACCTTAAATGCGGCTGGCCCACATGTCATTCTCATGGTGGTGGCGTGGTTCGCGACTCACTCGTTTGAGATGAACCAGCCGGTGGTGGCGTGGCCGTGGCGAGGGTGCCACAGCTGGGCGTCGGGGTGTTACGAGGCGTAGATGGCCACACCGGCGGGTACTACCTGTAGTACATAAGTACTCCAGCCGAGGATTGATGCCCGGGACGAAATGTGTCACAGCCGCTGGATGAAAATTCGATGGTGCAGGAGTACAGATCAGAGCACAGCAGCGGAGCAGGCAAATCGCGTCCAATCGGGTGTGTCTGTGGTAGAAAGTTGATGGTCGCCGCAGTTGAGCTGGCCCGCATGTCATGCACACAAAGGCAGAGGAGCGGTGGGGCCGAGAGGGATGAGGGGCACGAACAATCCTACCATTCTGTCACTGACACGTGGGACCCATAAGCGTGGGTCCCACCTGTCAGCGAAGGAAAGGCAGGGCAAGGCAGTGATAGCCACGTCAGAGGATCCATGTCCACGTCGGGGGACGTCGTGCCGTGGGTTGGAGCGGCGTCGTGGGAATCACGTGTGGGTGTGGCAGTGGTAGAAACAAGAAACGTGATGGTCGCCGTGGTTCAACTTCCATGGACAAGCTGTCGTGTCTCCTGACACATGTATATCAAAACTAGAGTGTTTATATTTCAAGCACGTGAACAAGTATTATTCTACTAGTTTGTATACATTGCAACGCACGGGCCAGCACATTGGTAGTAGTAGTGTCCATCTCTATCTCTAGAGGCCTTCCCTCGTTCATCCTTTTCTCTCACAAGATAAACTACTCATACAGATGCATCTTGATGTTCCGTGGAACGCACGAGGATGTTTCCTTGGAGGTCTCTCCAGCGCGGCGTGGCCATAGTTGCAAGTTGACGCCCCTTGAGATGCCGACGTTGAGGGGCACTCGGATATCCTCCGATGTGCAGGTAAGATGTAACGCCCCGGATTCGATGCGCCAGGTGTCTGCCAGTTACTCGTCGGCGTTGCCATGTCATTTTCTTGTGTGTTGCATTTTGCCATGTCATCATGTACATCTCATTTTGCATACATGTTCGTCTCATGCATCCAAGCATTTTCCCCGTTGTCCGCTTTGCAATCCGGCACTCCTATGTCCTCCGGCGTCCCCCTTTTGTCTCCTGTTGTGAGCGGGTGTTAAACACTCTTGGAATGGACTGTGATTTGCCAAGCGGCCTTGGTACACCACCGGTAGACCGCCTGCCAAGTTTCGTGCCATTTGGAGTTCGTTTGATACTCCAACGGTTAACCGGGTAACCGTAAAAGCCCTCTTTGTGTTGCAGCCCAACACCCCTCCAAAGTGGCCCAAAACCCATCTAAACCCCTTCCATGCTCTCCGCCGTTCGATCACGATCGCGTGGCCGAAAACCGCACCTCATTTGGACTCTCCTAGCTCTCAGAATCTATAAATATGCCCTCCCCGTCCAAATTCGCGGATGAATCCCCCCAAACCCTAAATTTTCCCCTCCGCGCTGTGCCGGACATGTCCAACCCCAGCCGGACGCATCCGCTGCCACGTCCCAGCCACTCCGGAGCCGCCACGTGGCGTCCCCGCGCCCACATCGCCGCCGGCCCGCCCCGCCGTCGCGCGCCTCCAGCGCCGACGCCCCTTGCCGCCCCGACAGCCCCCGGTGCGCCGCCGCCCCGCCAGCGCCTTCTTCGTCGCTGCACCGCCAGCCACAGGCGCCGCCCCGCGCCATGGCCGGCCCGCCCCTCGCCCTGCTCCTCCCCTCCGGTCGCCGGATCTCACCACCGGCGCCCTGTCCGCGCCGTCCCGCCCTACTTCGGCCTTCCCCCTCTCCCGCTTCCTCTCCAACTCCGGCGAGTGCCCCGGCCTTGCCTCGATCCGTGCGCGCGTCAGATCTGGATCTAGATCCACGGAGGTTGACCCCGTTTTTCATCTAAGTCCCTAGATCTGTAACATTTTCATGCCCTGTTCATCGCATCATAACTCTGTGCATGTAGCTCCGTTTTGTGCGTGTAATATGTCGAAATGTTCATTGTGAGATGATCTACATTTCATTCCATTGTGCCATGTTTGTTTGAGGTCATCTTGTTGCCCGAATCATCGTTGCAAGAGTGCTTTATGATGTTAATCTGCTGAAACTGTTATAACTTGATGATTTGTCTTTTTTGTTACATTTTGTGTGTGCATCCTATGAGAATGAGCTCTACATGAGTTTTAACTACATCATGCCATATTTACATAGGTGCTTGCCATGTATTTTTGTGAGTCTTGTACTGAGTGCATCGAGCTCGTGAAGTAGTGTACTTGCTGTTGCTGTTTTGCTAGGTTGAATCTGTTACAACATGATGCTATGTAAACCTGCTGCTACAAGTCATTCTATAGATAATCTGGAGATCTTCACTAAGTATGTTTTGTTATACATGTCATGATCTATCCATCGATGCCCCTGGTTGCATTTATAGCCTGATGAAACTTGTTGTTATCTTGCTCCAAACTTGCTAAATAATGTTGCTGTCAGCCTGTTAACTTTAAGTTCAAGGTTGCCATGATTATTGTTAGTGATCAAAGCATGCTATGAACGTGATATTTCCATGTATAGCTTGATAAACATGTCTTCTTACTGTTGGTTACCTTGTCATACCATTTATTGCTATGTGTTGAGTGGTACAAGCTCACCAACATGCCTACTTATTGTTGTTCCTGCCATGTATGAATCTGTCACATCATTTGCCATGTTTACATGGATGCCATCATATTTTCTGTGCCCTTTTGGCTCATGATCAGTAAGGGACTTTTGTTATATGCAATTGTTAGATTCATGCCATGCCTTTGTTTGCCATGATAAGTTCTGTAACATGTTGTTTGATAGCTCTAAACATTGCAACCTGATGTTATTTTCTGATAAGTCTGAAACTGTTATTAATTGCAATCTTGCCATGTCCTTTTGAGCATGTTCTAGTAGTTTCTGGAGATAGCTCAGTATTCATGTTTTGTCATGCTTTACCTGTACATCATGTCCATGCCTTTTGTTCTTATGTTGAGATGCTGTAGCATGTTGTTTTGATGCTTGCAATATGCCTAGTTGCTGTTTTGGACAAATTGTTATTATATCTTGTTTCATGTGTATGTGTTGAACCGTTGCTCCGTTTTGAGTGTGCTCTATATGAAACTTGATTGTTTTTGCATGTAGTTTCATATTATCATGTTGCATCCTTGTTTTGAGGTGTTTGCTTGATGTTTGGATGCATTTAGCATCAATGCCATGTTTAACTTGTTTTGCTCATATCTTCTAGGCCGTAGCTCTGAATTAAATGAACTTTATATGTAACTTGACTAGAATTTCATGTAGATCCTCTTGGTGCTATTTAACTTGTTGTTTAACAACTTCAACTTAAGGTTTATTCAGATCTGGACCAATTTCGAAATTTGCATATGAGGACTTACCGGATTAGTTATATGGTGTTTCCGGCGTCATTTAAACTTTCCTTGTTGTGTTGCCCTTGTATGCATCATCTCTATACATGAGTAGCTTCATGTAGCCTTGTCATGCATCATACTTGGTTGAGCATCATGTCTTGTTCATGTGTGTTGTGTTTACCATGTTGTGTGCTTCTTCTCGATAGGTCCTGTTTCGTTGCGATCATGAGGATTCGTTTGTCTACGCTTGGTTCGTCATCGTGGCTTCATCTTCTTCATGGACTCGTTCATCTTCCTCGCAGGATTTCAGGCAAGATGACCACTACCCTGGATCTCACTACTATCATTGCTATGCTAGTTTGCTTTGTTCTATCGCTTTGCTACGCTACCTATCATTTGCTCGTCAAGCCCCCCAAATTGCCATGTCAGCCTCTAACCTTTTTCACCCTTCCTAGCAAACCATTGCTTGGCTATGTTACTGCTTTGCTCAACCCCTCTTATAGCGTTGTTAGTTGTAGGTGAAGTTGAAGATTGCTCCATGGTGGACAGGTTTACGTTGAGATATCACAATATCTCTTATTTAATTAATGCATCTATATACTTGGTAAAGGGTGGAAGACTCGGCCTTATGCCTGGTGTTTTATTCCACTCTTGCTGCCCTAGTTTCCGTCATACCGGTGTTATGTTCCCGGATTTTGCGTTCCTTACGCGGTTGGGTGATTTATGGGACCCCCTTGACAGTTCGCTTTGAATCAAACTCCTCCAGCAAGGCCCAACCTTGGTTTTACCATTTGCCTCACCTAGCCCTTCTCCCTTGGGTTTTCGAATCCCGAGGGTCATCTTTATTTTAGCCCCCCCGGGCCAGTGCTTCTCTAAGCGTTGGTCCGAAACGAGCAACCTGCGGGGCCACCTCGAGGAAACTCGAGGTCTGGTTTTACTCTAGCTTGACTTATCCGGTGTTGCCCTGAGAACGAGATATTTGCAGCTCCTATCGGGATTGTCGGCGCATCGGGCGACTTTGCTGGTCTTGTTTTACCATTGTCGAAATGTCTTGTAAACCGGGATTTCGAGTCTGATCGGGTCTTCCTGGGAGAAGGTATATCCTTCGTTGATCACGAGAGCTTATCATGGGCTAAGTTGGGACACCCCTGCAGGGTATTAAACTTTTGAAAGTTGTGCCCGCGGTTATGTGGCAGATGGGAATTTGTTAATGTCCGGTTGTAGATAACTTGACACCAGATACGAATTAAAATGCATCAACCGTGTGTGTAGCCGTGATGGTCTCTTCTCGGCGGAGTCCGAGAAGTGAACACGGTTTTGGGTTATGTTTGACGTAAGTAGGAGCTCAGGATCACTTCTTGATCATTACTAGTTGACGACCGTTCCTTTGCTTCTCTTCTCGCTCTTATTTGCGTATGTTAGCCACCATACTTGCTTAGCCGCTGCTGCAACCTCACCACTTTACCCCTTCCTTTCCCATTAAGCTCTGCTAGTCTTGATACCCATGGTAATGGGATTGCTGAGTCCTCATGGCTCACAGATTACTACAACAACAGTGCAGGTACAGGTTTCGCGATGATCATGACGCGAGAGTGATGTTTACTTGTTTTGGAGTTCTTCTTCTACTTCTTCTTCGATCAGGGGATAGGTTCCAGGTCGTCAGCCTGGGCTAGCAGGGTGGATGTCATTTGAGCTTCTGTTTGTGTTTCACCCGTAGTCAGATGTTGCTCTTATGTATGATGTATTGTTGTATTCGTGTGGCATTGTATGCCTTTTGTATGTATCCCCATCTATTATGTAATGTTGATGTAATGATATCCACCTTGCAAAAGCGTTTCAATATGTGGGTCTATCCTTGGTGGGACCTTCGAGTTCCTTTTGGATAGGGTCGCATATTGGGCGTGATAAGTTGGTATCAGAGCCTCGACCGACCCTAGGAGCCCCCCTTGATTGATCGTGTAGTTTGGCCGTTGTTGAGTCTAGAAGAAAACTATTTTCAGAGTCTAGTTATATCAGAGAGTAGGAATTCTTTTTACTCCTCAGCCCCTTCGTCGCTCTGGTGAGGAATCTTGAGGTAGGTGTTTTGTATTACTCCTCTTTCTATTCAAATTTTTCTTTAGGTTCACGCTGTTGGTTTTCCGAGCGTTGTTCCTTAGCTCCTTGCATCCGGTGCATTTCTCGTCAAGTTGACTCGAGCCTCTTCATCATTGCCAAGTTCAAACCTCAGTTGTCCTCTTTTCCCACCCGCCCACCCTTTCCTTCTCGGAGCCGGAGTCCGTAATCGAATATCCATCCTACTCGTGCGAAGCCTTTGCATTCTTTCAACCGGTGTTTTCTCTTCAAGATATTCGTCGGTTCCCCTTCCAAGTTGCCTTTGTTTTTCCCGCCCTCCCACCCTCTTCTTCCCGGAGCCTGAATTTCTTTCGAGCATCAATTTCATTCGTGTGGAGCCTCTTCAGTCTTCCCTCAATCATTTCAACCGGTTGACTCTCGTCTCGTTTATTCAATTCCATTTTTCGGTAGTGATTATATTCTTTCCCTCGACTCAAGTGTTTTCCTTGATCGTTCGCCTCTTGCCAGTTTATCCTTCTGGTGTGTTCAAGACATCCTAGATGATTCGTCTGTGTTCAAATTAATTCGAGGTTGTCACCTCATTCAAATATTTCAATCATTCCGGTGCATCATCTACCTCTTCAATAATCCTTTACAATGGTGTTTTCTTTTAGTGGGCCATAACCCACATGTTTTTTCCAGGATCTTACCTGACTCTTCTGATCCCCCCGGAGTTATTCTCAATTCTTTTCAAGTGTGACGTAAGAATGGATTCCATCAGTCACATGCCTTGTCAAGATCGATTTCAAATCATTTCATTGTTGGCTCAACCTCTTTGTTTTTCATTCTCCCGGAGTATCTCAGTAATTTTGGTGGTTTTTCGCGTCGTCAGTTGAAGATCGAAGAAGAGTTTTCCCTCTCAATCTTGATGCTCTCTCAGAGTTTTGTGTTTCTAGCTTCATGTTATCCTCTCGAATTATTCCATCTGTCAGATATTCCTTTTTCTCACCTATCCGGAGTATTTCAGGAGTTGTTTTCAGTTTCATTTCATCGGAGGCCATCGTCCCAGAAGAATTCTTCGTCCTCACATTTCAGCTACCGTTATCCAATTATCCCAGTGATTCATTCTCTTTAATCAGTCATTTTTGAATTTTTTACAGTGGTTCTTTTCAATCCTACCAGTGGTTCATGAAGACCTTCTCAAGTCTGCAATATGTCACTTCTCAATCCTTTTCAAGAAGAATAAGTAGTATGCAAAATCCATTGCTTGTCATCAATTTAATTTGATGAAGGATAAGCATACAGTAAATCTTATTCTTATTTCCTCAAGGTGATTAATCCCTTCCTCCGGAGTTTGTTCTTGATGAATAAATTCTAGTTCCAAGTGTTTTCATCCTTTCTTTTCCGGAGTTCAAACTTCCTCGGCCATTTCGTCGGAACCTCCATCCAAGTCACCGCAAGGCTCATCTTATTCTTTCATCCTTCATTTTATCTCGTCATCCTTGTGTACTGGAGTTCTTCACGGTGGCTCGTCATGATTCAATTCATTCCTCAAGTGTTCATCAAGATCCTTATCGAAGGAGCTCAAGTATCCTTCTTCTTGCTTCTCGAGGTGCAATTAATTCTTCGTATTATTTTGAAATGGAGTTTTGCATTTCTTCGTTCTTCTCAGCTATCCAATCGTTTCCGTTGGTGGCCGGTTATCACCTTATGATCTTGAGATGTTACCTATAAGTCCACAACAAGTTTATTCTTTCGTTGTTGATTTTCTCAACAACTCCGTTCAACCTCTCCTTCTAAGTTCTTTTCATTCAACTCTTTCAATTCTTTCCGGAGGTTTTGTGTCATGTCTTTATCAAGTGTCATTCCATCCTGTGAAGTTCATGTTCTATTCTTTCCTTGTTTAGTCAGAGTTCTGTCTAAATTCTTTCAGTCTTATTCGTTTCTTATCTTGTTCTAACCGGAGTGGTTTCATAGTCTATCTGATTCCGTGAGCTTTCAATTCTCGTCATTCTTGTCGTTCCTCTCTTCGTCTCAAGTGCTCTCGATTCCTTGCTTCTTCTCTTGAGTTCTTTTTTCACCTCACCCCTTCTCTCTTCCGTCTCGGTCCTAAGATCTCGGGACGAGATATCTTATTAGTGGAGGAGTGTTGTAATGCCCCGGATTCGATGCGCCAGCTGTCTGCCAGTTATTCGTCGGTGTTGCCATGTCATTTGCTAGCGTGTTGCATTTTTCCATGTCATCATGTACATCTCATTTTGCATACATGTTCGTCTCATGCATCCGAGCATTTTCCCCGTTGTCCGTTTTGCAATCCGGCACTCCTGTGTCCTTTGGCGTCCCCCTTTTGTCTCCTTTTGTGAGCGGGTGTTAAACATTCTCGGAATGGACCGTGATTTGCCAAGCGGCCTTGGTACACCACCGGTAGACCGCCTGTCGAGTTTCGTGCCATTTGGAGTTCGTTTGATACTCCAACGGTTAACCGAGTAACCATAAAAGCCCTCTTTGTGTTGCAGCCCAACACCCCTCCAAAGTGGCCCAAAACCCATCTAAATCCCCTCCATGCTCTCCGCCGTTTGATCACGATCGCGTGGCCGAAAACTGCACCTCATTTGGACTCTCCTAGCTCTCAAAATCTATAAATATGCCCTCCCCGTCCAAATTCGCGGATGAATCCCCCCAAACCCTAAATTTTCCCATCCGCGCCGTGCCGGACATGTCCAACCCCAGCCGGATGTGTCCGCTGCCGCGTCCCAGCCACTCCGGAGCCGCCACGTGGCGCCCACACGCCCACATCGCCGCCGGCCCGCTTCGGCCCGTGCGGGGCCCTCGCGGCCCGCCCCGCCGCCGCGCCGTCGTGCGCCTCCAGCGCCGACGCCCCTTGCCGCCCCGGCCGCCCCCGGTGCGCCGCCGTCCCGCTGCCGCCTTCTCCGTCACGGTGCTGCCAGCCGCGGGCGCCGCCCCGCGCCATGCCCGGCCCGCCCCTCTCCCTGCTCCTCGCCTCCGGTCGCCAGAGCTCACCACCGGCGCCCCGTCTGCGCCGTCCCGCCCTGCTCTGGCCTCCCCCCCTCTCCAGCTTCCTCTCCAACTCCGGCGAGTGCCCCGGCCCTGCCTCGATCCGCGCGCGCGTCAGATCTGGATCCAGATCCATGGAGGTTGACCCCGTTTTTCGTCTAAGTCCGCAGATCTGTAACATTTTCATGCCCTGTTCATTGCATCATACCTCTATGCATGTAGCTCCGTTTTGTGCGTGTAATATGTCAAAATGTTCATTGTGAGATGCTCTACATTTCATTCCATTGTACCATGTTCGTTTGAGGTCATCTTGATGCCCGAATCATCGTTCCAAGAGTGCTATATGATGTTAATCTGCTGAAACTATTATAACACCATGATTTGTCTTTTTTGTTACATTTTGTGTTTCATCCTATGAGCATGAGCTCTACATGAGTTTTGAACTACATCATGCCATCTTTACGGAGGTGCTTGCCATGTATTTGTTTGAGTCCTGTACTGAGTGCATCGAGCTCATGAAGTACTGTACTTGCTGTTGCTGTTTTGCTAGGCTGAATCTGTTACAACATGATGCTATGTAAACCTGCTGCTACAAGTCATTCTATACATAATCTGGAGATGTTCACTAAGTATGTTTTGTTATAAATGTCATCATATATCCATCTATGCCCCTGGTTGCATTTATAGCCTGCTGAAACTTGTTGTTATCTTGCTCCAAACTTGCTAAATAATGTTGTTGTCAGCCTGTTAACTTTAAGTTCAATGTTTCCATGATTGTTGTTAGTGATCCAAGCATGCTATAAACTTTCTCTTTCCATGTATAGCTTCATAAACATGTCTTCTTACTGTTGGTTACCTTGTCATGCCATGTGTTGCTCTGTGGTGAGTGGTACAAGCTCACCAACATGCCTACCTTTTGTTGTTCCTGCCATGTATGAATCTGTCACATTATTTGCCATGTTTACATGGGTGCCATCATATTTTCTGTGCCCTTTTGGCTCATGATCAGTAAGGGACTTTTGTTCTATGCAATTATTAGATTCATGCCATGCCTTTATTTGTCATGATAAGTTCTATAACATATTGTTTGATAGCTCTAAACATTGCAACCTGATGTTATTTTCTGATAAGTCTGAAACTGTTATTAATTGCAATATTGTCATGTCCTTTTGAGCATGTTCTAGTAGTTTCTGGAGATAGCTCAGTGTTCATGTTTTGTCATGCTTTACCTGTAAATCATGTCCATGCCTTTTGTTCTTATGTTGAGATACTGTAGAATGTTGTTTTGATGCTCGCAATATGCCTAGTTCCTGCTTTGGACAGATTGTTATTATATCTTGTTTCATGTGTATGTGTTGAACCGTTGCTCCATTTTGAGTGTGCTCTATATGAAACTTGCTTGTTTTTGCATGTAGTTTCATATTATCATGTTGAATCCTTGTTTTGAGGTGTTTGCTTGATGTTTGGATGCATTTAGCATCAATGCCATGTTTAACTTGCTCATATCTTCTAGGCCGTAGCTCCGAATTAAATGAACTTTATATGTAACTTGACTAGAATTTCGTGTAGATCCTCTTGGTGCTCTTTAAATTGCTGTTTAACAACTTCAACTTAAGGTATATTCAGATCTGGACCAATATCGAAATTTGCATATGAGGACTTACCGGATTAGTTATATGGTGTTTCTGGCCTCATTTAAACTTGCCTTGTTGTGTTGCCCTTGTATGCATCATATCTTGCCATGAGTAGCTTCATGTAGCATTGTCATGCATCATACTTGGTTGAGCATCATGTCTTGTTCATGTGTGTTGTGTTTACCATGTTGTGTGCTTCTTCTCGATAGTTCATGTTTTGTTGCGATCGTGAGGATTCGTTCGTCTTCGTGGCTTCATCTTCTTCATGGACTCGTTCATCTTCCTAGTGGGATTTCAGCCAAGATGACCGCTACCCTGGATCTCACTACTATCATTGGTATGCTAGTTTGCTTTGTTCTATCGCTTTGGTGCGCTACCTATCATTTGCTCGTCAAGCCCCCCAAATTGCCATGTCAGCCTCTAACCTTTTTCACCCTTCCTAGCAAACCATTGCTTGGCTATGTTACCGCTTTGCTCAGCCCCTCTTATAGCGTTGTTAGTTGCAGGTGAAGTTGAAGATTGCTCCATGGTGGACAGGTTTACGTTGGGATATCACAATATCTCTTATTTTATTAATGCATCTATATACTTAGTAAAGGGTGGAAGACTCGGCCTTATGCCTGGTGTTTTGTTCCACTCTTGCCGCCCTAGTTTCCGTCATACCGGTGTTATGTTCCCGGATTTTGCGTTCCTTACGCGGTTGGGTGATTTATGGGACCCCCTTGACAGTTTGCTTTGAATCAAACTCCTTCAGCAAGGCCCAACCTTGGTTTTACCATTTGCCTCACCTAACCCTTTTTCCCTTGGGTTTCCGGAGCCCGAGGGTCATCTTTATTTTAGCCCCCCCGGGCCAGTGCTTCTCTAAGCGTTGGTCCGAAATGAGCAACCTGCGGGGCCACCCCGGGGAAACTCGAGGTCTGGTTTTACTCTAGCTTGACTTATCTGGTGTTGCCCTGAGAACGAGATATGTGCAGCTCCTATCGGGATTGTCGGCTCATCGGGCGGCTTTGCTGGTCTTGTTTTACCATTGTCGAAATGTCTTGTAAACCGGGATTCCGAGTCTGATCGGGTCTTCCTGGGAGAAGGTATATCCTTCGTTGATCGCGAGAGCTTATCATGGGTAAGTTGGGACACCCCTGCAGGGTATTAAACTTTTGAAAGCCGTGCCCGCGGTTATGTGGCAGATGGGAATTTGTTAATGTTCGGTTGTAGATAACTTGACACCAGATACGAATTAAAATGCATCAACCGTGTGTGTAGCCGTGATGATCTCTTCTCGGCGGAGTCCGGGAAGTGAACACGGTTTTGGGTTATGTTTGACGTAAGTAGGAGCTCAGGATCACTTCTTGATCATTACTTGTTGACGACCGTTCCTTTGCTTCTCTTCTCGCTCTTATTTGCGTATGTTAGCCACCATACTTGCTTAGCCGCTGCTGCAACCTCACCACTTTACCCCTTCCTTTCCCATTAAGCTTTGCTAGTCTTGATACCCATGGTAATGGGATTGCTGAGTCCTCGTGGCTCACAGATTACTACAACAACAGTGCAGGTACAGGTTTCGCGATGATCATGACGCGAGGGCGATGTTTACTTGTTTTTGAGTTCTTCTTCTGCTTCTTCTTCGATCAGGGGATAGGTTCCAGGTCGGCAGCCTGGGCTAGCAGGGTGGATGTCGTTTGAGCTTCTGTTTTTGTTTCACCCGTAGTCGGATGTTGCTCTTATGTATGATGTATTGTTGTATTCGTGTGGCATTGTATGCCTTTTGTATGTATCCCCATCTATTATGTAATGTTGATGTAATGATATCCACCTTGCAAAAGTGTTTCAATATGCGGGTCTATCCTTGGTGGGACCTTCGAGTTCCTTTTGGATAGGGTCGCATATTAGGCGTGGCATAAGATGAGTTTGATCACGTAGTAAATGCATTCTAAAGACTACTTCTGTGTCCATTTCCTAATTCTCCCCCTACCCACTGTTTCACAGGCTAGGGTTGGTGCGAGTGGATATTGGCTTGCATATGTACGGGAGGGTACCAACATCAATTTGCACAACATTTACAATGGTGACACCGTTCCCGTAGAACCTTTGTTCAACATTGGGATCAGCCATGCAATGGGCCACCACATGAATTGGTACGATGGAACCACGGTGAGATTGAATAAGATAGCATGAACCTTGCACATGGCGGTCAAAGGCGGACCATGCTGTCTGCGGCCGATTTGTTGCCGTTCAAGTAGGAAGACGATGTGCTCCTTTCTAACCGCATCCTCACTGTGACAAACCAGGGGACTTATTTTGTATGGGACACATCCTACGATATACTCCCTCTCTCCCAGTTTATTTGTTTTGAATCTTTTCATTTTATAAGTTTCAAATTCAAATTTAGAGCTCCCCATCACATGTTGAGATTACAATGTCCATTAAATCGTTGCGTGCATGTATAGTAAAGAAACAAATCTCGAGTTTGGCACGAGTTTGTGCTGCGGGAGCACCACAAGCCCTGGCGTAGGAGTTACATTTCCCTCTCAGGGCCGTCAGGACTGAGCTTTAGCGCCTTACTACATCTACCTTTGAGTCAATAACATGTGGACCCGATAGGTGACTGGTCCACATGTAATGCTCCCAAAGGCAGAGGGGCAGTGGGGCCAAGAGGGGTGAGCCGCAGGTCGGGGGACGTGTGGTTTCATGGGTTCGAGCAGCGTCGTGGGAATTGTGGGTGGCTGTGGTAGAAACTTGATGCTCGCCGCATTTTAGGTGGCCGACATGTCATGCACACAAAGGCAGAGGGGCAGTGCGGCCGAGAGGGGTGAGGCGCACGTCGGGGGGTGTCGGTGTCAAAACTGGCGGATCTTGGGTAGGGGGTCCCGAACTGTGCATTTAGGCGGATGGTAACAGGAGACAAGGGACACGATGTTTTTACCTAGGTTCGGGCCCTCTCGATGGAGGTAAAACCCTACTCCTGCTTGATTAATATTAATGATATGGGTAGTACAAGAGTAGATCTACCACGAGATCAGAGAGGCTAAACCCTAGAAGCTAGCCTATGGTATGGTTGTTGTTCGTCCTACGGACTAAAACCCTCCGGTTTATATAGGCACCGAAGAGGGTTAGGGTTACACAAAGTCGGTTACAATGGTAGGAGATCTACATATCCGTATCGCCAAGCTTGCCTTCCATGCCAAGGAAAGTCCCATCCGAACACGGGACGAAGTCTTCAATCTTGTACCTTCATAGTCCAGGAGTCCGGCCAAAGGTGATAGTTTGGCTATCCGGACACCCCCTAATCCAGGACTCCCTCAGTAGCCCCTGAACCAGGCTTCAATGACGACGAGTCCGGCGTGCATATTGTCTTCGGCATTGCAAGGCGGGTTCCTCCTCCGAATACTTCATAGAAGATTTTGAACACAAGGATAGTGTCCGGCTCTGAAAAATAAGTTCCACATACCACCATAGAGAGAATAATATTTACACAAATTCAATCTGCTGACGTATTCCGTGGCATGACATCACACCACGGCCAAGCCTTTATTCGAATCGTTTTACTATCCCACCTCAGCGCGTTTAGCGAGGTGGTTTCCTTGGCACGTCTTGTCAAAGCAGAGATCGTGTCCCCTTATTTCGGGATTCTCATTAATACGGGCGCGGGTAACCCAGTCGTGCCCATTGGCACGTCTCCTCTATCGAAGGCGAGTCCCGAACGGTCACGGGGAAGGCTCTTGGTATTCAACCTCTTTATAAAGAGACCAAGGCTCCACTCCTTTCTTTCAATCTCAATCGAATCCGCCCCTCGCCTCGAGTTCCAACACCCAAAGCTCCAGATTCAGGCGCTTCAGACCTTCGATGATGTCCGGCTCCGACCTGCAAGGCCGGTGGATGCCTTCCTCCGTTACGGAAGAAGACGTGCTAAAGCTAAGAGATGCCAGGTATCTAACCGGCGAAATTTCACATAGGCTGCCTGCCCAAGGGCAGGTTATTCCCACTCCCAAGCCTGGTGAAAGCGTGGTGTTCGCGTCTCACTTTCTTCGGGGGCTAGGCTTCCCGACGGACCCCTTCGTGAGGGGGCTCATGTTTTACTATGCGTTGGAATTTCATGACTTGGATCCGGAGTCCATCCTCCACATCATCGTTCATTGTCGTATGCAAAGCCTTCCTCCGCATTACCCCTCACTTCGGATTGTGGCTCAAGACCTTCAAAGTGGAGCCGAAGATGATCAAGGGGCAGCAGGCACAGTGCGGAGGGGCTGTTATAAGCAAGAATGCTGATGCTCCATGGCCCGAGGGCTCTTTTCAAGAGGAGCTCAGCCTATGGAAACAAGAGTGGTTTTATATCACAGCTCCCAGGGGCACCAAATGGGTGGCGCCACCTGCCTTTCGCTCGGGTCCTCCACCGCGGCTGGCGTCATGGGTCAATAAAGGACTTGACTGGGGGCCATCCAAGGACGTGCCCTTGTTGCAGGGCCGCATTCAAGACCTCCTAGAGAGAGAGATCACTCTGGTCGTAGTAGCGCAGGTCATGCTGATTCATCGCACCCTGCCCTGCAAACGCCGCCCCCTCCGCCTGTGGGAATTTAACTCGGAGGGACCACGAGCTCTCCAACATTTTATGGGCGCGACACCCGTGGAGATGTACAAGCTTTTCTTCATATCACAAGCGATGTGTCCGGACTTGACCGAGGACGCAGGTCTGAGCTGCAATCGCTCGGATACTCAAGTAAGTAGCCCTGTACTCGGACACGCTATCCCCTATTTATCACGAACTTGCCCTTTAAAAGAGATGTTCCTTGAACAGAAGTGGATAGCGAAAGCAAAGTTAATCAGGCATCCGGCCCCCCTCCCTGAGACCACGCCGGATCCCGTGTTAACCAGGATGCTGGCGGTTGCGCCTTCAGAAGAAGGTGAAAGGGGGAATAAGGAAGCTACTGCCTCCGCGAAGGAGGCTGTCAGGAAAGGAGGGATCGAGAATCCCTCCATCCAAGGGAAGAAGAGGACCGCCTCTGAAGACCCGGAGACCATGGTCTCAAAGCAAGGGAAGAAATCTTCGTCAGAGGGTCCTGCGCCGAGAGATGCCTCGGCCACATTGTGCCCCCAAAGGGATCATCCCTCCACCGAGCTGTAAGTAAAAAGGGGAGTTTTTTTTAAATAAAGGATATCCCTGCCCTATTTCTGATGAAGATAACCGAAATTTTACCTCGTAGTTCGGATCTCAGCCCTTCTCAGCAGAGCTCATCTTCGGGGGATCTTCGTCCGGAGATGATGGAGAGCGAAACGCCTCCCCCTTCCGTACTGTCTTGCGAGGCAGGCGACCCTGAGGTGTCGTCACGGAGGGATTCTCCGAGTCCGGCGGGGCCGGAAGGCAGTCGTATGTCCCTTAAAGCCCTCCGCTTCCGGCCTTCAAAAAAGGCCATCGGACGAGTTTGGCACCACCTGGTGTACGGTCGGAGGAGCTGAAGGATCTGCTCGGGTGAGCGTCTATCTCAGAAGATCACCGTGCGTTAATGGGTACGGTGATTGAAAGGATTTCATCCGCTAGAAGCGGATTGCACGAAGCCGTCAGAAGTTTACTGACAGGTTTTGAGGTACGCAAAATGATGTACCTTCTGACAGTTCTGCATATAAAATGCACCCTGTGTAGGTAGTAGCCCCTGAGGCTCGGTGTGTTGTCAAAAATGACAGCGCGGCGAGGATCATAATCCCAGGTATAATGTGTCGCCCTTCCTATGTAGGTGGCGAAGGGTCCGGTGGCTAGCCGGACTGATGAATTTGCCGAACTAAAGCGGCAACTTGACGTGGCGGATGCCGGCATCATGCTTGTCAATATGCGACTTGACGAGTCACAAGGTATGCAATTTCTCCCCGGACACCTGGTATGGGAGCTTGATGCCCGTGCCTTACAACATGTATGCTTGATGCAGATGGTGCCGCTGCCATGGAGAACCTTCGGGCGGAGCTCGCCCGAGCCAAGGAGCAGGCCAGAAAGAGTGATGCGGCTGCCTTAAAGGCTGCCGAAGAGCTAAAAGCCGAACATGCTGCTCATTGCCGAAGCAAGAAGGAAATGGCCGAGATGGCCGGGAAGTTGAAGAATGCTACCGACCGCTGCAAGCTTCTTGAAAAAGAAGATCGAGCGGTGCAAGAGGACCTGAAGAAGGCCACTACAGAGGCCAAGGATGCTCGCTCTGCGATGAGAGCTATGAAGGAGGAGCTGCGTCAGACCGGAGATATCGCGGCTGGAAAGCCCTTTCTGCTGCGGAGGAAATTCCTGGATCCTAAATATGCTCAGTTGGACCGGCTGTGGAGTGCGGAGGATGCTTATCTGGACTTGGCGGCAAGTGCCGCGGACGCGGCCGGACACTTCCGAGATCAAAAGGATCACGAAATGGAAAAGGTTTTTTGGTCGCAGTTCCATAATCCGGAGAGCCCACTTCCATTAACCGATCGCTTAGCCGAATGGGCGGAGCTGAATAGGTTATCCGGACTTGCCATGAAGGATGTTGTGAGTCTTTTGTGGCCGAAAAGGCCCGAGCCGAAGAGTTATTTTGGCTTGGTGCAGCAGTTCCTTGGTGCGGTGCCGCATATCAATGCAATGAGGAGGTCGGCATGCATAGAGGGTGCGCGGATGGCTCTTGCCCGTGTCAAGACATACTGGGCGGAGATGAAGGCCACCGATGTTGCATCCCAAGATTCGGACGGAAGCCGAGTACCTGTCGAGCACTATTTTCAGGAAGTTCTGCAGGGCGCTCGTTTAATAGAGACGCAGTGCTCGAAGGATATTATGTTTGAATAACATGTATTATTGTGAAACAATGTATCGATGGAATATAAAAGCTTTTTATACTTGTGCCTTTCAAGAATTAGAATACCTCCTGTGCGGCCGCTAATGTACATGTATATATAACCTGAAAGATGGCAGCCTTCGGCTTCAGCCCCCACGCATATAATGCGGGGTGTTTGCAAAAGGCGCATTTTCACACTTGATCCAACGTCTTGGTCCTATAAAGGAGGTGGTAGCGCAGCAAACTAGGCAACCAGACTATAATGCTTTATCGCTTTCACTTAGCCATAGGAGTTTGACAGTGGGGCTACTATATAGCCCCTAGGGGCACCGCACTCACCCGAATTCGGGGCACGTATGTGCCTGACCGGGAAACGGCCCTTCATCAATGCGGAGGAATCCTATAGATTCCGGCGGGTCATCGAGTGGTTGACCAGTCTCACGTTATATCACGACAGTCAGTTTTCGGCTTTCTCTACTGAGGTGCTCGCCTGGCCGAACTAGGGCACAATCGCAGTAGTTCTCCTGGTGCTGCCTTAGCCGATAGAGTGGAACATAAGGCAGCAAAACACAGGAGCCGGGCAAACCCAACATTTGACCAAAGACATGATTCGGAGCTGATGCATATAAGGCCTAACTCGAAACGCCGAACACTCCCTAAGGTATTCGGTCTTTATGAAAACGGGCCGAACAACGCCCTTGGTAATAAGCCCCTCGTGTCCAGGTACACGCAAAATTCTGACATGGCCCATGCCAAAACGCCAGCCTCCTCCTCGGTTATGGCAAGAAACCAGGGGATGTGTATCAACAAGAGACAGTAAAAAAGGTTTGCGCAGGGTCTTAATCTGAAAAGAATCCTTGTCACGGGTCCCTACTACATGTCTGTGCCTATGTCTCCGTTGTGCCGTATCCTGGACGGGTGTAGCACGGTGTTCATCTGTAAAAGAGGGGAACTTAGTTGAAAAAGATCGTGCGAAAATGTACGTTATACTAAATAAACAAAGTACAATTCAAAAAATGAATAAAATTGAGCTTTATTGTCTCTTGTTGTACATGCGCGGAGCCCCTTGTACAGGGGTATGCGGCTAGTAAGCCCTTGTATGTTTACGCCGGACTCGTCTAGCCGTGTCCGGGGTCTGAACGACCTGTTTAGGTGCTTTGATTGGTGAAGCCGGCTTAGTGTGTGGCTGTCAAGGCAGTCACACCATCTTCCGCACTCGAGGAACACTCGGTATTTCCCTTTAAGGAGATGATGCCTCGCGGACCGGGCATTTTAAGTGTAAGGGATGCATAATGCGGTATTGCATTAAAGCGGGCGAAAGCTTCGCGTCCCAGTAGTGCTTGGTAGCTACTTGTGAACGGGGCGAGGTGGAAGGTTAAGTTTTCACGGCGGAAGTTGTTGGGTGAGCCGAACACAACTTCTAGCAGTAGAGAGCCCGTACAATGGGCATATGGGCCTGACATTACCCCTTGAAAGGAAGTGTTGCTATGGCGAATTTTGGTTGGGTCTATCCCCATTTTGCGGATTGTGTCCTGGTATAGCAGGTTTAGATCACTGCCGCCGTCCATTAGGACTTGTGTAAATTGGAGTCCATCAATTATCGGATCTAATATCAAGGCAGTCCATCCTGCATTCCGGATACTTCTAGAGTAATCCTGATGGTCGAAGGTGATTGGTTTTAACAACTAGTGGCGGAACTCCTCTGGGATAGGCCGTATGGCGCGTACCTCTATGGGCGCCGCTCTATTTTTCTCGTTTGTCACGTGAAGTGAGTTTACTGTTTTGACTTCTTGTGGGAAATTCTTTTGTTTTTCGGTGCTCTGCTTGTGGGGTTTGTCATCGTCCTCGCTTGGTGTGTCGAGCCCCTTGTGTTCGGCGTTGAGTTTGCCGGACTGCTTGAAGACCCAACAATCTCTGTGGGTATGGTTTGCAGGCTTCCCGGGAGTACTGTGGATTTGGCATATCTTGTACAAGATTTTGTTTAAGTTAGATAGCTCGTCCCTGTTATCCTTAAGGGGCAGTTTTTTATGATTCTGTCGAGAGCTTTTGAATCTGGCGTTGACTGCCGTGCTCTTCGGGCTGTTTCCCTTGGTCCGGCGCTGGTCCTTGCTGCATCGCGGTTTCCCGTTTCCATCCCTGACTTCGGATGTACTTGGGTCATTGGTACTGCATCTTGCCAGCCAGCTATCCTCTCCCGTGCAAAAGCGGGTCATGAGGCTTGTTAATGCGGCCATTGTTCTTGGCTTTTCTTGGCCGAGGTGTCTGGCGAGCCATTCGTCTCGGACGTTGTGTTTGAAAGCTGCTAAGGCTTCGGCGTCTAGATAGTCAACTATTTGGTTCTTTTTAGTAAGGAATTTGTTCCAGAATATTCGGGCTGACTCTCCGAGTTGTTGAGTTATGTGACTTAAATCGTCTGCATCCGGAGGTCGGACATAGGTCCCTTGAAAATTTGCCCAAAAAGCATCCTCGAGCTCTTCCCAACTTCCAATGGTGTTTTCGGGGAGGCTTTTGAGCCAATGCCGGGCTGGCCCTTTGACCTTGAGGGGTAAGTATTTTATGGCGTGGAGGTCATCTCCTTTAGCCATGTGTATGTGGAGGATGTAATCCTCAATCCAGACTCCAGGGTCTGTTGTTCCGTCGTATGCCTCTATGTTTACGGGCTTGAATCCCGCTGGAAATTCATAATCCAGAACCTCATCGGTGAAACATAGGGGGTGTGCGGCACCCCTATATTTAGGTGTACCGTAATATTCGGATACTTGATGTGTTGCATTGCTTACTAGAGCTTGCTTTCTTGGCCCGTAGATAGATCTAACTGGGCCATCTTTTTGATTCGAATCCATGTGTGGGTCGCGTGCCGGCTTGTGTGCGGCGCCGTTTGCCGCTCTATATTTGCCATGGGGTCGTCTATCCGACCGGGTGGTCTCCTTGTTCTTTGATTGCGGGGGCACTACGGCCTCCTCATCAAATTCGGGCAGTAGTTTTCGCTTCTGGTAGCTCGTTGTTCGGCGACTATCGCCGTATTTGTCTGCGGTGTTGAGTACTTTGCTCCATTTGATTCTGAGCGCATCTTCCGCTGTTTGGAGCTTCCGCTTTTTCAGGCTACCCGCAGTGGCGACGAGCCTTTTGTGGAGGTACTTCTGCTCCAGCAACTTGTCCGGCGTGAGATCGTCCGGACTGTTGTCTTCGCCGAGGACGGATTGTTTATCCAGGTTGTCCTGTTCGGACGGTTGCTCGATGGCATGTTCGTCATCCACCGGTTCGCACTGCTCTATGACTGGGTCTGTATGGCTGTTGTCTTTGTCGAGGCGGGATTTTGAGCGGCACTTACGTCGCCGTTTTGACTGCTTTTCGAGGGAATGATCCCTCGTGGCGTCCCGTTGTTCCTCCTCGTCGCTTCCTTTAGGTGTGTCCACCATGTATACATCGTGAGATGAGGTGGCTATCCAGTGCCTTATAGGTGCTGGTTCATGCTTATCTCCTACATCGTTGTCCATATCGTCGATGTCTTCGGAGTCGAAATCGAGCACGTTGTTTAAACTTTTGACAGTGGCTACGAAGTGGGTGGTGGGTGGGTTTTGAATTTCTTCGTCGTCCGCATCCCAACCTTGCTGACCATAATCCGACCAGGGCTCTCCTGATAAAGAGAGAGACTTTAGTGAATTCGGGATGTCGCCAAAGGGCGAGTGCTGAAAGATGTCCGCGGTGGTGAACTCCATGATCGACGCCCAATCAAATTCGATTGGCAGGGGTGCGGAAGGTTCGGAGTCCAGAGAGGAGTCCGACACCTTGGAGTCACGAGCTTCGCAAAGGACAGGGTTGGTGTTCGGCTCAATGGCCGTAGAGATAGCAGCCCCCGAGGCGGTGTCCAGCCACCCGTCCTCGATCGGCGCAGTCGGCTACGAGCTAAGGGTCGGAGCGGGCACTTTTGCGGCCTCCAGGGCACTGTCCGGCGGCAAAGCTAGATCATGCCCATCGTGACAGTGCGGCGCGCTTGGCTGTGGCTCGAACGCGTCGAAGATCAAGTCTTGGCGGACGTCAGCCGTATAGTTCAAACTTCCCAATCTGACCTGATGGCCAGGGGCGTAGCTTTCAGTCTGCTCCAGATGGCCAAGCGAATTGGCCCGCAGTGCAAAGTCGCCGAATACGAAGATCTGTCCGGGGAGAAAAGTCTCACCCTGGACCGCATCGTTGTTGATGATCGGAGGAGCCATCGGGCCTAAAGATGACGACATAGAGGAACTCTCAATGAAAGCACCAATGTCGGTGTCAAAACCGACGGATCTCGAGTAGGGGGTCCCGAACTGTGCGTCTAGGCGGATGGTAACAGGAGACAAGGGACACGATGTTTTTAGCCAGGTTCGGGCCCTCTCGATGGAGGTAAAACCCTACTCCTGCTTGATTAATATTGATGATATGGGTAGTACAAGAGTAGATCTACCACGAGATCAGAGAGGCTAAACCCTAGAAGCTAGCCTATGGTATGATTGTTGTTCGTCCTACAGACTAAAACCCTCCGGTTTATATAGGCACCGAAGAGGGTTAGGGTTACATAAATTTTGTTACAATGGTAGGAGATCTACATATCCGTATCGCCAAGCTTGCCTTCCACGCCAAGGAAAGTCCCATCCGGACACAGGATGAAGTCTTCAATCTTGTATCTTCATAGTCCAGGAGTCCGGCCAAAGGTGATAGTTCGGTTATCCGGACACCCCCTAATCCAGGACTCCCTCAGGGGGCATGGTGCCGTGGGTTGGAGAGGCGCGTGGGAATCGCGAGATGAAACATGATGGTCTCCGTAGTTGAACTTCCATGGATAAGCCGTCATGTCTACGGACACATGCACTGCATACCGATCACTGGAAGGAGTAGCAGAGAAAGCTATATATGCGGATAAATAGTTCCTTATAGTCAAGCAGACCCACGCTACTACTCTATTCCAAAGGCATGCACACCATCAAAATAGTCCATCTATATCAATATACACCGAGAGGGAATAATTGTTTTTACAAGAGAGGAAATAGTTCATCCATCCATAATGCCCTCCTGCTAGTGCAGCGTTTTCTTCTTCTTCTTCTTCTTCTTCTTCTTCTTCTTCTTCTTCTTCTTCTTCTTCTTCTTCTTCTTCTTCTTCTTCTTCTTCTTCTTCTTCTTCTTCTTCTTCTAATTCTTCTTCTTCTTCTTCTTCTTCTTCTTCTTCTTCTTCTTCTTCTTCTTCTTCTTCTTCTTCTTCTTCTTCTTCTTCTTCTTCTTCTTCTTCTTCTTCTTCTTCTTCTTGTTCTCATTCTCTATGGGAGACGGCTTCGCAACAAGCTCTTTGGACCTTGCAGCTATCTCGAAACTCACACGGGCATCGAGGGCAGCATATTTTATCTGCTCGTACGTCAAGGGATAATTCTCCCATCTAGACGACCTTAATGCCACCGTCTCGTCACCCTTCTAAAGATTTGTACCGAGCACAAAATTTGCTACGTCGAATAGGGATGGTGTCTGTTTAGCACAATCTTCTACAGGAATTTTGATTCTGGTTTGTAGGTCAGCGATGCTTTTCATATCAAGGTTGTACGGCTCCAGCTTCTGTTTGTCCCCTTCGATGGCTCCCCCACAGAAGTATACGTCCTCCCGAGACAAGAAATCGTGAATCTCACCTGGTATGGAGGGCGAGTGTATGATGTGGTACACCAAAACATCATCTTCGAGGCACAGCTGAAGGACGGCGGCGCGCTGGATCTTCCCAGGGGCACGCTCCATGTACTCTGTGTCGAGACCGATGACCCTCGTCTCTACCTTTTCGAGGGAGTTGGATACATTGTTGATCCACTGCCGAACAACCCTTGGGTGGATGGTGAAGGTGGAAACTATGCGCATCGAGCCTTCGACGAGGACATGTTGGACGCTAAAAACCTGCATCTCGATCTCTTTCGCCATTTGAAACCGCTGGAACAGAGGGCTATGGTTTGGAGAATTAGGATTAGATGGCTAGTCTAATTGAAGTAGTTGATGATTATTTAAAGAGGTTAAAACAATGTGAACGCAGTGGGGTTTGGATGCAAATGAAGACAAAGGGGAGGTGAAGAAGCCAAGGCGAATCAGTTCCCGATGGAGAAGTAAATGGGAGAAGGGGCGTGCAGGCAGTTCATTAGACGGCTAGGTAGACTAAACAAAAAGGCTATGCGGGTAGACTGAGGAGTCGTACCTGTTCGTGTACATGCCCATCCTTCCTGATAGGTGGGACCTATGCAAATAGATAAAAAGAATGTGTTGTAGCTTTTTTTGAGTGCGTGAGTGGGAGACACAACATTCTCTGGTTAAGGAATACTCCCTCCATTTAGGTGAGTATAAGTCACCTTATGAGAATCAGGTTTTCCCGAAACCTTTAGGCATGGAGCATTAACTTCCTGCTCGATCCCCTCCCAGCCTCGTTAGCCAGCATTCTCTTCCTCTGTTGTCGCGTTCTACCTTTCCATTTTTCCTCTTCTCAAGTGTGGAATGATCTGCATGCCGTCCTTGATGCACCAGAACGACCACTGCATGCATCACGGCAGGGTGTTGATTGGGCATGCACGAGAATTTGGTTCTTCTCGCAATATGGATGATACCTGAACGATGAAGTGAACAGGCATGCTAGCACAGGAGACCTATTTCCGCTATACAATACTGGAGTACTCATGTTCCAACTAGTAGTAGTAGTAGTAGTAGTAGTAGTAGTAGTAGTAGTAGTAGTAGTAGTAGTACAACTGTGGTACACTTGATGGTCAAAATACTATTCATCCGGTCCTCACAGTTAAGTGGCAACACCCTGCGCCTGACACTAATCCATGCGAGGTGGCGTGTTCGGGTTACCAAAGTCAGCCTCACCCTGTGCACTGTGCAGTCTGTCACCGCTGCTGTACAACACATTGGTGCCTCGCCTCGTCTCCCTCTCCACTCCCATAGCACCACTCCGTCTCCATCTCCTTCTCCGTCTCCGTCTCCATCTCGCTGTGCCGCCGTGTACCGTCGCCTCACTCGCCTCCCCCAGTACCACTATTCCCTCGCTAGCCGCTCCAGCACCGACATCCTTATCCCCCATAAATCAAGCCCCCTTCCAAACTCCACCATGGCCAAACGCGAACCGCGCAACATCCATATGAGCCGTGATTGGAGCAATCTCCCCAGTGACATCCTCGACCTCTGTTGTTCGTGTATGGATATGTTGACCGCCCTGCGGCTGGCTGCATGCTCGAGGGACATGCACATGACCATCATCGAAGCGAGGCCTAAGCTTTTCAAGACACCCTGCTTGCTGCTATCTGGTCTTGCGAGATTGGCTCACCATGATACAGAGGCGTGCATGATGCCCCTCGACTTCAATCCGATCTCGATTAGCCGAAACTTCTTTGCAGGTATGTAGTGTGTCGCCGTACATCATTTCCCTCGACATCGATCCGATCACCATCGCCCGAAACTTCTTGGCAGGTATGTACTGGGTCGGCATGAACTCCCACTGGATGGCTGCCTTCAGAGAAGACAGTAAAAAGTTGGTGCTCGTGAACTTCCAGACCTCCCATGAGATTATCCTTCCTCCGTTGGATTATATAGAGTATTACCATCGCGGTCCAAGTCATCTAGATTACTACGTCAGTTGGACGGACCTTGTTTTGCAGAAGATTGTAATCTGCCAAGTGCCCACACGACATGCGAATTACGCAGACTTAAAGCTAATTGCCTTGTTCGACCGCGGACTCACCTTTCTTTATGACGGTGCCTTTTTTAGCTGGAGACAACTCGGCTCGCAGTGGATCATCGTCAAAGCTGATACACACTTCTGTGATGCTATTGAACACAATGGCATCATCTACGCGATCGACAAAACAGATGGCACCACGTATTATTGGGACGGCGCGTGTAAGTTGTTTCCGTCTCATGTTAATGATGACACCATGACACTGTTTGAACTTTTTGTGATGATTGGCATATCCCTGTTTGAGCATAATTTGAGTAGAACTATGGCAATATATTAGAGACGCCGTAAATCAGCTATATTTGGAATGATTAAATTCATGCGATTGTGACCATGTCATTATAGCCAATTTGTACCCTGAATAATCAAACAGTTAGGAATATATGGATATTATCCTTATTTTACAGTAATCTATATACTACTACTAAATATGAGTGTGTATCAATGGCCATGTTAGTTTCCTCATTTTCATGATGTAGAAACATGCACCACACTGTTGGTTTCATCTAACCATACATTAGGGAAGTAAATGTGCATATGGAGAACTCTATATTTGGAAGTAGTGAAATCCTGCAATGCTTACCATGTGTACATACCTATATTCGCCCTTCAGCAATCAATGGCTAGAATAATATCCTCACAAAATTTTTTCCCACAGAACACGAGTATATAACAATGCATGGTCTGTTAGTTACCTTGAAGAATATGTTTGTGAGGACAGAACATGATTACATAACATGCATGACATGGTAGTTTCCTGTGAAGAATCGATTGCGAGATAACATGAATATAACCGTGCATGGCACTTCTATATTTTCGAACCCAGTATACATTTACCTGTATTTTCCCCCCAGTTCCAACAGGTACATATCAATGCTGTTTCTTGCATTATCCTACTCATACTCTGAACAATGCTGATCTTACATTAACAATGCCTGTCCTTTTTGATATGATGTAGTGTCCCTACAGTTACTGCCCTTTGTAATCACACCACCTTTGCCAAAAATAGGGAAGCACAACTGGTTCCTCGCTCGATCAGGCGACGGCAAAAGACTGATGATCATTCGGACACATGAGCCGGAAAAGTTATATTGCAAAAATCCCATTGTATACAAGCACCGTGTAATACGTGAGTATCCGAATAGTGGCTATTACGTCTATGAGCAGGATACCAGCTTGTTGGGGCCTTTAGGATTTTTTAGTTGGAGGCGGGTAAACAACCTTGGTTCACACTCTCTGTTTCTCAGACTCAATTATCCGATGAACCAGGAGATCACCGTTGGCAAGGACCTTGATGGTAGAGAGGCTCTATCTGCTATGGAAAACTGTGTCTACACGGCGAGCCCTAGGAGTTCGGGAGCAAACTCCCCTGATTGTCAACGATACAGCCTGCAGCCAAAAGAAGGTGAGAATGACAAAGGCATCCAGATTAACTTTGATCCTTGTATGTCTCAATTACGACAAGCAGTGATGTGGTTCAAGCCTTCAGGTTGATAGGTAATTGGGTTGTTGCATCGAAAGGGTGGAGTACTGGTGTCTCCGGATCACTGGTCGCTGAAGCGGGGCTGAAAATTATGATGGTGTTGGATCATCTCTTCGAATGACTTTGTTGTATTTGCTGCTGGTTCTGGATGGGTAGTTCTTTCTTTTGTTATGCATATTCCTTGTCATTTGGTCATCCTCGTCTATGTCACTCTTTCTATGTAATAGTTGCTTTTGTTTAGAATGTCATTCTCGTCTGGATCACAAGAGTTTGAGCGCTGCAGATGGGTGCATTTTGGTGGTGTAGTAAGACTTCTTATGAACTATCATGTCTTGCTGTTTATGTCAGTAGTAGTCACTAGTCAGTGTTTGAATGTTGTATATATCATTGTTTCCAACTGTTTATTGTCTCGAACTACTGGTGGGCTAAATGAGGGCATCACCATTCTCCAGTGTTCAGAGTATATCTCCTTTTTTCAAGTTATATAATTTGAGCTCACTGTTTTTTCGATGATGTACACTTGTTTGGGCCAGTGAGGTGTCGTTGAATATGGGTCGAGTAGTAACGCAATGCCAAACAGGTCAATTATGACTCTCAGGCCTGGCAGTCAAAAGATCTTGAAAAAAAGGCCGGGCTCTCCAAAAAATAAAGAATAAGGACTCTTAGGCCGACATGTGGGCGCCACCAGTGTTTTCGTGCGCTTGCGCGCCGAGAGCATATTGGCGCGTGCTCGTAATTCATGCTACCTTTTCATCCCCAGTCTCCCGCCCCTCCCCCACCTCTGGAATCTCGATTCCTACTCCAGTTCCCCCAAATCCCCCTCCTGTACTCCCTATACTCAAGCGCACTATCATGTCACCGATCAACGCGGATCTCCGAGCCGGAGATCCTGAGGTCTGTCCTGCCTTCGGTCGCTGCGTGCTGTCGCTCAACAGTGGCATGGCGGCGCTTGACAACCAGTTTGCCGGCAAAGTGCTGATGGTAACCATCAACAGCGACCGGCCTCCCGTCTCGCCGGACGACCTTGTCAAAGCTCTTGTCATTGCGCACGACATCCAAATAAGTGACTTGCTCGTCGAAGTCTATCCGCCACCGGTTGATTTCTTCATCAGGTTCCAGATAACTTTCGACTGTAGTCGTGTGTTTGAATCTTCCCGGCGTTTGTTTTGCGAAGGCGCACTGGTGAGCTTTGATCGGTGGCACCCAGGATGGGGCTCGGTGCCCTATGAGCTTGAGGTTTTAACAAATCTTACCTTCCACGGCATGCCTCGACGTGCTTGGAACAACGAGTCCATGAACGAGCTTATCAACGACCTTGGAGGTGAGCTCATAAGTATGTTTGTTCCTCCAGACAGCTAGGCTCTGACGGTTATGGCATGGATGAAGAAGCCGTCCACCATACCAAAGGTGATTGGTGTTGAGATACCGGTGCAGGAACCGGGTTTGTACTATTTGTCGCCACCAAGGCCGCCGCGGACCACGTTAGGGATGTACCTATATCGAGTGTTCGTGCATGTCGAAGAAGTGGTCAATCCATCAATCGAAGTCCTGCCGCCGCCGCTGGTGCCAGGGTCCATCGACGACGTCCATTACAGGAGTCAACGTCAGACTTTCCCCATGTTGCTCGGAACGATGGATGGCACAGGGCCTACTCCATCGCGCGGCGGAGGCCATTGCTTCTTTGGGAGAAGAGGCAGGGCTAGCTGCCTGGATGTGCTCTAATTTGATGTAACAACTGAATCTTGTCATATAGTACTAGTTAAATCTGAGCTATGGGTCTGAAGCACTGATATGCTAGTACATTTGATTGTGACATGTTCTAATTTTGTACCTAAACTTTTTTTAGAAAGGGTTGTACGTCAACTTAATGTGCTAGCAAAACTTATTGTGTTGTCTGTCTGTTTTCTTTGCACAACATTCAAGATATTTCCCCGCCATTTATAAAGACGATGAACCATTATGTACGACTTCGTTGGTTTCAACATAGCCCTTCCCGTAGCGATCCACTGCTTCCATCCTGATTGTGCCGCCTGCGTAAAAATTTTGTATGCAAGTTCAGTGTGCTATGATGTTCTATATGATTGTGTCAACTATATAAGTTTTTACTGAGCATCAGCAATGCGATGTATTTACGAGCACCGACCAATGGGTCTCTCTCTCTATCTCTCTCTCTCTCTCACACACACACACACACGTGTGCACACGCACAAGTGGGACCCATTAAATTATTTATTTGCTCGTGACAGCTTTTAATTAGGTTCCACTGTAATCTAACTTTTTTTAAGTTATTAATTGAGCTCAGTGACTTCAAAAAGTTGTATAGAAGCCTTGTTTGGGCCTTTCCGGCGTCGCTGAATGTGGGCTGAGTAACCATGTTAGGTTGTACTATACTACACAGGCCTTTTTTTTCAACATCAGCAATGCAACTGGGCCGACAGTTGTACACAATATCCGGGTCAACTTGTTATCCGCCGGCTGCACTGCAAAGTTTCCTAGGAGGTAAGCATTAGGCTTAACAAGAAAATGGACTTTAAGAAATAATAAATGGGATGTAATTATAATAACTGGGCAATTACCATGCACCAAACACATAATTAGTTTAAAAAATATATTATTTTTGGAATTTGGAAATTTTAATTTCATTACTTGTTGCGCGCGCTATATTTCGTTTGATTTTAACGTAATACAACTTTATTTTGAAATTATATTTATCCTGACTAGAAATTTCGGATAAAAATATTTCGGATCCCATCAAAATGTGGGAATTTTTTTTGAATTTTGTTTTGAGTGGTTGTTTGAAATTATTAATCATTGTCATAGCTAGAAGTTGGGCTGTACTTTTAACAAACTGTAAATGGGCTGTAGTAAATATCATTAGAATTAAAAAATGGGTTGTCCATTCTTGCAAATCGCAAATGGGCTATATGTTCTCTGCCAAATCCGAGCTGTGGGCCTACTAAGTTGACGCGTACCAAGGGCTTTGTCAACTTAGTCAATATAAACGATTCTAGCTGCAGTGATTGTACGATGTCCATCCAACGGCCGTAGTGCTTCTTCAACCTCTGGTCTTCTTGCTCCAGCCGCCCAAAGCAGCGCCGGTCGTGTCGCGTGCTCCTGCCTCCCGTGGCCGGCTGTGATGCGCGGAGGCCTCACCGCCCCGTACTACTCCCACCGCTGGCCAGGCCATCCCTCTACTCACGCACACCCCCTGTTATTCTGCGGTGATGGCAGCCTCACACTGTAGCCGAACTAGTGAACCCTCGTACTCCTCTCCGCGCGGGCTTCCACTGCTGCGTATTCCCCGGCTCTGCATCATCCCTTCCTAGGCCTCGTCGTCGTCCAGACCACCGCCCTGGTGCTCTCGGCGCAGCGTGGTCAACATGGTCAACGACCGACTTCCATCGGAAGAGTACTGTACGTGGAGAGGCTGACAGCTGGGTCCAGGCGGCCGCAAGGAAGTGCCTCCTTATTACGCGCAAAATAATTATTCCTCCACTTGACAGCAGGGACCCACTGGACGGGCCACCTTATTTTGCAAAAAAAATGTTTCCCCCAGACTGCTGGGACCCACTAGACGGGCCAGCGTATTTCGCAAAAAAACGTTCCCCCCGCTGTCAGCTCGGACCCACCGGAAGTGCCTCCTTATTACGCACAAAAAAAATGAATACTCCCCCTGCTAGCTGGGACCCACCATGGTGGGAGGCTGACTTGTGGGCCTACTAAGTTGACTAGGATGGGGGCCTTTGTCAACTTTAGTCAATATGAACGATTCTAGCTCCAGTGACCGTACGATGTCCATCCAACGGCCGTAGTGCTTCTTCAACCTCTGGTCTTCTTGCTCCAGCCACCCAAAGCAGCGCCGGTCGTGCCGCCTGCTCCTGCCTCCCGTGGCCGGCTATGCTGCCACAGAGGCCTCACTGCCCCCTACTATTCCCACTGCTAGCCAGGCCCTGCGGCGATGGCAGCCTCACACCGCAGCCAAACCAGTGAACCCTCGTACTCCTCTCCGCGTGGGCTTCCACTGCCCCGTCTTCCCCGGCTCCCCGTCATCCCCTTCCTAGGCCTCGCTGTCGTCCACCGCCCTGGTGCTCTCGGCGCGGCGTGGTCAACGTGGTCAAGGAACGACTTCCATCGGACATGGACTGTACTTGGAGAGGCTGACAGCTGGGTCCACGACCGCAGCAAGGAAGTGCCTCCTTATTACGCGGAAAATAATGATTCCTCCACCTGATAGCTGGGACCCACCAGACAGGCCACTGTATTTCGCGAAAAAAACGTTTCCCCCTAACTATTGGGACCCACCAGCTACATCTTCGCACGCAAGGAAGTGCCTCCGGGCAAAAAAAACAAAACGATTCGCCCCAATGACCGCCGGGACCCACCAGTGACACCTTCGCACGCAAGGAAGTGCGTCCGGGCAAAAAAAAACGATTCGCCCCCCTGACTACCGGGACCCACCAGCAACATCTTCGCACGCAAGGAAGTGCGTCTGAAAAAAAATGATTCACCCCCCTGACCGCTGGGAGCCACCAGCTACATCTTCGCACGCAAGGAAGTGCCTGACAGTCGGGACCCACCTGGTCGAAGCGTATGTAGCATTGTCATTTTGGTCGCGAACGTGTACGTACATATATACTGGTGGATGTAGAGGCGCGCACGTGTCGTAGTAGAGGCGCGCACGTAGCATGTACACGTACGTACAGCAGCGAGGGTGCAAGAAATAAAATACGGCCACGTATGTACATACGGGCAGGGTCTCGAACGCCGACTCACGCATACGTACATGGCTGGGTCGGAACGGAGAAACAACATCGTCCTCGTGTTCATGGGGAGGCAACATAATGTGTCGTGTTCATGGGGAGGCAACGGAATGCGTCGTGTTCATCGGGAGGCAACGGAACGCGTCGGAGCCAACCGGCTGGGTCAGAACGGAATGTGTGGTCGTGTTCATTGGGAGGGCTTGGACGGAACAGGCGATGGAAACGAGGCCTGGCGTACCGCAAAACGGAGGAAACGGACCTCCTACGTTCGGAACGGGGTCCTGTTGATCGGGAGGGGTCTGGCGTACCACAAAACGGAGGAAACGGACCTCCTACGGTTGAAATAGGGGTCCTGTTGTTCGTGAGGGGTGTGGCGTACCGCAAAACGGACGAAACGGGCCTCCTACGGTCAAAACGGGGGTCCTGTTGATCGGGAGGGGTGTGGCGTACCGCAAAACGGACGAAACGGACTTGTGTTGGAGTGCTACGGTCGAAACGGGGGTCCTGTTCATCGGGAGGGGTGTGGCGTACCGCAAAATGGGACTCCACGGGATACTGTTCATCTCCACCGCCGACCTCCTCCAGCCTCCACGGGCTACCGTCAACCTCCTCCAGCCTCCACGGGCTCCTGTTCATCCAGCCTCTACCGTGCGCTACTCCACCGGCTACTGTTCAACCACCCCTCCACGGGCACCCCTCCACCGTCTACTGTTCATCCAGCCCTCCACACCATGGGGTCCTGTTCAACTACCCCTCCACGGCCACCCCTCCACCGTCTACTGTTCATCCAGCCCTCCACACCATGGGGCCCCGTTCAACCACCCCTCCATGACCACCCCTCCATCGTTTACTGTTCATCTAGCCCTCCACACCACGGGGTCCAGTTCATCCAGAGGCAATGCCACCGCTCAATGTTCATCCACCCCCCGCAACACTCACTGTCATCCAATCTATCGGCTTCAGTTAGCAGCAGTAGCGAAGGAATCGCTCGATCGGGTTCAGTTAACAACCATCGATCGATCGCTTGAGTTTAGTAATGCGTAGCCTCCAGTGCAATTGCTCAGGTTCAGTTAGAGCCAAAGCCTCGCACACACGTGCGTACGTGTACGAGAGAAATGCGCATCGCTCGGCCCCCGACCTCCCACCTTAACCGGCAACTCCCCGAAATTCCCCCCCCCCCCCCTCGCTTCTGCCATGGTTTTTTCCGTCATGGACGGCCCAAAGAATGTCATGCAGCTGCATCTCCGGCCCGCCCAGGACGAAAAGCCCATTTTCTGTCATGATTTTTTGTCATAGAAGTAGGAGCCCACCACATCTATGATGATATCGGGTTTTATCACAATTGTCGTCATAGAAATGTCATATGTATGATAGAATTTTTTTCGTTCGGCCCAAAATGTCACTGATGTGTCTTTTTTTTGTAGTGTGTCCTCTAGTCTTGGGCATCAAGATGGTCGTCTGGCCTCCTAGGGTCAGCACCACATCGTGAGCCTGCTGGCCCCCCTCGTAGTCAACGAGGCTGGGCTCCTTGGCAGTAGCCACCCCTAGTACAGGACCCCGTCAGTAGCCCCCAAGTGTGGTGGAGGTTGCAGTGGGCTGTGAGACCACCAGTGGGCTCCTTTGTAGAATTGCCTCCCCGGAGTCCAGATAATTACTGAGTTTGACTTTTCCAAAAAAATCAAGTGTTTTTAGCTCGGATGCTGGCTCGACGCGGATGATAGCCCTGCTGTGGGTTTTAAGCAGATGACGTCACCGTGATCGCCACCTTTGTTTTCTACATAAAAAGTAAAGACAAACTCTCACAAAGCAAAAAGAATTGTATGTTCTACTATGGGTGGCCGAGGCCTCGGGTCCGAATGTTTATAAGGAGAGGGAAACCGAGGGTTCGAAAACCCTACCTCATTTTGGGGCATTTCACCTCCTTGCTCATTCCAAGCCCTCTGTTGCACCGCCACTTTGTTCCCTTCGCTCTCGTACCCTCGTCGTTGATGGCCAAGACAAGGAGTAAGAGAGGGAGATAGGTATCCGGTTCAGAGCTACCATCCAGGTCCGCCAGTGGAAAGAGGAAGAAGGCCGCACCCAAAGGAGGAGCAAAACTGGGGCGCGCAGCACCTAAATCCACAGGGAAGTGGTTTCCGTCAGTGGTGACAGAGAGCGATATTAATGGATAAAAGGATGACCTCTCCATGCCCACAGATCTGGCGGTGCACATCCCGGCCGGGGAGCTTCCATTGGAGCCTTGCGCTAGTGAGCACATCCTGCGCTCTCGCTACTTCGGGTGTGGGCTTGGCTTCCCGGTCCATCCTTTCATGCGCGGCCTCCTGCACTTCCTTGGATGCCAACTTCACCATATTCCACCCAAAGGGGTTCTGCATATATAGCCAATTTTATCACCTTTTGCGAATGCTATCTTGGAATAGCTCCTCACTTTGATTTATTTCGCTATTTCTTCTGGGTCTGCATTCAATCGAACGAGGGCACCATTTGTGTCCCTGGGGGAGCCATCCTATAGTTGCGCCCTAACTCCACCTTATTTTTCCTTTAGACCTCCCAAAGTTTATCCGGGAGTGGCACAAGTCATGGTTCTATGTAAAGGGCCTTGGTGGTGACCTGTCGGGTTTCATGAACAAGCCTCCTTGGAAGTTACTTTCATGGGATCCACTCACCAAACCGACCTCAAAGGTCAAGGTTCTCACGGAGGCCACCGCTCGCCTGAAGAAAGGCAGGTTGACTAGAGGTCACATTGTGCGGACATGGGTGGCGCGTCACGTCCTGCCTCTGTAGGTCCACAACTCTCTGATGTCCTAGTATACGGGGTCGATGGACCCCGCACGGGTTTCCTAGGAGGAGCAGGATGCCGAGGCGATCAACGCACTCCACAGCGCCTTGGTGGGACCAGATTCCATCACGAGATCTAGAAAAGAGACCATGCGGCCTTTCGCGGCGGACCTCGTTCCTAGTAGGGTAAGTATCTTTTTTACGATCTTCCCGTTGTTTTTCGGGTGTATAGGCTGAACTGTACTTCCTTGCATGAATTCACCATCTTCTAGGACTTTCGATCCGAACCTCCACTCCCCGGGCTGCAGATCAGCCCGGCTCTGGACGTCCTCATGGTCGTGGCTCCCTTCGGGCCCTCTCATGAGGAGATCGGCCACACCAAGGGGAAGAAACCGTCCCTAGAGGAGATGTTAACGGAGGCCTCCGAGGGTCAGCAGGATGATGAGGATGACGCCTCCCCGTCGAGCGGCGGTGGCGTCAATGGGAGCGGAAAGGGCGGCGATGCTCATGTCGCGAATGACGATGAGGTCGACGAGGAGGTCGAGGACGTCGAGGAGGACAAACGCGGGGACGATGACGAAGAGGCGGCTGTTGAGACGTTGTGTCAGCCCCTCAAAATGCTTCATCGTGGCATTTGGGAGGAGATCGCAGCTCATAGTGAGCCTCGTGGGGGATCTGTGAAGTCCCTCGAGCTGCAGATTCCTCTGATCGCCCCAACGCCAGTACGTAGGAGGCATATGCCATCGGTCATCCCGTAAGTAATTCTTGTGGTCTTCAAGCTTTTATTGATCGCCTGCTAGGTTCCTTGATAACCTCATGAGCTCATGTTCAGGGTCGCTTCCCGCAACCAGGTGGGGTCGTCTGCCGCAGACGTGATCGCGGTTGTTCCTCTATCGGTGTTCCCGGCGACACCGCAATCTGGGGGAGGGGGTCTCATCATCTGAAGTGGAGACCCGGCCTCAAGGTAAGGATGTTGTTTTGGCTTTGTTCTTTCTATCTGTGAGATGTTGTTTTACATAGGTCATCTCTTGTTTGTTTTGGGCAGGAGCCCCTGCCGCTGAAGCCCTGGCTGGCTCTAAGGTGAAGGATGTCTGTAAGAATGGCATGGTTTTGACGGTCGCTCATGTCCCGGCTTCCTTCCAGATTCTGGTGTGCTAACCTTCCCTTTGGCCAACGTGAGGGTTACGATGGCAACTATGGGGCCTCCGTGGGTGGTCCAGCCCATGTGGCGGCCTCGTCAAGCATGTTGCCAAAGGCGGCTTCATTTCTGCCTGATGGATATGGATCGGAGGTCCCTCAGGAGACCGTTGCTCCCTTGAAGACTGCTGATGGGGCGATGTGCCGCTTGTGGGAAGCCCTCATGGAGGTCGGCCAGGCGTTGGTGCCCAGATTCTAGGTAAGTAACTAGAGTATATGTGGTAGTAGTAGCCCCGGGGCTGAGTGCGGCGATGGCGTGCTAGTTGTATTTGGTTCCTTGAGAATTTTCAAGAGTCTTATCTTGTTTGTAATGCCTAGGCAATACTCGAGGTGAACCGCAACTGTGAGGCTAAGGTCACAGTGTTGGAGTCCCAGATCGAGGCTTTGCAGCGTCAGGGTGATGGGCTGCAGTGTGACTTGGACTCTGCCTCATGTGAGTTATTCTTTTGCTTTTGTTTTCGCCACCATGTCCTTGCTTATGCTCATACCGCCGAGCCCTGTCCCATCTTGCTTTGTAGTTGTGGAGACTGCTATGACCTTAAGGAGGGAGGTGGTGGAAGCGGTGTAGGCCTGCCAGCTAGCTAAGGAGGTCGAGCGAACAACTCTAGCCGAGCTGGAGGCGGCTTTGAATACAGAGTGGGAGCTCGAGTCCTCTCTGCAGTGAGAGCAGGAGTCCTGCCAATGTCTCCATGTAGAACTTGGTGAGAGTAGGGACCAGCAGGCTCTGCTCTAGCACCAAGTGGAGGCCAGCGAGAAGGATACCACCTCACGGGAGCGGTCCGCGTAGGAGGCCTAGTGAAAGGCCGCTCAGATGGAGAAGGAGGGCGAGGAGGTCGCAGCGTAGCTCACCGAAGCTCAACAATGCTGCCAAGATTTTGAGGCCCTAGCCCAAGGTTTGTCCAGGGAGGCTTAACTCATGTGGCTGTGCTTTGCGTTGTCATTTCATTCATGTGCGCCCTCTAATGTCTGTTTTACAGCTCCCTTCCCGGCCATCCAAAATGAGGACGCTGAAGAGCGGCTCCAAGAGGTTGCCTCCGTTGCAGAGCGGCTGACCGCTATGTTGGGGTTTGCCGCTGGTACCCTGTTTGCTGGACACCCTGGCATGACCTCTGACCTAGGGGTCGTTCTAGAGTTCCAGGCAGACTCACCCAATTGGCTTGACTATTGGATGTATTCTGCAACTTTTGAAGGAGCTCGTCAGGTATTGGCTGGTGTTCGGGTGCACTTTCCGAATGCCAACCTTTGGACCATTATGAGGCCGCCCACTAGAATTCCAAATCCCCAGGCGTTCTTGCAGGAAGTCATTGAGGAGGCCGAATACGCTGTCGGGGTCTGTCCACTATAGGGTATCATTAAAGAGCGTCCTCGTGCAGGTAGATTGTAAGTAGGCAGTTTTGTAATAAACTACTAAGTGTACTTCATGGTACTACATTATGACATTTTGCTTCATGTGTTATTTGTTAAACCTGCCATTTGCTTGTGTTGTATGACTTCTTAATATCCGCCTTGAGAACGCCCATGTCCGACCAAGTATGTCATTGTCGGTGTGGAGCTGGTGATCTACGGGGCAATGCAGCCCCTTTGCTGGTTCGACAGGGGGGGGGCGATCGATGCAAAGAGCAATGGCAACAAGGGGCGCACGATTTTTATCTAGGTTCAGGCCGCTCGGGAGCGTAAAACCCTACTCCTGCCTTTTGTTTATTGGGTGGTGTTGAGCACAAATACACGGAGCGCTTTCCCCCGATAAGTGGTGAGGAGAGAGCAGATACACGAATACCTATACGTGAGAGTTGCCAAGATTCAAACCCCTACTAATGTTGCCCTGGTCCTCCTTTTAAAGCTCAAGGGGTTACCACAGTGGCAAAAAGGTCATTATAGGGGTGATTATACTGATACTGAGCTATCATACCTAACTCTACCAGTTAAGACAAAACACATTAAATGCGTTGTTAGGTGTCATGTGGAGGTTGCATCCCGGCAAGGTTGCCACGCCGCTTAAACAACCAGCTCCTATTAGCGTGACACGCCATCAGGACTGGTGTCAATAAAGGTGATTTACCTCCCTAGTAAGCCGACCTGCACGGGTTGCGTCCACCTAACCACCCGCGGGCTCGACAGCTCACTGATTAGCGGCCAACTGGTCGGAGAGGTGGAGCGCTGGTGTTTTGGCAGGAAGCCCGTGCTCAGGGAGCTTGTCGGGCCTTGTCTTGCCGGCTCGTTCCTGCCGGAGTTGGTTGCTTCTGTTGTAACTTTTGTAGCTTGCTCTAAAGCCTGGTCTTCTTGATGCTCTCCTTGATCTCATGAAGAGTGGCTTCTCTGGTTTAGTATCCGTCCCCGCTAAAGCCACTTGCCGGGAACACTGCTACTGTCCGTGCAAAAGTCAGGAGTACTAGGGACCCCCGTTCCTAGTGCACCAATAGGAGCCCTCAGGCCTGGCCCATACGCGCATTTGAGGCGTCGTTGGGGTAGGCCCAACAACGTGCACAGACACATGTGTCTGAGGATAACTGACATAATCTTTTGCTTGTGATCCGTAATCATGATGATTTTGGCTGACACACGTCCAATCCATGCATTAATCGCGGGGGATGGGAGCGTGGATGCGGTTGTAGCTACCCGTTGCGACGCGCCTGCGAGGGGCGCGGCTAGGGAAGACGGTGAAGAGATAGCCCCCTCGTGTATTCCCCATAAAAAGGTAACCATGACAGGGGCACTGCTCATTCACTCTTGCCCCTTGCTTCATCTTCTTCCTTTCGCCAGAAACCACATCTGTCGCCACTGCCGTCAATCCGTCTCGAGTCCGAGTCTTGTTCTATCTTGGTTTTCAGCCCTAACTTCTCCCATGGAAGGTGACAAACTTGTGGAGGTTGCTGGTATTGCCAAGGCTACTGCTGAAGAGGCCACCAAGATTGCCGCTGGAGAAAACCATGAGCGAACTGACAGGGACACCCAAGAGGCCCATGCAGGGATGGAGGAGGCCTCTGACAACCAGCCCGAGCCCGCCAAGATGGACATGGATGTGGTACACACCATTGGCCCATCACCAGTACTTGTTGAGCAACTAGTGTTAGTGGCCCCGCCAGTCCCACCAACCAACATGGCGTCGGTGTCTTTCCAAGCTGTTCTTGGAGCCCCTAGCTCATCTGGCACTGCAGAACTAAACTTTGAGGAAGAGGTCGCCTGAATCCTGCTCCCGTTGGGCCAGAGGTCCACAAATGCCGATGACATCGCCAACAAGCAAGAGGACTACAAGTTCCTACAGGCTGTGTCTACCGGGTTCCAGAATGCCCAGGACAGGTACGACAAGCGGTGGAAGTGGGTTGAGGAAGAGCGCAATTCCTTGGACTCGGTTGACTAGCAATTGAAGGAGAAGCAGAAGAGTTGCACACGTTCCGCGATCTCAGGAGCCAAGAGGAAAAGCTATCTGCTACGAGAGAGAAGGCAACAACTCGCGACAGCAAGTTGGCGGAGCGTGAGGTGCAGCTCGACGCCAAAGCTAAAGAACTTGCCGCCCAAGAGCAAGCTATTGCCGCCACTCTCCGTAGCAAGGATGAGGAGATCGAGGAACTCGTGAAGCTGCGAGCTCAGAAGCTGGAGGATGACCACTAGAAGGCCTTGGAGGCACAAGCTTCGGAGAATGCTATCAAGCTCAAGGAGGTCGTGGATAACGCTGCTGCTGCCACCACTGCCAAGGCGGATTTGGAGACCCATGCCGGCAAGATGAAGGAAGAGCTCGTCACCAGCAGCAAAGAAGTCGAGGCCCTAAGTTCGAGGCGTAGAAAGCAACTCACGCTCTAGGGGATCTACAAACGCAACTCTCGTCCAAGAGCTAAGAACTAACAGTTGCTGATGGTGTGGTCCAGGAGCTGAAATCCAAGCTTGCCGGTCTAGAGCAGAACCTTGAGTCCACCAACACACGGGAAAATGCCTTGGTGGAGAAGCTTGCCACTGTAGAAACTCTCCAAAAAGATGCTGAGGGCATGCTGGACAAGCTGCAAAAGATGTACTCCCTCTGGACAAATGAGTTGGTCAACACAGCCGAGCGTCTCTCTGCTACCTTTTGAGCACTGAGTTGGTTTTCCTTTGAAGAGGAAAGGGTGATGCAGCAAAGTAGCGTAAGTATTTCCCTCAGTTTTTGAGAACCAAGGTATCAATCCAGTAGGAGGCTCCATGCAAGTCCCTCGTACCTACACAAACAAACAAGAACCTCGCAACCAACGTGATAAAGGGGTTGTCAATCCCTTCACGGACACTTACGAAAGTGAGATCTGATAGAGATAATAAGATAAGATAAATATTTTTGGTATTTTTATGATATAGATTGGAAAGTAAAGATTGCAAAATAAAGTAGATCGGAAACTTATAAGATGGAAAATAGACCCGGGGGCCATTGGTTTGACTAGTGGCTTCTCTCAAGATAGCATAAGTATTACGGTGGGTGAACAAATTACTGTCGAGCAATTGATAGAAAAGTGCATAGTTATGAGATTATCTAGGAATGATCATGTATATAGGCATCACGTCCGCAATAAGTAGACCGACTCCTACCTACATCTACTACTATTACTCCACACATCGACCGCTATCCAGCATGCATCTAGAGTATTAAGTTCATAAGAATAGAATAACACATTACGCAAGATGACATGATGTAGAGGGATAAACTCAAGCAATATGATATAAACCCCATCTTTTTATCCTTGATGGCAACAATACAATACATGCCTTGCTGCCCCTGCTGTCATTAGGAAAGGACACCTCAAGATTGAACCCAAAGCTAAGCACTTCTCCCATTGCAAGAAAGATCAATCTAGTAGGCCAAACCAAACTGATAATTTGAAGAGACTTGCAAAGATAACCAACCATACATAAAAGAATTCAGAGGAGATTCAAATATTTCTCATAGATAAACTGATCATAAACCCACAATTCATCGGATCTCGACAAACACACCGCACAAAAGAGTTACATCGAATAGATCTCCAAGAAGATCGAGTAGAACGTGGTATTGAGATTCAAAGAGAGAGAAGAAGCAATCTAGCTAATAACTATGGACCCGAAGGTCTGTGGTAAACTACTCACAACTCATCGGAGAGGCTATGGTGTTGATGTAGAAGCCCTCCGTGATCGATTCCCCCTCCGGCGGAGCGCCGGAAAAGGCTCCAAGATGGGATCTCACGGGTACAGAAGGTTGCGGCGGTGGAAATAGGGTTTCGTGGAGCTCCTGGATGTTTTCCGGGTACATAGGTATATATAGGAGGAAGAAGTAGGTCGGTGGAGCCACAAGGGGCCCACGAGGGTGGGGGGCATGCCCACCCCCCTAGGGCACGCCATGCACCCTCGTGGCCGCCTTGGCTGCTTCTTGACGTCCACTCCAAGTCTCATGGATTGTGTTTGTTCCAAAAAGATCGCTCCCGAAGGTTTCATTCCGTTTGTACTCTGTTTGATATTCCTTTTCTTGAAACACTGAAATAGGCAAAAAAAAAGCAATTCGGGCTGGGCCTCCGGTTAGTAGGTTAGTCCCAAAAATGATATAGAAGTTTATAGTAAAGCCCATAAACATCCAAAACAAGTAATATAATAGCATGGAACAATCAAAAATTATAGATACTTTGGAGACGTATCACTCTCTTTCCAGCTCATGGTCATGGACATGAAGAGCCAGGGCTTCCCTACTTCGGAGCACGAGGTCGCCAGCGCTAGACTGTCCAAGTTCTTTGATGGCTTGATTGAAGCGTTGAAGACATATCATGAAGACAGGAATGTGGCCTTCGCCTATGAATCTCGGCAATTCGCTCGCGATGTGCTTTACACTACACTGGTTAGCCTGGTTCACTATAACCTAGAGCTCGACATCTCCAAGGCCTTCAAGAAGCTGCCGCCAAACACATATGCCTCCACCATTGACAAGATCGTCGCCCCCATCGCTGACAAGGTCCTCAACATCCCTAGGTTCCTGCGCGATTGTACTGATTAAGCTTGTCACTGCATTCGTCGATGCGCTGCCAGACAAAAGAACACATTCGACCTTATGTTAGGTCTTTGCTACATTCGGAATGTAATATCACTTTTAAGTAGGTGTATGAACTTATGTTGTCCCTTTAGTTTATTTTTGCCTGTGGTCTTTGTATAACTGTGCACCCTACGCATGCCGGGAGCTTGCTAGGGTTGGCACTAACCGCGAGCGCTTTGGGGGCGGACCCCTAGCAGCCTGCTCGCAGTGTTGCCACCGGCAAGTTGCCGTTCGACATTTTCAATGCTTCCACCTAAGTTGTTGAGCGAACTCAAAACAGACAAGGGCACAAACAATCACAGAAGAGTTCGTTCATGTTGCAGGTTTCTTTAAACAAGTACCAGGCTCAAACTGAAGGAATTGCAAAGAACAATTAAAGAATCTAGAATTAAAATTTTTCCAACTTATCTTTTCTCTTTGTGGATGTCCCCGTCGTGAGGACGAAAATCTCTCCTTACCACAGAAATCTCACACGCTGAGGACTCTTTTCAGCCTATGCACTACGTGTGTGTAGAGTGCCTCGACACATTGATAATCTTGCTAGAAAAAGGATGAATGCTTGCCTTGCTGTGGTCCCCTCGCAATAAGTCTGCCTTGCAGGGACAAGCGGAAACCCAGTGGACTTGTCACAGGCCACGGCCTCACCGGGCGCCCAACCTAGCTAGGTGTCCGCCCGGTTTTCCGGGTGCAATTTAGTCGACAATCTGATCGCCCGCGCATGCCTTGCTGCTGGGATCGGTGCAACACAAGGATCTTGGCCCGCGCACGACTAGCGGTTTTGCTTCGGTGGCTGCGCTCACCGTGGCACGGGGAAGTGGGAGTTGCACGTCCGCACCACCCGCACCATTGTTGTGGTTGTCGCTGGAGGGTCATAGGAGCTGACCGGCTCCGGCGTTCCTAACGTCTGCTCCCGCCACGGCGAGGACGGCGACGACACCTCTTGTGCTGGCCAGTCCCCTTGTGGCCTCCACACCTGCCCGCCATAGCAGCGCCACCTGCACCATTCGCAAGCGAGTGGGGCAGGAGCTTGGATGAGGACGATTTCGTCGTCATGGAGCCCTTCTTCTTGGGCGCCATGGATGATGAAGAAGACACTGAACTTCTTGCAACTGACGTGCAACTTATTGCTTTGATTTATGCCAATGCAACTTCCCCTACCTGGCGTGCCAAATATGTCGGCGTGGAGCCAACGATCTATGGGGCAATGCAGCCCCTTTGCTGGTTTGGCAAGGGGGGGATCAACACAAAGAGCAAGGGCAATGAGGTGCGTGCGATTTTTACCCAGGCTCGGGCCGCTCGGGAGCATAAAACCCTACTCCTGCCTTTGGTGTATTGGGTGGTGTTGGGCACAAATACATGGAGTGCTCTCCCCTAGAAAGTGGTGACGAGAGAGCAGCTTCATGAATCCTATGCATGGGAGTTGCCAAGATTCGAGCCCCTACTAATGTTGCCCTAGTCCTCTTTTTATAGCTCAAAGGGTTACCACAGTAGCAAAAAGGTCATTACAGGGGTGATTAGACTGATAATGAGCTATCATACCTAACCCTGCCAGTTAATACAAAACACATTAATTGCGCTGCTAGGTCTCATGTGGAGGTTGAATCCCGGCAAGGTTGCCACACCGCTTAACACGCCACCTCGTATTACCGTGACAAGCCATCAGGACGGGTGTCAATAAAGGTGATTTACCTCCCTAGCAAGCCGACACGCACGGGTTGTGTCCACCTAACCACCTCCAGGCTCGACCTCACTGATTAGTGGCCAGCTAGTCGGAGAGGTGGATCGCTGGCATTTTGGCGGGAAGCCCGAGCTTGCGGGCCTTATCTTGTCGTCTCGTTCCTGCCGGAGTTGGTTGCTTCTATTGTAACTTTTGTAGCTTGGTCTTCTTGATGCTCTCCTTGATCTCATGAAGAGTCGCTTCTCTAGTTTAGTATCCGTCCCCGCTAAAGCCCCTTGTCGGGAACGCTACTACCGTTCGTGCACACACAACTCCAGGAAGCTGCTAATGTGACACCACAATCAGAGAGCCTTCGAGGAAACTGTGTGCGATGCATTAATCGCAAACTGTGATGTAAAAAAATCGTCAAAAAACATGCAAAACATTTGCGATGGTGGATACATCAAACATGATTCAAATTAGAGTTGCGTGTGCGATGTGTGGCATACAGTTCAGTCCAATTAATTGTTTGTGACGAGGCAGAACAGCAGAAAGGGGCAGTCAGATTAAGGTGTGTGTGATGTATGGCATATAGTTCACTCGGATGAACTATTTGCGATTAGGGAATGCAACAAAAACAGTCACCCAGTTCAATGTGTGTGCGATATACGACATACAGTTCACTCGGATGAACTATTTTTGATTAGGCAACACAACAGAAACGGTTCAACTTAACGAGATGTTTGTGATACGTGGCAAACCGGTTTATAATCAGAATTGTGTGCGAAGACCCATAATAACACAAACAATTTCTTCTAATAATCCACGTGTGTTGTGGGCAAATGCTTGCTGGTATACAATTGTCAGTGATTGATGAAATCATCACCGATGGGTTCCCTATTATGGTCCGTGTGCGATGCCATTGCATACAGAACAACAACATATGTACTTATAACTTATAAGGATTTGATTCCATAAACAAATTGAACATCCAATTACATAGGTGGCCAGTACACACATGACCTTTGCACACACCAAAGTATGTTCCAAAATGCCAAGAAAACTCAAATAATGTATAAAAGGGCAAAACAAACCCTGAATAATTTCATATTTTTAGGACGACGCTCCTATAGTTGCATGTTACCTCTATAAAATAAATCAAGGTGGGAAGAGACAGCGTATGTCGTTTCGCATACATAGATGACAAGTTCCCTCTCGGAACCATGAGGCTTTTTGAGAGAAGCTCCGGTTTGTAAGAAGTTTATACCAAAACTTGTCCCAATTTGGACTATTTTTTACCACAACATGTTGGTTCCATGTCATAATACCATGCCAAGTTTCATGATTTTCAGGCGAGTTTTGGATTTACAGTAATTTTAAAACCAGGTTTCTCAATGTTTACTGTCGAGTCCACACCGCCTTGATACGCCTCCAACGTATCTATAAATTTTGATTGTTCCATGCTATTAAATTATCTATTTTGGATGTTTTATATGCATTAATATGCTATTTTATATTATTTTTGGGACTAACCTATTAACCTAGAGCCCAGTGTCACTTTCTGTTTTTTCCTTGCTTTTGAGTTTCATAGAAAAGGAATACCAAATGGAGTCCAAACGGAAAAAAATCTTCGCGATGATTTTTCTTGGACCAGAAGACACCCAGGAGACTTGGAGTGCAAGTTAGAAGAGCCACCTAGAGCCAGTGCCACTTTCTGTTTTTTCCTTGTTTTTGAGTTTCATAGAAAAGGAATACCAAACGGAGTCCAAACGGAATAAAACCTTTGCGATGATTTTTCTTGGACCAGAAGACACCTAGGAGACTTGGAGTGCAAGTCAAAAGAGCCACGAGGTGGCCACAAGGGTGGAGGGTGCGCCCCTACCTTATGGGCCCCTTGGTGACCCCTGACCTAGATCTTCCTCCTATATATTCTCATATTCCTAAACCACCAGAAGCATCCATGAAAACACTTTTCCACCGCCGCAACCTTCTATTCTCGTGAGATCCCATCTTGGGGCATTTTCCGCAATACTGCTGGAGAGGGATTCGATCATGGAGGGCTTCTACATCAACTCTATTGCCCTTCCGATGAAGCGTGAGTAGTTTACCTCAGACCTACTGGTCCATAGCTAGTAGCTAGATGGCTTCTCTCTCTTTTATTCTCAATACCATGTTCTCCTCAATGTTCTTGGAGATGTATCCGATGTAATCTTCTTTTTCGGTGTGTTTGTCGAGATCCGATGAATTGTGGATTTATGATCAGCTTATCTATGAATATTATTTGAATCTTCTTTGAATTCTTTTATGCATGATTTGGTATCTTTGTAATTCTCTTCGAATTATCGGTTTGGTTTGGCCAACTAGATTGGTTTTTCTTGCAATAGGAGAAGTGCTTAGCTTTGGGTTCAATCTCGAGGTATCCTTTCCCAGTGACAGTACGGGCAGCAAGGCATGTATTGTATTATTGCCATTGAGGATAAAAAGATGGGGTTTACATCATATTGCTTGAGTTTATTCCTCTACATCATGTCATCTTACTTAATGCGTTACTCTGTTCTTCATGAACTTAATACTCTAGATGCAGGTAGGAGTCGGTCGATGTGTGGAGTAATAGTAGTAGATGTAGGCAGGAGTCGGTCTACTTGACACGAACGTGATGCCTATATTTCATAATCATTGCCTTAGATATCGTCATAACTTTGCGCTTTTCTATTAGTTGCTCGATAGTAATTTGTTCACCCACCGTATTATTTGCTATCTTTAGAGAAGCCACTAGTGAAACCTCTGGCCCCCGGGTCTATTTTCCATCATATTAGTTTCTGTTCTACTATTTTGCAGTCTTTTACTTTCAGATCTATAAACCAAAAAATACCAAAAATATTTACTTTATCGTTTGTTTACTTTCATCTATCTCTATTAGATATCACATTTGCAAGTGACCATGAAGGGATTGACAACTCCTTTATCGCGTTGGGTGCAAGTTGTTTGATTGCTTGTGTTGGTATTGGTGATTTGTGCGTTGTCTCCTACTGGATTGATACCTTGGTTCTCTAACCGAGGAAATCCTTATCTCTACTTTGCTGCATCACCCTTTCCTCTTCAAGGGAAAAACAAACGCAAGCTCATGAAGTAGCAGGAAGAATTTCTGGCACCGTTGTCGGGGAGATCTAAGCCAAGTCAAAATATACCAAGTACCCATCATAAACTCTCATCTCTTGCATTACATTATTTGCCATTTGCCTCTCGTTTTCCTCTCCCCCACTTTTAAAACGATTTTTGAAAAGATTTGCCTTTTTTCGTCGTTCTTTCTGTTTGCCTTTATGTCTTACTTGGTTTGTTTTCTTGGCGTAACTATGTGTTTATTGAAAATTAGAAGTAAAGAGTTTATGGATCCTCATCCACTTGCTAATCTTTTTAAAATATCCAACTATGATGAACCAATTGCTAGTGAGTTGAGTGCACCAGATTATCTTTATGATGTTTTGCTTGAAATCCGTGAATCTAAAAATTGTGATGAAGTGCTTTATGAAGTGATTCATGATAGATCTTTGAATAAAAAGCATGATTGCAATGATGTTATTATAAATTCTATTAATGTGAATTGTGTTAATGATATGCAAAAGCCTAAGTTTGGGGATGCTAATTTTGCTATGTCTACTACTTGTTGCAATGATCATGATTGGGGTGATTCTTCTTATGATCTTGAAAATTTATTCAAGCCCCATGATGAATATGAGATTGATAATATTTTTTGCAATAATATTGAAAGTGGGTTTGGAAGAGTGTCAACTTTAGATTCCACATATTTGGAGAATATTCAATCCTATGAAATTTTTGATAAAAGTGGGTTTGGAAAGGTCATGACTTTAGTTAATGTTAATCCCACTATTCAACTTCGCATGCATGTGGATCATGTTGAGAATATGTTATGTGATAGATATATTGTTGAATTTGCTTATGATCCTACATGTAATTGTTATGAGATAGGAAAATATGGTTGTAGAAATCTTTATGTTACTAAATTACCTCTCTTGATGCTTAGATTGTTAAAGTTTCCTTCCATGCATATGCTAGGTTTTACTTGCCTTGATAATTTGTTTGCTTATAAAATGCCTATGCATAGGAAGTATGCTAGACTTAGATGTGTTTGTCACGTGTTTTATGATGCTCCCTTTGTGCTTCAATTCTTATCTTTCATGTGAGCATCATTGAAATCTCAATGCCTAACTAAGAGGCTTTAAAGAAAAGCGCTTGTTGGGAGACAACCCAATATTTATCCTTGTTGTTTTTGAATAAATAATTCATATAGCCTCTGGTTAGATGTGTTTTTGTGTTTTAATTAGTGTTTATGCCAAGTAAGACCTTTGGGATAGCTTACGGTGATAGTTGTTTTGATCTTGCTGAAAAACAGAAACTTTTGCACCCAGGAAAATAATTTTAGTTTTGTACAGAAGAGTGGTTTTGATCTCATTCTTTTCGAAAAAGATTGGTATCAAATTTTCCAGGTTTTCCTAATTTTTCAGAATTGTTGGAATTGCATAACTATATGAAGTTCTCTGATTACCACAGACTGTTCTATTTTTGACAGATTATGTTTTCTTTGTGGTGTTTGCTTATTTTGATGAATCTATGGGTAGTATCGGGGGGGGGGGGTATGAACCATGGAAAATTTGGAATACAGAAGATATTAAATAAATATATATAAAGAATGAGTTCACAACAGTACCAAAAGTGGTGATTTCTTTTCTTATACTAATGGAGCTCATGAGATTTTTTGTCGAGTTTTGTGTTGTGAAATTTTCAAGTTTTGGGTAAGGATTTGATGGACTATGGAATAAGGAGTGGCAAGAGCCTATGCTTGGGGATGCCCAAGGCACCCCAAGGTAATATTCAAGGACAACCAATAGCCTAAGCTTGGGTATGCCCCGGAAGGCATCCCCTCTTTCGTCTTCGTCTATCGGTAACTTTACTTGAGGCTATATTTTTATTCACCACATGATATGTATTTTGCTTGGAGCGTCTTGTATGATATGAGTCTTTTCTTTTTAGTTTTCTACAATCATCCTTGCTGTATACACCTTTTGAGAGGGACACGCATGAATCATGATTTATTAGAATACTCTATGTGCTTCACTTATATCTTTTGAGCTAGGCAATTTTGCTCTAGTGCTTCACTTATATCCTTTTACAGCACGGCAGTGGCTTTATTTTGTAGAAATTATTGAACTCTCATGCTTCACTTAAATTATTTTGAGAGTCTCTCTAAATAGTGTGCTAATTTGCTTTGGTTATGAATTTAGTCCTAATATGAGAGGCATCCAAGAGGGATATAATAAAAACTTTCATATAAAGTGCATTGGATACTATGAGAAGTTTGATTCTTTATGATTGTTTTGAGATATAAAGATGGTGATATTAGAGTCATGATAGTGAGTAATTATGAATATGAGAAATACTTGTGTTAAGGTTTGTCATTCCCGTAGCATGCACGCATGGTGAACCGTTATGTAATGAAGTCGGAGCATGATTTATTTATTGATTGCCATCCTTTATGTGGAGGTTGGGATCGTGTGATGGTTAACTCCTACCAACCCTTCCCCTAGGAGCATGCGCATAGTACTTTGTTTCGATGACTAATAGATTTTTGCAATAAGTATGTGAGTTCTTTATGACTAATGTTGAGTCCATGGATTATACGCACTTTCACCCTTCCACCATTGCTAGCCTCTCTAGTACCGCGCAACTTTTGCCGGTACCATACACCCACCATATACCTTCCTCAAAACAGCCACTATACCTACCTATTATGGCATTTGCATAGCCATTCTGAGATATATTGCCATGCAACTTTCCACCGTTCCGTTTATTATGAACATGCTTCATCATTGTCATATTGCTTTGCATGATCATGTAGTTGACATCGTATTTGTGGCAAAGCCACCGTTCATAATTCTTTCATACATGTCACTCTTGATTCATTGCGCATCCCAGTACACCACCGGAGGCATTCATATAGAGTCATATTTTGTTCTAAGTATCGAGTTGTAAATCTTGAGTTGTAAGTAAATAAAAGTGTGATAATATTCATTATTAGAGCATTGTCCCATGTGAGGAAAGGATGATGAGACTATGATTCCCCCACAAGTCGGGATGAGACTCCAACAAAAAAAAGAGGCCAAAAAAAAGAGACAAGGCCCAAAAGTAAAAAATAATAATGAGAGAAAAGAGAGAAGGGGCAATGTTACTATTCTTTTACCACACTTGTGCTTCAAAGTAGCACCATGATCTTCATGATAGAGAGTCTCCTATATTGTCACTTTCATGTACCAGTGGGAATTTTTCATTATGGAACTTGGCTTGTATATTCCAATGATGGGCTTCCTCAAATTGCCCTAGGTCTTCGTGAGCAAGCGAGTTGGATGCACACCCACTTAGTTTCTTTGTGAGCTTTCATAAACTTATAACTCTAGTGCATCCATCGCATGGCAATCCCTACTCACTCACATTTATATCTATTGATGGGCATCTCCATAGCCCGTTGATACGCCTAGTTGATGTGATACTATCTCCTTCTTTTTATCTTCTCCACAAGCACCATATTCTATTCCACCTATAGTGCTATCTCCATGGCTCACGCTCATGTATTGCGTGAAAGTTGAAAAGGTTTGAGAATACTAAAGTATGAAACAATTGCTTGGCTAAAACCGAGGTTGTGCATGATTTGAATACTTTGTGTGATGAAGATGGAGCATAGCCAGACCATATGATTTTGTAGGGACAAGCTTTCTTTGGCCATGTTATTTTGAGAAGACATAATTGCCTTGTTAGTATGCTTGAAGTATTATTGTATTTATGTCAATATTAAACTTTTGTTTTGAATCTTATGGATCTGAACATTAATGCCACAATAAAGAAAAATTACATAGATAAATATGTTAGGTAGCATTCCACATCAAAAATTCTATTTCTATCATTTACCTACTCGAGGACAAGCAGGAATTAAGCTTGGGATGCTTGATACGTCTCCAACGTATCGATAATTTTTGATTGTTCCATGCTATTATATTATCTATTTTGGATGTTTCATATGCATTAATATGCTATTTATATTATTTTTTGGGACTAACCTATTAATCTAGAGCCCAGTGTCAGTTTCTATTTTTTCCTTGTTTTTGAGTTTCGCAGAGAAGGAATACCAAACGGAGTCCAAGCGGAATAAAACCTTCACGATGATTTTTCTTGGACCAGAAGACACCCAGGAGACTTGGAGTGCAAATCAGAAGAGCCATGAGGCGGCCACAAGGGTGGAGGGCACGCCCAGGGGGGTAGGGTCCGCCCCCTACCTTGTGGGCCCCTCGGTGACCCCCTGACCTAGATCTTCCTCCTATATATTCACATATATTCCCAAACCACCAGAAGCATCCATGAAAACACTTTTCCACCGCTGCAACCTTCTGTTCCCATGAGATCCCATCTTGGGGCCTTTTTCGGCATCCTATCGGGGGGGGGGGGGATTCGATCACGGAGGGCTTCTACATCAACTCTATTGCCCTTCCAATGAAGCGCGAGTAGTTTACCTCAAACCTACGGGTCCATAGCTAGTAGCTAGATGGCTTATTCTCTCTCTTTTATTCTCAATACCATGTTCTCATCAATGTTCTTGGAGATCTATCTGATATAATCTTGTTTTGCGATGTGTTTTTCGAGATCCAATGAATTGTGGATTTATGATCAGCTTATCTATGAATATTATTTGAATCTTCTTTGAACTATTTTATGCATGATTTGGTATCTTTGTAATTCTCTTCGAATTATCGGTTTGGTTTGGCCAACTAGATTGGTTTTCTCTTGCAATGGGAGAAGTGCTTAGCTTTGGGGTCATTCTTGCGGTGTCCTTTCCCAGTGACAGTAGGGACAACAAGACACGTATTGTATTGTTGCCATCGAGGATAAAAAGATGGGGTTTACATCATATTGCTTGAGTTTATTCCTCTACATCATGTCATCTTACTTAATGTGTTACTCTATTCTTCATGAACTGAATACTCTAGACGCATGCAGGAGTCGGGCGATGTGTGGAGTAATAGTAGTAGATGCAGGTAGGTGTCGGTCTACTTGACACTGACGTGATGCCTATACTTCATAATCATTGCCTTAGATATCATCATAACTTTGCGCTTTTCTATCAATTGCTCGACGGTAATTTGTTCACCCACCGTATTATTTGCTATCATGAGATAATCCACTAGTGAAACCTATGGCCCCCGGGTCTATTTTCCATCATATAAGTTTCCGATCTACTATTTTCCATCATATTAGTTTCTGGTCTACTATTTTGCAATCTTTTACTTTCAGATCTATAAACCAAAAAAATACCAAAAATATTTACTTTATCCTTTGTTTGGTTTCATCTATCTCTATTAGATCTCACTTTGGCAAGTGACCGTGAAGGGATTGATATCCTCTTTATCGCGTTGGGAGCAAGTTGTTTGATTGTTTGTGTAGGTATTGGTGATTTGTGCATTGTCTCCTACTGGATTGATACCTTGGTTCTCTAACTGAGGGAAATACTTATCTCTACTTTGCTGTATCACCCATTCCTCTTCAAGGGAAAAACCAATGCAAACTCAAGAAGTAGCATGCCTTGGATAGGCTTTTTCCTCATGGGTCCCAAATGTCAGAATCCAAATCTATCTGTACCATACAACTTTTCTTATTATGAATTACAACCCAATTGGTGTGCTAGCTGAAAATAAGTTTGTGGGTGCTCGCGGGCACTAAGAACTTGCGGGTTCTGTAATGAACAATGATCTCAAGGATCCCGCAAGAATGATGTTCTTTCCCTATGTTGCGATTGCTTATAATATTTATGTCTTAATTAAAGACATGGAAAGCCATTGGCCCAGTATGAAAGAAAATATGGGTCAAAAGCGAGTTGAAAAGTGCAACAATATCTAACTCTAGCTTACAGAAGGTAAAAAGCACGAGGATTAATTGTTCATTAGGTTTAGAAAAACGCCAGATTAAATAGAGAAATAACATCTAACTAAACCAAAGTTTTCGGCAGTCACAATCAAATGAATCGGCCCGATCCATAAAATCAAGATCCCGGTACAAAAGATCTACTTCTCCATGATGACGACAAGTTGTTGTAAATAGAAGCTGAGCATGTTCAGAAGCCCTTTGTCCACCTGAAACTTCTTTTTATGCTGTTCAACATGTCTATCCGTGAGAAATTTCTTGTCGAAAAACTTAATCCTCATGGACAATAGTGCCCTCACATTCAACGTGAAGAATGTGACAAAGCTAGTGTTTGCACGGTTAGATGCATATCCTTCCACCGTTATTGTCTTGAAACGAATGTCATGATATCTAAGAAACCCTTGTGCTTCCTTTGCCATCGATTGCTTAGACCTTTTTCTCGAAGTCCTAGTACCTAAATAGACATGAAGATTTAAAACAGTTAATGTCTAAAATTGAGTATGTCGAAGGAGCAACAGCTGGACGGTTAATTCTAGTACATTATATATGGGCTTTCAATTTGTGTGAAATCATCACCTCTATATACGAATTCTCCAGACATGGAAAGCATCACAACAAGCTAATAGTGGTATTCAGATCAAGACACCCTATATAAATATATAAGGTTTTAACAGAATCCAGCACCCCTGATAGACCATCCATGGACAAGCTCTTCATTCAGCATATAACATAATATTAGCACCAAAAGTGTACTCCAAGATGATATTTAACTTATATGCACAAATGAAAAATGCAGATTACAAAAGTGTACATGGATAATATACAGTACCTGAATAAGTGTGGAGCCAACCGCCATCTTGTAACCTTTAAATGGATCACGATTTGCACCCAACACTACTAGGGAAAAGCATAGCAGCAGCACGGGTTTTGGGCCGCTCAGTAGCGCGGGGACCGGCGCTACTAATAAGGCACTACAGCTAACGTATAGCAGTAGCGCCTGTTGTCCCACGCTACTGCTATACGTGAATAGCTGTATCGTTCTTTAGAAAAGGGCGTTGCTGAGATTTTCTGCAACGCTGTTTACAAGGAAGCGCTCCTGGTAAGGCGGCGCTACAGCTAAAGTCCCCCCCTCGCTACTACTAGTTTTATTAGTTTTTTCCCTACATATGTGTTTTGTATTTGAATAGGCTTTATACAATAATCTTTATCCTATCATACACATACAAATGGAATCATAACATATACATACAATTAGTCTCATCAAATCATGTCATCATCATAATCATCATCCAACACAAAAGTGGTCTCTCGTCATCATCTTGAAAATAGTGATACAAGTCTCGATTACTTGCAAATACATCATCATCCATCTAAACAATGATATACGCGAGAAGAGCTATCACATTGAGTACATGAGTTCGTATCCCTCTCTTGCATTAGCGTGAACCTAAACTAACTACTGCCTGTCGCTCCGAAACCGGAAATCGGTACACCTGGGCCTAACACTCCGGCCACTCGTCGTATATATACTCCTGGCATAGCACTTCTTCGCCATCTATGATCTATGCACCTGCATCATCGCATGAGTCAATGATATGCAACATATATAGTTGAGCAACAGAAAGAGACAGACTTGGCAAAAATAGAAACAACATATCATAAGCATAAATAACAAAGTTCATCGTACCAAAAATGCCCTAACTAGAGTGATTTTCGCTAGTCGAGGAGGAAGATGGTTTAATTACATCACAAATAAAGTTTCACCGTGCATAACTCAAAGTTTTGTCATACAGAAAGTATGGACTAAACGGACACATTCACTCCACATGTTGTGCCATCCGACCATGTTAGGGAGATTGTCCTCGAGCTTAGTGAAAGGCTTCATGTCGAGACACTGAGAGGCTATCCATGTTCGGACGTCTTCCTGCGACATTTTTCCTTCTCCGTAGAACATCCCTGTTTTTCCGACGACCTCCTTCATGATGATTTGGGCAAGTTCGCGCTGGATGTTATAGAACTCAGCTCGAAGTCGATGATCCTTGATATCTCCTATGTCCTTTGCCCATTGCGGAATATGGGCATTGCCGGATCTAGGTGACATGCGAAGGTTCTGGTGATCCCGTCTGTACTCCAGCATGTGGTGTAGGACATAGAATCCATCATTAAGAGAATCGTTTGGTTGCTGGATGCAGCAGAAGTCGGTCTTATGGCTGAAGGCGACCCTGCCGCCCCTTCTCTTCTTGTCCTTAACCTCTCCACCCCTTGCTTAGTAGTAAAACATAGCACTATCGAGAACATCCTTGATGTGGGTGTAATCCTTTTTGTGAATGTTCTTCGACGAGTCCAAGTAAAGAGTGAGGGAGAATCGGGGGTAGAGGATGATGAGGACGGCGCGCCCGCCGCTGCGCAAAATAAGTACACCTCAAATTAATTAGCCTTCACCGTGCAAATGAATGATTAAAATCGAAGGAAGGATAGCAGCGCGGATGACTTACACGGGATGATAAGGCACGAGAATCACCTCCTTGTCCTTATTAGCGAGCATGAAACTGACGATGTAATCCCTCACGTATTCACCGTGCTTTGCGCAGACTCCCAAGAAGCCCTCGTGCATGTAGTACGGGTCAGCGACACAGATATGAGGTATCTGCTCAACCCCGATGATGTAGTTCATGTGCAAGGCATAAAGGCGGACAAATGTAAAATCCATCTTCTTCACATGAAACATGTCGAATATGTAATCGAATCGGAGGAAGAACTTATCCGCGGGGAAGCTGTCGACGTACGACATTTGCCATGGAACGTTAACCACGTAGAGTGGGTGTCCTGGCTCTTTTGAGGCGATGAGGCCTTTCTCTACCCACAACACATCATCATGAAGTCTCCTTAGATCGCCGAATCTGGCCCGTAGCGCTGTTTCAGGTAGGATTGGTTGACCGGGGATATGCCATTTATCTGCATCGGGGATATCTATACGGTCCTGAAGCCGAGGCTGCTGAGGCGGCTGGATCATAGAATCATCTTTTTTGCCTTTCCTCGCTATCTTCCTAGACTTCTTTACTACCGAAAGGTCGTCCACAATATGTTGAGACGGCAATTCAGGCACCGACTCATGACGCTCAAACCCTGAGGAGGCGCCAGTATAGACATACTGTTCAACGCCATTGTCATCCTCATCCTCATCCATGCACTACTGGAAACAGGGAATTTGCCATCAGCCAGCTCTTTGCCATATGCCAGCTGATGGCAAAGAACGTCTTTTCCATCTGCTTATAAAAAACAGATGGCAAAGAACTGACAAACGGCAAAGAACATGGTTGCCATCAGCCAATTCTTTGCCATCTGCTAGTGGATGGCAAATAATCTTTGCCATCTGCCAACAGATGACAAAGAGGTTGCCAAATCCTGTGATCGTCAAGAGTATAACGTCTTTGCCATCTGCCAGCAGACGGCAAAGATTCTTTGCCATCTGCAGACAGATGGCAAAGAGATGGGGTTATTTTTTTCCAGGTAAAAAAAAAGTGGGGTTATCCCCTCCCTCTCTCCCCACCCATCCAGGTAAAAAGAACATCCGCCGCCGCTCGCTCCTTCCTTCCTCACCCTAGCCCCAATCCACGCTCCTTCCTTCCTCACCCGCCGCCGCTCCCTCCCACCTCCTCCTCCTCCTCCTTCTGCGCCCTAGGAGCCCCGCCGCCGCCCTGCTGCTACTCCTCCACCAGCCCGCCCTGCTGCGTCGTGAGCCCCTCCCTCCTCTTCGCGTTTCGGTGGTCGATAGTCAGGGTCAACGAGGAGATGCACACGGCGGCGGCCATGGATGACTCCATGAGCGGGACCATCGATGTCGCGGCGCCTGCGGCCGGCGGCACACTCCACGGAGCTCGGGATGTCCGCGGTGGCGCGGGCTGTGGACCGAGAGGCGGGGCCCTTGATGCGTTCCGTTCGAGGGGCTGGTCGGGCTGGCGTGGGATCTGAGCCACCGTTGATGGATTTCTCGCAGCTTGGCTCCTGTTGATTTGGATCCGGTACGATCTCTCTCTCTCTCTCTCTCTCTGAGACTCATCCAGGCACTCAAAGCTGAAGAGATATGATTTCTGAATGACAGACAGCCTATGTACCATGTACCGGCGACTGGATTTATTCTGGTTGTTCCCCAGTCATGTGGTGTCAGTTTGTCACTTCATTCGAATTATATCAAAGGGGTTCACCCTCCTTGTGTCTGACAGTGCAGAACAAAGTTCTGAAGCATGGAGTAGAGTCGATTTTGTATGGTAAGTTTTCGTGAATGAACAGTCAATAGTGTAGTGATTTCAAACGTGTGTTGTAATCTTGCTTGAGAATATGGCATGTTTTCATGAAACTGAACTCTCTAATTGTCGTCAGGGTGCTGGACAACCTGAAGGACTATGCGGTGAGGGCCGTTGTCAACGCCGTCAACCACCTGGGCACGGTGGCCTACAAGCTGACGGACCTGTTCGAGCAACAGGCTTCCGAGATCTCGACCTTCGAGCTCAAGGTTGCGCGTTTGAACCAGGTATGCTTGTTGTCTATCAGTAAGGCACACGGTCTATGCTTACAAAACTATGCTGCTGAACTGACACTACTACTCTGTTATTAACCCATAGCAAATCTTCACCTGCCAAATCTATGTGGACAAAGAAGGCTCCAGGCAACAGCAAATGATGGGGACAAGCATGAAGCACCACAAGAAATCATATCTCTTCAGATAAGAAATACTGTACTGGAGTTCAGAAATCATATCTCTTCAGATAAGATTTTCAACGGAATCTTGAATAGATGCGATCTTTGCTTGAGCAGCCATGAATTATACTACTAGATCTTGCTTGCCGTTCCGCTGCCACAGTATCTGTACAAGGACTGCTTAAAATGTCTGTAAACAAAGATATCTTGTATTTATGCTGCTATAACTGATGGTCACCAGTTTGCTCTGGTGGATTCTTCTATGCTTGCACTGTTAGCTATCTTTAGAAAAATCTCATGTATATGTAGATTCTCATGGTACATAATTTCTTATTATAGTTGTGCCTGTCAATTTGTATTCACACTAAATGTATCCTCTTGCCTCTATTGATACTGTTTCGTTTGCATGCAACTAGCTACTGTCGGGCACAACACTAACAACGCCGAGTATTTAGACCCTAATTTGTATCTTTCTTTTACTATTTACATAGCATTCTGAAGTTGTCATCACTGATGGAAAATGAAACTATACGCAGGTGATGCTCCTGGGTGACTCCAGTTTGAGAAAGAGGGAAATGCAGGTCACGCTAGCTTGCAACCATTTTTGGGATGGATTCATCGATAGAATGCCGAGGTAAATGCGGTAACTAAACTGCTACTAAAAAAGAAACACAAGATGCTGGAGTTTTACCCAATTTACAGTATTGCATGTTTGTCTATGTCCAACATTTCACTGTATGTAGCACTGAATGTAGGGCATGTTTGGATACAATGGCTATGCAAGCAGTGACAGTGGATTGGGTTGTTAATTCTTCGGGTTTAGGATTAATTCTGACTCTATTAGGATTTCAGTTATATTTGTTCCAATGTGGGTTAAAACTCCTTATTATTTCAGTAAAGTGCATGCCCTTGGTTTTCCCCATTGACCTTTGTTGCTCTGAATTTGGCCACCTGGGTAGTGTAGCAGTACTTGTTACATGCAGAGTGTTAGAAATCAGCACTAATTTCGATTTTTTCCATCATTGCTGCTTAGCACTCACATTTCTTCACTGAAGGATAGAATATGGAGTAATAGAAGCTTTGGGAAAGGGCTGGAGCTCTAGGGCTTATGGTGGTTCTGCCTAGAAATTGTTACTAACAATCTTGTCCCAGAATTTAAACATAACTAAATCTAGGCTCTTCTCAAAAGCCTCTCACTGTTGATATATATTGACATTGTAGTTAACCTGTATCCTGCTTCGAGTAGTACACCTTATATTGTTCGTATATATAATCACTCAATGGTTTTGAATTAAGTTATGCATTTTTTCTATTACACTCTAGCCAAATCTGATAAAAGAGAACGCTACAACAGCCATATTGAATAACTTTGACAAGGTGTAATGTAAGTTCCTTCCTGGAAGATGTTCTTTTGAGATTTATGTCTGGCAGGCATTATCTGTCTCTGCATGTTGCAGACTCCAATGTATATCTTGAGAAAGAAATTTTCTTGAGTAACAAAGAAGTTTCCCATATGATGTTTATGGATTACTTCTAGCAAGGAATCAGAGCTTGGAACCACATGCTTATTCATTGTTATTGTTGGCCTAAAACTTAATATATAACTGCTACTCTGCTTCTGCACTTTTGAAAGCTTAGATTTGTTAATATGATCCAGTTTCTTAAATTAAAGCTGATTGTGGACATCTTTAGTGTGTCTGCCTTATTAGGAGTGTCATTTGATGATAACGTACTTGCATTCAAGTTTTTTTATGGTAACACCTTCGTCATATTCCGAAGTTTTATATTATTATTCTTAAGATATTTGCAAGCATGTCAAACTGTTTTCTCAAAATTCCTGCCATCTTGCAGTGACAACCCTCAAGCTGATAAGGATTCAAATTAGTTTTCCTTTTTTGCTGGCTAGTACAGTAACTTTGTGCATGTAACATGATTATACCACTTTCTGCTGTACAAGATAAGTACACGTCTGCGGCTTCCTCCAGTTCCCCACCTTCGGGCTTAAAGCCTAGAAGCAACTGTAACTTCCATATGACTTTTTTTTTCTTGCTGAACAATTTGTAAGTCTAACTGGTTAAAAATGCACAGGCTTGGAAATATTCACGAATGTAGGTTCTTGTAGGTGTCCATGCTTAGAAAGATTTGTCAGTTTCGATTTTCTGCTTTGTTGTATAGTTGTCTAATACCCTGCAAATATACAACCTACTGTCTCTTAGATAACAAAAAGAAATGTGAGAGTTGATAGCAAATATTATGCTTTCGATTTTCTTTGCATGATTATGTTAGTATGATTGGATGATTTGTTTCTTGATAGCGTCATGTAGCATCATGCAGTAGCTCTGATGACTTATTAGCATGTATTGTTAGTTTCAATGCTATGTAGCATCATGGAATGGTTTCGATAACTTGTTAGCATGTTTTGTTAGTTCCAGAGAAAAAGCAAAATCCTAGCTCCGGCTGCTTCATGATCCTCTGATTCTGCTTTTACCTCCTTGTTGTCATGTGAATTGCTCTGTTGTTATCTAGCAGTTCATTTGAGGCATGATTGAACAAGTGTACTGCTTCATTTGTAGGTCTAATCACTCTCATGGTGCATGTGTTGTATAAAATTAATGTCGTGCTTGCCATCGCCACACATCAGTTGGGCTGTTAGGTTCAATCCCTTCTGAGTTCTTCGGAGTCCAAGCTTGGTCCATATATATACTATATTGCTGTTGTTCTTGTAAGGATGGATGTGTTGTGTGGTTGGCCAATATATGTTTGGCTGGTGCGAAATCCTCATGATATAAATTGATGTGGTTTCTACTGCAATTTACTTCCAATTTTACTCTTGAGTTTTCCCATGCATGCATACTCTGTTAATTTATTCCGAGTGCCCATAGTTCCCTCTTTAGCAGCACCACCTGTGCTCTTGTCTCACCCATAACAACAATTTACTAGTAGTATGTACCTTGGCATGGGTGCTAGCTTAGGTCCTTCTACTAGCTCTGGCCATTCCAGTTTTGGCGGTGGTGGTGCTGCTGCTCCTATGATGGTAGACTCGTCTGATTCCCCTAGCCGCATCCATGGTGATGAAGCTCGGCCTAGGCTAGAACCCCCTCAAGTGAGCTCCTCAAGTCCTCTTATACCCCTCCTACTTGCTTGTTGGTTCTATGCCCTGCCTTTGTGAGGTGTAATTGTTCAATTTTGTTCATAGTCGAGCATTGCATGATATTGTATTTGTCATGATGTACATGGTTCATGAACTATGCCAACCTGCAGCTTTGTTGTACTAGTGATAGTAGGATAATGCAAGTTTTGACAATCCATGCATATTTCCGCATCATCATAATCTTCTTCTTCTAGTCTTCTTCTTCTAACTTTCTTCTTTCCCATTTGCTTAAGATCACGGAAGCTTGGGTTGATGGAGTGCTTGTATTTAGTTTTTGTTTTGACCTTGTGAAACTTGCTACCTATGGATGAAACTGTGTAATATTGATGAAATTATGTATATGTACGGATGAAACTTGCTACTATTGGTAACATGTGTTGGATATATATGTGTTCATGACTATTGGTAATATGTGTTGAATATGCTATATTGGTCATATAAATATATTTGTGTTTGATTTTCTGTGAAAAGGAACTGATATACGAAAAATCAAAATTAAATGGGGCAATACAGTCACTTTGCCATCTGCCGGTAGATGGCAAAGAGCTTTGCCATCAGCTGGCAGATGGTAAAGAGGCCACGTGTCATCTACATGTAAAATTTGGGCTGGCAGATGGTAAAGAGGCCACGTGTCATCTACATGTAAAATTTGGGCTGGCCTATTTGGGCTCTTTGCCATCTGCCAGCAGATGGCAAAGCTCTTTGCCATCTGCTGGCAGACGACAAAGAGCCTGCAGCCTTTGCCATCTGCTGGCAGATGGCAAAGTATGCCGTTAGCCTTCTAACGGGGCTAACCCCGTTAAGAGGCTTTGCCATCTGCCAGCTGATGGCAAAGGCACATGCTCTTTGCCATCAGCCAGCAGATGACAAAGAAGCCTTTACCGGCAGGGTTTCAGACAAACTGTTTGCCATCTGCTGGCAGATGGCAAAGCCTTTGCCATCCGCCGACCATGCCTTTGCCATCTGCCATGGCACATGGGAAAGTGCCAGATTCCAGTAGTGATGGCGACGTCATCAGCGACTAATGGAGCCTCCTCCTTACCCCGTCCTCTATCACCCAACCCGACACCCGACGCTAATTGGGTAGGTGGGGTATTGATGTTCATACCTTGCTGAGCCTGCGTGCTCGTGGGTGTGCTCCCGGCCGCCTCCAGACGAAGTAGACTCTTTGGTCACAACAGGACCCACCCATTGCAACAATCACCAAGCAGCCGCGGGGTCTTGTCGTCATCCGCCACTAGTATTAGAGGAGGCAAATTCTCGTGATCCGGTTTGACACTGGCCACGGAAACCTTGAAGATGTTCGGGGGGGATCGGCCGGCTGTGGAACAATGGTTCCTTCGGCTCCATTATCGTCGCCTTCCCCACGTCCACCTTCTGGTCGCCGATGGTGTACAATATGGTGCACGGGGTTTCGTCGGCCTGCAAAGAAAAGTCTGCGACGTGAGACATCCGAAAGGCAACGAAAACGAGAGATTATACATTTATATTGAAGGGGGCCGGTGTGACAGATACCGTGAGGGCGTCGAGCTCAGCCAAAGACGAAGCACCGCCGAGCACGTCCGGTGCGGAAGCAGGTGCGGGAGCCGGTGCAGGAGCAGATGCGGGAGCCGGTGCGGGAGCAGGTGCTGGTGCAACGCTAGTCGAGCTGCTCCCCAAGAAGTCAGCAAGGGGTAAGTCCTCTACATTTTTTTTCCGGATTTTGCCTTGTCCAAGTGAAAACGGTCGGAACCAAGTAGACAAATGTGCAACCACCTGTTTTGCGGTAGCTACTGCTGTTGCGACTGTCTGAGATGATTTCTTGTCAACTGCAATCTCAACCTTCTTGTCGATGTTTTCTTTAGTTAACCTCCGTCTTTCCTTTCTCTCCTCCGCGGTCTCGCGGTAGTACATCTTCCACGTGGCGCCGTCTCTGACACCGTGCACGCATCCATACGACGGTCGAGTATCCACCGGTTGTCATTTCAATATGTTCAACGCCCGGTTGAATGGAGTGTCCCACTTGGGCCTCGCCAATGCCTCAGACGGCAAGTCGCTTTTGGCCGCAATCCGGTGCTGCTCTCTCTGCAAAAGGCACAAGGATCGTTTAAAAATATGACTAACTTGTGCAGTCGAATTGATTAGAAACTAAAATTACCAGCAGTCTCATGAACTCGGTAATTACCGGTTTTGTCTCGTAAACCTTCTTCACTGGGTCCCAACGATGTCGGGCCCTGAGGACGTCACGCTCCTACGGGACGGTGAACTCCGCCAAGGGGTCTGGTATGCCCAGACTCGCGGCTTCCGCGTCCTTCTTGGCCCATTTGGACCTCTTTCCGTCGTAACCACGGCTTCCGAGGTGGTGGCTCCCAATGGTCCTCTCTTGAAGCCCCTTCATGTACTTAGACTTTTTTGGCAGCTTCGGCCTCACAAGCCTCCTTGAATATTTGAAACTGCTCTTCCGTGATTGTCAGATTATCCTTTACAATCTTGGAGTAGGGTTCCTTCTTGTCGATGATCTTTACTTTCACTCGATTTTTCCAAGCGGCCAATGCGTCGCTAAACTTGGTCATGGCGTGTTTGTTTATCTTCTTCATTGTCGGGTCCTCATCTGGATTTTCATAATCCTTCTCATTCCGGCCCGGGAACAAGAATATCTGGTGAAACTTCTTTAGGAGGGAGTTCCTCATATTTTCTATCTTCTGTAGTTTCTCATCGTTGATGGTGGCGGTTGTTCGTACGATGCAGCCTATTTGATTGTCGTAGCACGAGCGCGCTTCCACGGGCGCCTTTGGCTCAAAATTGCCGTCGTCCACCTCCGTGACCACCAGTCTAGTAGTCCTGAGTTTGTTAGGAAGTCGTTGCCTCTTTGCTTTCGGTTCTACGCCGGCTCTGCTCCCCGAGGCAGCGCCAGTCTCAGTCTTAGCGCCGGTCTCGATGCCGGTCTGAGTCTCAGTGCCGGTCTCAGTCTCAGCACCGGTCTGCGTGTCGCTCTCAGTCCCTGACGCCACCGGTGGACCCAGCAACAACATTGGTTGATCGTCGGTAAGGCTAAAAAATTCGTCTGCCGCCCGGTAGACGTCGCCGCAATCACCAGAACCCTGTCCTTCATCGTTGCTAGCCATGTTTCTCATGATTAAATCTAGTCAATTAATTCTAGACCTAATAAAATGAATAATGACATAAAAAGACCTATTGTTTTGCAGGAACGTTGAGTCCTTCCTGGTGCGGTAAATCCCGGGTACTCGATATGTCCTAGTTTGTAGCACAAGTCATGCCGAAATTCACGGAAAATTTCGGCATGGCCTTTGCTAAAAAGTGGACAAATCGAGAACCTGAAATTTTCCGGAACAGAAATGAATCAACATTCCAGCAAAACATAGCCCACTCAGCTTCATTCCCTAGAAACAACAAAGCCACTTGGGCACAATCGAACCACTTCAATGAAAAGATATAACATGAGCAAACACTATTGAGGAATTTGCATATAACATGGCCACTTCAATGAAAAGATATAATCAACAATAGTGGAATATGCAAATGAACATCAATGACATATATCATATAAAAACAATCTTGTTTTTTGTTTACATACCAACAATTAGTTTGACCAAGTTTTGAAAAGAAAAACAATTCTGTTTTTTGTTTATAGCTAAATGCCATAGCTACTGTTTTTTATTTATAGCTAAATACTTTTTTTTGTCTAAAGCTAAAAGTCTAGGAACTACATTTTCTCTAACCCTTCTGACCTCACCAAAATTTCCACAGCAAGACCTTAGTACCTACACCCAATTTCTTCAAAAATATTCAGGTCCATAGTCCCAATAATTCAAATTTCATTTGAATGAAATTTGGAACAAATTCAGGTCCGTAGTCCAAATATTTTTTTATAGCTAAGTGTTTTTTGTTTATAGCCTCTGTTAATTTAAATCTAAATGCTACTATTATTTATATACCCTCTATTAGTATAAAGCTAAATGGAATTGTTGTTTAGGCATTTTCATAAAAATTGCCCTAGCTAATTTACTAAAAAAATTGCTAATCATTTTTCCTAAATGCTATAAAATACCTACTGCCCTAAAAATATCTATGGTTCATATGAACTCCTAGGGTTCATATGAACATCAACACAGTATCACCATATATATAATTGCCTTAGCAGAGAAGAGAGAGAGGAGGGTAGGGGATAGGAGAGGCAGAGCCTTACGATCGGCGGCGAGGGCAGGCTCTGGCTCGGACGGCGGCGGTGAGGTCGAGGGCGGCGGCGGTGAGCTCGAGGGAGGCGACGGTGAGGTTGACGACGGCCTCGGGCGGCGGCTGTGAGGTCGAGGGGGCGGCCTCGGGCGGCGGTGTTGTGGTCGAAGGCGGCGGGCGGCGGTGGTGTGGTCGAAGGCGGCCTCGGGCAGTGGCGGTGTGGTCAAAGGCGGCAGGACGACGGCGGCGATGGAGCAGTTGGGGGAAAGGGGGGAGTAGAGAGAAGGGGGGAAGGACTTAGCGAAATTTTGAGCCCGGCCTGCCGGGATTTGAGTCAAACTAGCAGTAGCATGTTTTGACGAAATGCGCTATAGCTAAGATAGCTATAGCGTGTTCCAGAGAAATGCGGTACAGCTATCCCTTTCTGTTTTCTTTTTCTTTTTTTTTGTTTATTTACATTTTCTTTTTTTCATTTCTCCTTTTTCTATTTCTTTCATTTTCATCTACTTTTCTACTTATTTTTCTATTTATTTTCTTTTTCATATCAGTAGCGCTCTACAGCAAAAACACGCTTCTACAATGTTTTTAGCAGTAGCGTGCTTCTGGGAGAACCGCTACTACTATTCCTAGCCTACCGGCACTAGTGAGGGAATTTTAGTAGTAGCACTTTTCTGTGAAGACGCGCTACTGCTAAAACAATGGTTGTAGCGTGGTTTTGCAACAAGCGCTACTACTAAGTAGCGCTAGCGCCGAGTTTTGACCAATGCTAGTGCTATACCTCTCTGTATAACGTTTTCCCTAGTAGTGCAAGGTCTCTAGTTTAGGCGTAGAGACCACGATTATTTGCGAAGGTTTATAACAAGAATCACGGAGCAACCTTTGAAGTGAAGGGGCATCTTCGATGATGAGCTCCTGTCCTTCAAAACGAATTCCAATGCTTAGAAGGTGATGCGAGTTTATTTTGAGACAAGGGATATGGATTCCATTTCCAAAAACAAGCACCAAACACTCCAAGGCAGGGCAGCTGGAGTAGATGATGATGCGCAGTGAGGCCTCTGACAGATGAACCAACACAAGCACAAGTTTTTTCAGCAGTGGAAGTTGAAGCATTTGTACCAGATTGTCTGCTAGATGGCACTGGGTCAAGGTGGCGGTGTTGAGAGAAGAGGAAAACCATGAGATGGACATCGGTGGTGAGGGCACAGATGTAGCAAGTGGTGGTAACCTATTGATGTAGTAATGGTAGAGCTCAAGCTGCTTGAGTTTTTTGAATTGAAGGGATGTCAGCTAGGCGCCCACCATGCAGGGTATGTCCAACAGGTATCATGCCAGGATGTGAATGCATTGAACGGAGCCTTGGTGGGTTGAGATGATGGCTCCGGGGAGTTCAGAATCATCATCGACAGATAGCTGACGATAGTCGAGATTAAGAGGCACGACGCGCCAGTGAGTGCGCCACCAAGATGCGAGGACTTGTATGCGGAAGCCATCCTTGGTGGGGAGAAGGGAGATGATCTCCCCAAGGATGTCGTCTGGCAGATCACTGATGCGGTCCACCAGCGATTCTAGGGGTTCCTCAGATCCAGGGGGCGTGGCCGCTTCTGGCCACGATGCCGGGTGCAGGATATACAACCGGTGGTGCCACTGGCCGGAGCCTCATCTGTGTACATACTCATCTGGGGGAAAATGGCACAAACATACATGTAGGACATTCAAAATCAATTCTCAAGACTTGGAAAAAGAAAGGCACAAACATATGTGTAGGCCATTCAAAATCAAATCTCAAGATCTGGCCACGAATTATTAGCACGCACGCTAACCCTAGTCGGATTATTAGCAAAAATCATTTGTACAAAACAAACAATTAATCAGTAACCCTATATGGATACCATTCAAACAATCAATACACTACATGCATCTAACGGATCTTAATCACTCTGATTTCATGGATTGAGAGAACATAGCCATAGGACTTGTATTCCAAAAAAATTGAGGGGGTGGGGGGTAACTAGAGAAAACACATGATATGTTTGCCGCACAAATGGGTATAGATGACCAACCGATTGTCCATTGGAGTCGCAGTCGTTAACGAAGTTGCTATGGACCTCCGGCTCCGGCTGGGGGGGGGGCACGACAGCGCCGATGAAGTTAAGGTTATGCTGCTTCCTGCACGAGACCTCATTGGCAGCTACGGCAACCTCTGTGCCCCACTTCATGCGTTGCGCGGGTGCTTCACCAACCCCAGCGGTGCCACTCCCTCTGATGGTGCGCTTCTGCGACATCCTCATACACTCCAAATGATTGTGACCACTGTGGACCGGGGGTGCGGCCGCCTATTATGGCTAGCATCTCAGGAGCATCATTAATATGGAGCAGTGGGAGCGAGGCGGGCGATGGTCAAAGGCTGTCTCGCCTCCCGGTGAACCTGCGCGGTGGACTTCTAGCATGCCTACCATCATTTCACACAGCTACTCACATGCCTCCCGGTGACACAGCGTAGTGAAAACGCCTCCCGTCAATTCACACACCTGCACACATGCCTCCTGGTCTGCCTGCGCGGCGGACTGCTCGCATGCGTCCCGTCAACTCACGCCTGCTCGCACGACACACGGGGCGCGTGGCGGCACGTATATTGTTTTTCTTTTTTGATGATTAATTCTGCCGCTTTATTGCTTAACCGAAGCATGTCACATATACATTGTTGGTGTAACGCACACTGTCCGAATAAATAATCCGTATGTGATATTGGTTGCCAATTATTAACAAACTCCCTTTTGAAAGATGATTATATAAAACTTGTCTCAAATTGACGAAAAAAGTACAATATCACAGTCTTCTAGTGTCCATATATATGGCATCACAATAAGTTTCATGAAGTTCAACTAAGTTTTGGATTTACTGAATTTTAATAATCAATATTCTCAATGTTTTGAAATCTCTTACACGGGGAAACATGCACCCAGGGACACACATATGATTTTGCAATCCATTTTGGTGCATATGGAGCTCAAATTTACTTTTGCACATTAAATCCCTAGGAAATCAATCAATGTATAAAAACGATCGAATGATCTCTGTCTTTTTTATAAATTTTAACACGACACTCCTTTGGTCACCTGCATGTTCACTTAAAAAAGTTTGACATGCCTCAGAGTGGCGGTGATGGTACGATGTGTGTGTGTGTGGGGGGGGGTCCGGTAGTACACTGTGAGTCGTGAGCCTTCGTATGGATTGATCATTCTGTGAGTCATATATGACAAATCAAAGTCATGATGGTTATTTAAAACATTACACAGCCCTTTCATACACATGCATGCATTAATTGGTGGTCCTCTCAGACACTCCCTCATGAAGTGCCCATTTGTTAGCCCGCAAAGGTCTTCAGTTTCCACCGATAAAGAGAGGCATTTGACCAAAGGTGGATTCATCTTGGCATGTGTGTTATGTACAGTCTGGATCATGGTGAGATTCCATATCAAACTTCAGGCACGTGCATACACATGAGTCCCTCTCCCACCGGCTCGAAGTGAGGGGGCTACGCATCGTGAACCTCAGTGTAGTGCGTTTTCCGGTTGTAAAGCATGTGCCACATCAAAGTTGTGCATTGGGTATTCAAACATCACACAACACACCTCTTTTGGGCACATGCACGCGGTGGTTGTCATATGATAGTTACTCGCGTGTGACTCTCTCTGTGGTCCCGCGAGGTCATTGTCGATCAGTTGAACCTACACCGAGAGAGAGGTTAATTTGACCAACAAGGATGGTTCTTTTTTGGTTTGTGTTACGTATATGCACGGTAGGAGTATGTAGTAAATCTCAAAGAGGGGGTAACATGTATACTGTATATATATGTCATAACCTCGCTCCTTGTGGGGAAATTCCAGTTCCCGAGGCAGGTGCCACATCAAAGTTGTGCATTGGTATTCAAACATCACACAACACCATGCAGGCGGTGGTTTCCCTATAGGAACTCACTCGCGTGCGGCTATTCCATCTGTGGGCCCATGAGGTTGTCCTCCATCTCTTGGACCCAACGAGAGAGAGAGAGATTAATTTGACCATCAAGGAATGATTCTTTTTGGTTTGTGCTACAGTAGGAGTATATATGTACCACACGTCTAATGGGGGGGGGGTGTAGCACATACCAAACATCATGAACCTTGCTCTCTATGGGGAGTTTACGGTTTTCAAGGTATAGGTGCCACATAGGACGCTCACTCGCGTGCGACGTACGCTTCGCTCCTGTGTGGGCTCGTGAGGTCGTCGCCCATCATTTTGATCCAACAAGGGAGGTATAGTTTAATGAACAAGGAGGATTAATTCTTTTAGGGCTGTGTTACGGTAGGAGTATATAGTACATGTCGAAGGGGGGATGGTACTAGCATATATTAGGTGTCATCGACCTCACTCCATGTCGGGACTTTATGTATTTCGAGGCAGATGCCACATCAAATTTGTGCATTAGGTATTCAAAACATCACAACCACACACATCTCTCCATACATATCTTTGGCACACATGCAAGCGATGGTAGTTGTCCTCTGGCACTCACTCATGTGGTCATCGGCGATGCTTCCATCTGTGGGCCCGCTTGGTCCATCACTTTCACCAGCAGTGAGAGAGGTTAATTAATTTGACTTATAGGAGGGGTTAATTTTTTGTTTGTCTCATGGTATAGGTTATGTGAGATTACATAATAGCGCATGTGTTCACATGAATCCATCCCGCTAGATCGAAGTGGGGGGGGGGGGGGGGGGAGGGGAGCACACGACATGTCATGAACCTCTTGCTCTATGTGGGGACTGTACGATTTTCAACGCATGCACCACATCAATGTTGTGCATTGGGTATTCAACTCATATGCATGCATCACGCACCTCCATAAATAATGTTTGGGACACATGCATGCAATGTCATTGGACACTCTCACTTGCTTCATTATCGACAGAAAGCCTATATAATTCATGGGCCCGCGTCGACGTCCATCATTTCGACCGACGACGAGAAAGGTTACCAGGGTGGATTCTTCTTCTTTGGTTCTTGTTACCATATAGTAAGTCGATCATTCTAGGCCTAATTAATTAATTCAGTTTGAGCGCATGTTACGCGTCGTGAACCCTTGCTCACTATGGGGATTTTACGGTTCCAAAGCATGGTGCCACATGAAATTTGCGCGTTGGGTATTCAAACACCACACATCACTTCCATACACATATGTTTGGGCTGCATGCACATATATAGTGGGTTTTGTCTTCAGGCACTCCCTCGCGAGGTTATTGACGACAAAAGCTAGCCCATTTTGCGGGGTCATGTGGACGTCCATCACTTTGACAAAACAATGAGCGAGAGAGGTTATACGACCAAGTTGGATTCTGCTTGGTCCATGTTACAATACGTCTTGGTGAGATGCCCTCCCCCTGACCTGTGTGTTTGTGTGTGTGTGTGTGTGGGGGGGGGGGCTACTTCACACTACCTGCAGCCTCCATGGGGTCGGGGAAGTCCGGTTAATTTGTGAGGCACATGTGCCACATCAAAGTTGTGAATGTAGTTAAATATCACACCGCACCCTTTTCATACAAATAGTAGGGCCACCCACAGGTGGTTCATATGTGGTCTCACCCATCTCGTGCCAGAAAGCACACATTTGCGGGTCAACACACTCCACCTTTGTCCGGAAGAGAAAGGGAAAGCTTGACCATGATGGACTCCTATAGGTCTTGTGTTACGGTAGGGTGAGATTTCAGACCTAGCTATTTGGGGGCATGCGTTCGTAGCTAGGATTCCCTTGCTGCCGACACGAAGTGGGGTTCGTAGGGGGTGGCTGACTAGCAATACTGTGCGCTTTGTGCTACAGGTGCCACATCAAAGTTGTGCATTTGGTATTTGAACATCAAACCACCCTTTCCATACATATATTTGGTCCACATGCAAGTGTGTTCGTGTTCTGACCCTTTCCCACGTTATTGTTTTTGCCAAATTTATAAACAGTTGACGAGTTGGATGTAGCAACCGTCTGCGATTGGGGATGCAACAGACACGGTTCACTCCGACTACCCACCCCGCTCGTGCCCCTGCCACTCACATCAGTAGAGGTAGAACCAGGATTTCTCTAAGCCTAGGGCTAAAACTAAGGGCATGTACAACGCGGGCGCTTACAGCGGGCGCCAGGCTCAGAAGCCTGGCCGTTTTGCTCGGTTCCCATTCTAATCTGGGAACTCACCTGGAATCGATGCCATACTAGTCCTCGGGCGCTAGCCCAGCTTCCTTTTCTATTTTTATGTGTGTAGCGCTCGTGCATGGCTCTTAGCAATGGAAGAAGGGACTCTTAACCTAGGAGCTAGGAATACAATACTATTTTATTGCCGATCAAGCGCCTGATTAGGCATCTTCCATTGGAGATTCCTTGAGCTGGTATAAATAATGCCAAATACCACATATACCGATGCATGTTTGAAGTGCACCACAAATTTGCATTAAGAATGAAAATATGAATTTATAATTACCATGAGAGAAAATTCAATCAAACATGTAAATAACTTAAGAAAATGCATTATTGCAAATGTTGATATACCAAACTAATGGAGACTTTCTTTATGTGAGGACATCATTTCTTCACTAGCAATAGTAGAAGGACCTTGAGTTGTAAGCATGAAACTGAGTGGTTAAAATTAAGGCACTGTTATACATTAATTAAGTCAATTCTTCATACAAAATTTCGCACAATAAAATTGACCATGTCATCTTCATCTTGGATTTCTATGTTTTGTTAAGAACGAAATAAAATTGGGTGAAGTCATCAAATAATTGATTTTGACGATACAAAGGAACAAGGAAAAAAAGTTAATCGAGCTTCAAACAGATCAAGCAGATGATATAGTATCCTCAATGGAAAAAGAGAAGATGATATAGAGTAGAAACTACTTGTCTAGCTAGTTTGGTAGAGGGAGATTGGGAGTAGAACAGGAGGTGACCAAGCCGATCGTCACAGTGCAGGAGGCAACCCTTCGGTGAGATTATTCAAGACCAGAGCCGCCTGCGCGCTGCCGCGCAACTCCGTTCTGTAGGGAATTGACGAGGGCAAGAGAAGCAGTGCAAATGTGAGGGAGATAGTTGTTTCAATTGGGCGAGATTTCTACCGATTAATCCGTAATCAAATAGCTGGTCAATTCTTTTTCAGTACGTAGGTGGATTTGGAGAGCCTAATGGGCCGAGAAGCCTGTAATAGTCTGTGCAAGTTAGCCGGGTTTGCACGCCTGGGGCTGGGTCAGGGAGTCCTGGATTAAGGAGTCCTCGGATAGACGGACTATATACTTTGGCCAAACTGTTGGACTATGAAGATACAAGATTGAAGACTTCGTCCCGTGTCCGGATGGGACTCTCCTTTGCGTGGAACGCAAGCTTGGATATTCGGATATGTAGATTTCCTTCTCTGTAATTGACTCTGTGTAACCCTAGCCCCCTCCGGTGTCTATATAAACTAGAGGGTTTAGTCCGTAGGACAACAACAATCATAATCATAGGCTAGCTTCTAGGGTTTAGCCTCTACGATCTCGTGGTAGATCAACTCTTGTAATACTCATATCATCAAGATCAATCAAGCAGGAAGTAGGTTACTACCTCCATCGAGAGGGCCCGAACCTGGGTAAAACATCATGTCCCCTGCCTCCTATTACCATTAGCCTTAGACGCACAGTTCGGGACCCCCTACCCGAGGCCCACCGGTTTTGACACCGACATTGGTGCTTTCATTGAGAGTTCCACTGTGTCTTCGCTGTAAGGTGTGGTGGCCCCTTCAATCATATTCAACGATGTGGTCCAAGAGGAGGTTTTCCTCTCCGGACAGATCTTCGTATTCGGCGGCTTCATACTGTGGGCCAACTCGCTTGGCCATCTGGAGCAGATCGATAGCTACGCCCCTGGCCATCAGGTCAGATTTGGAAGTTTGAACTATACTGCCGACATCCGCGGAGACTTGATCTACGATGGATTCGAGCCCATGCCAGGTGCACTGAACGGTCACGACAGACATGACTTCGATCTGCCATCGGACAATATTCGGGAGATCACGCCTGCAGCGGCGCCGGGAATCAATCCGAAGCAGATCGTGCCTTCCGAGGGCGGATGGATGGACCCCGCCACGGAGGCCGCACACTCATCAGCGTCGGAGCCGAATACTGATCCCACCTCCCGTAAGGGTGGTGTCATCGGACCCTCAGACTCATCTCCGGTTTCAGGATCCGAACCGCGTGTGTCCGTGCCTATCGTCGGATTGGGCACCCGTCATGGAGTTTACCGCCGCGAATATTTTTCAGCACTCTGCCTTAGGAGACGTGCTAAACTCATTAAGGTCTCTTTCCTTGTCGAGAGATTCCTGGCCGAACTATGTCCGGCTCGAGTGGGAAGCGCACGACGAAGAAATTGGTTCCCCACTCACCACCCACTTAATAGCCACTGTCGATGACTTAACCGACATGGTTGACTTCAACTCCGAAGACATTGACGGTATGGATGACGATGCAGGAGAAGAACAGGAACCACCGCCCATAGGGCGCTGGACAACCACCTCATCATATGATATATACATGGTGGACACACCAAAAGAAGGCGATGGTGACGATGCAACCAAGGATAATCCCCTTGATAAGCCAGCAAAGCGGCACCGTAGACGCCGCCCTAAATCCCGCCACAGTAACAACATCGCAAGAAATAATAATACCCCGGTTGACTCCAAAGGAAACGACGACCCCATGGACCCAGCGATGGAGCAAGATGAGCCAGGGGACGATGAGCACAGTCCGGAGCCGACGTCAGATGGCGCCGATCCCGAGGGTAAAATTCACCAACCTGTCTCCGGAGAGGAGAACAGCCCGTGCGATGATGCACTCATCATCCCAGAAAAACTCTTGGAACAAGAGAACCTCCACAGAAGGCTTATCGCCACCGCGAGGAGCCTAAAGAAGCAGAAGCAAAGGCTTAAGGCCGCGCAGGATACGCTCAACCGTAGGTGGAACAAAGTGCTAGACACAGAAGAAATATACGATGACGATTGTCACACAAAGAGCTATCCAAAGCGCGAGCTGCTGCCTGGATTCGACGACGAGGCCATAGAGCCCATTCAGCCAAAAACGACCGATCAGCCGGACTGACCGCCCCGTGGCCGTGACAAGACGGCTAATGATGCCGCACACAAGTCAGCACACGATTTACATGAGCTCCTGGACAGAAAGTCCGGTATGGGCAGATCCATCTACGAATCTAGGAAGCGCACTCCGGCACAAGATCAGAGCTACCGAAATGATCACATTGATCGAACACCAGCTAGGAATCAGAACCGAACACAACAACCGTCGACAGCATGCCACGACACGGCCAAATACAGGGGTGCCACACACCCCCTGTGCTTCACCGATGAGGTACTGGATCATGAATTTCCGGAAGGATTTAAACCCGTGAATATAGAGGACTACGATGGAACTATAGACCCTGGGGTCTGGTTCGAGGATTTTATCCTTCATATCCACATGGCTCGCAGAGACGATCTCCACGCCATTAAGTACCAACCCCTCAAATTAAAGGGACCATCTCGGCACTGGTTGAAAAGCCTTCCCGAAAACTCAATCGGAAGTTGGGAAGACCTTGAGGATGCTTCCAGGGCCAATTTTCAAGGGACCTATGTCCGACCTCCGGACGCAGACGACCTAAGTCACATAATTCAATAGCCCGGAGAGTCAGCCCGAAAGCTCTGGAACAGATTTCTTACTAAGAAGAATCAAATAGTCGATTGCCCGGACGCCGAAGCCCTAACGGCCTTCAAATACAGTATCCGGGTCGAATGGCTTGCCAGACACCTCAGCCAAGAAAAGCCGAGGACAATGGCAGCCTTAACAAGCCTTATGACCCGCTTTTGCATGGGCGAGGACAGCTGGCTGGCCCGTAGCGGCACCAGTGACCCAATCACATCCGAAGTCAGGGATGGCAACAGGAAGCCGCGACGCAACAAAAACAAGCGTCGAAACAATAATGACAGCCCAGAGAACACGACAGTCAATGCCTGATTCAGGGTCTCTCAACCCGGTCAACGGAAAAAGCCATTTAAAGGCAGCAGAGATGGACCATCTAGCCTAAACAAGATTTTAGACAAATTTTGTCAGATTCACGGCACCCCCGAAAAACCTGCAAACCACACCCACAAAGAGTGTTGGGTTTTGAACAGGCTGGCAAGCTGAATGTCGAACAAAAGGGGAGGGAGATGCCAAGTGAAGACAAGGATGAGCCGCGTCATCCGGACACTGGAGGGCAGAAAAAATTCCCATGAGAAGTTAAAACAGTGAATATGATCTACGTGACTCACATTCCAAAGAGAACGCACAAGCGCGCACTCCGAGACGTATACGCTGTTGAGCCCGTCGCCCCCAAATTTAATTCCTGGTCGGCCTTCCCGATCACCTTTGATTGCAGGGACCATCCGACTAGTATCCGGCATGGAGGATCGGCTGCATTGGTGCTCGACCCAATAATTGACGGATACCATCTCACACGGGTCCTTATGGATGGCGACAGTAGTCTAAACCTGATATATCAGGACACTGTCCGCAAAATGGCGATAGACCCTTCAAGGATCAGCCTAAGTAACACTACCTTTAAAGGAGTGATACCAGGCATCGAGGCCCACTGTACGGGCTCTCTAGTACTAGAGGTTGTATTCGGTACCCCCGACAACTTCAGAAGCGAGGAACTAACCTTCGACATCGCTCCATTTCGAAGTGGCTATCACACACTACTCGTAAGAATGACCTTTGCTCGTTTCAATGCAGTACTGCATTATGCCTAACTTAAACTTAAGATGCCCGGTCCATGCGGCGTCTGAGGGAGTCCTGGATTAGGGGGTATTCGGATAGTCGGACTATAGACTTTGGCCGGACTGTTGCACCATGAAGATACAAGACTCAAGACTTCATCCCGTGTCCGGATGGGACTCTCCTTTGCGTGGAAGACAAGCTTGGCAATCCGGATATTATATTTCCCTCTTTGTCACCGACTTTGTGTAAACCCTAGCCCTCTCTGGTGTCTATATAAACCGGAGGGTTTAGTCCTTAGAGACAGAATCATAATCATCATAGGCTAGCTTCTAGGGTTTTGCCTCTATGATCTCGCGGTAGATCAACTCTTGTAACACCCATATCATCAATATCGATCAAGCAGGAAGTAGGGTTTTACCTCCATCGAGAGGGCCCAAAATTGGGTAAAACATCGTGTCCCTTGCCTCCTGTTACCACTAGCCTTAGACGCACAGATCGGGACCCCCTACCCAAGATCCGCCTGTTTTGACACCGACATTGGTGCTTTCGTTGAGAGTTCCTCTGTGTCGTTGCTGCAAGGTTTGATGGTCTGTCTCGTTGTCAAGGACAACATCACCTCTGGGGGAGCGCTGGCTGTAGACCAAACTCTCCAACTAGGCGGCTTCGTCATGGTCGCCCAATCGGCTGCCTCGCCGACGATGACCTCTCGGGTCATCATGAATAGCCTCCACATCAATTCGGAACTCGCTGAACAGATGGATCCAAGAGAACTCTCCTCCCTTAATGAGCTCTTGGATCGCATCGCCGCTTGGGTGTCGCCATGGACTATGACCGGATTGGGCTTAAACCCGACCAAAGGGATATTAAATCCCCACCGGTCACCCACGAGATAGCGGTAGTGGAGGAGCCGCATATGGATTATCCCTCTATTTTGAGGACGAATTATGTCTGGATTACCGAGCTCCCTAAGCCGGATACCCGCTCACGGGAGGACATGACCCAAACTCCAGACTTAGAATCAGGTATCGGGCCAAAAAAATCGGGCAGCACCCCGGCTCCGGAGCTATCAAGCCCGGAAGCTCCTCTGCCCCTGGGCGTTAGATCGGATAAGAATCCAGATTCAGGTACACCCACCCACCCAGACTTAAAACGTCTCTCCCATGTCAGTCAAGAGCCCCAAGAGACAGTACATCGCTACTGGGCCAAATTCCTCCTTGTACTAAACAAGGTCACGGACTGTCGTGAGGAAGACGCAATCTCACTTTTTTGCAAAAATTGCACGAACAAAGGGATCCTTAATGCTATAAGTCGCTATGACATAGTACACTTTGCTGACTTAGCAGCCATAGTACAGAAGTACTGTGCGATGGAAAGCGCCTGGAAAACCCAAACAGAATTTTGGGATAGTCCCACTCTCGCCAAATCCTTTATCCGAGCCAAACGGGCAAACTCTCGTAAGTCAGCCGATCCAATCAACAAAAAACCAAAGCCCACCCCAGGGCGTGGAACCGTATTTGAAGAATGGCTCAATGGGCCATGTAAACTCCACAGCACACCGGACACTACACCAACACATAGCCTTAGAGCATGTTGGATACTCCAGCAGGTAGCAAAAAGTGGCGAGGATCTTCTTGTAAGCCATAAAGCGGAACAACATCCCACCAAAGAAAACAATACAATACTGACAGTCTTCGAGACTTTCGCCTCAAACAATAGGCGTAAGCGAGCTCATCGAAATTTCACTGAAACCTGCCACGTGGCAAAAATAAATCCGTGGAACGACACTGCTATAACTTTCAGTGCCAGTGATGAACCTCAATTCCAGGCAGTCCGGGCACCAGCCGCTTTGGTCCTTAGCCCAATCGTGGACGGCTTTCGGCTCACTAAAGTACTCATGGACGGCGGAAGCAGATTAAACTGATCTACGAAGAAACACTCAACAAGATGGAAATTAATAAAAGCCACATTGAGCAAAGCGGCACAACCTTCAGGGGAATCATCCCTAGTCGGGAAGCATGGTGTGCGGGAAAAATCACACTCGACATGGTATTCGGCACTCCGGAGAATTACAGGTCAAAAGAAATCACATTCCAAGTGGCTCCTTTCAGCAGCGGATACCACGCCCTTTTAGGGCGGGACGCATTCACAAGCTTTGAAGCTATACCCCATTACGGGTACATGAAGCTTAAAATGACTGGACCCAATGGAATGATCACTCTAGCGAGTGATCCGGACGTCGCACTTCGCGCCGAAAATAAAACCGCAGCACTAGCCATGGAAGCATTATCCGAAGCTCTAGCAGCCGAAGAACTAACAACGCTGCGTGCCACCATGGACAGGGATGGCGTGATACTCGACAAGCGACCCAAGTCCACCTCATTTAAACCCATAGACGAGATAGTCAAATTCTAGGTCCATCCAACGGACCCCACGAAGACAGCTTCCATCGGGACACAGTTGAGCCCCACAATGGATGCCGCACTACGAGACTTCCTACACGAGAATTGGGACATCTTCGCCTGGCACCCTTTGGACATGCCGGGCATCCCATGCAGACTGGCCGAACACAGCCTCAATATACTGAATGGATACAAGCGTGTCAAACAGACTCTTAGGCGCTTCTCAGAGCCCAAACGGCAATCCATGGGAGAAGAGCTAGCCAAGCTACTTGAGTCTGGATTCATCAGAGATATCAAGCATCCGGATTGGCTGGCAAATCTGGTAATGGTACCAAAGAAGGACAAATCCTGGCGCCTGTGCGTCGACTTCAAAGACCTCAACAAGGCTTGCCCCAAGGATCCCTTCCCCCTCCCTCGCATCGACCAAATCATCGATGCCACCGCAAGACACACCTCACTGTGTTTCCTCAACGCATACTCCGGATACCATCAAATAAAGATGGCAGAGTCCGACCAAGCTGCAACGGCCTTCATAACACCATATGGTCCTTTCTGCTTCAACACTATGCCTTTCGGGCTTAAAAATGCCGGCACAACCTATTAACGCATGATTCAAACATGCCTGGAAAAGCAAATTGGCAAAACAGTGGAGGCCTATGTGGACGACGTGGTCATAAAAACAAGACACGTCGAAACCCTAATAGATGACTTGAGGCTTATGTTCCATAATCTCCAAACATACGACATCAAGCTAAACCCGGAAAAGTGTGTTTTCGGCGTACCCTCCGGGAAGTTGCTCGGCTTCATTGTTTCCAATAGAGGAATTGAAGCAAATCCGGCAAAAATCCGAGCTCTGTCATAGTTGGCTATCCCAACACACCTCAAACATATCCAGAAACTAGCTGGATGCGTGGCTGCCTTAAGCCGCTTTATCTCCCGATTAGGAGAAAAGGCATTACCTCTTTACCGTCTTCTTCGGTGCACCAAACACTTCGTGTGGATGGATGAAGCCGCGGCCGGACTGGACGAAATAAAGACCTTATTGGCCAGTAATCCAGTCCTAACAGCGCCAAATACTGGCGAACCTATGCTATTGTACATAGCTGCAACACATCAAGTTGTAAGCGCAGTGCTCGTTGTCGAACAAGAGGCTGACGGATACAAATTCCCGCTCCAGAAGCCGGTATATTACGTATCCACGGTCCTCACCCCATGCAAATCTCGATACCCACACTATCAAAAGATAGCATACACGGTCTTCATGGCATCCCGGAAGCTACGACACTACTTCCAAGAGTGTTCGATTATGGTGGCCTCCGAAGTAACACTCAACGACATAATAAACAACCGCGACGCTACAGGAAGGATTGCTAAATGGGCCATCGAGCTTCTCTCGTTCGATATAACATACAAACCACGGTGGGCCATTAAGTCGCAAGTATTGGCTGACTTCGTCGCTGAATGGACAGAAGCCGAACTCCCTAAAGAGCGGCGCGCACTCTAATTGGATCATGCACTTCGATGGCTCTAAAATGCTGGACGGATTAGGGGCAGGAGTAGTCCTGACTTCCCCCACCAGAGACACGGTCCAATACATACTGCAAATATTATACACAGACTCCAACAACGCAGCCGAATACAAGGCTCTATTGCATGGTCTTCGGATGGCAGTCTCTATGGGCATTCAACGCCTGGAGGTGTGTGGGGATTCAAACCTTGCAATATCACAAATAGACGGAGACTTTGATGCCAAGGATCCGAAAATGGCAGCCTACCATAATGCCGTCCTCAAAATGTCAGATCGGTTCGAGGGGCTTGAATTCCACCATGTGGCTCGAGAAAACAATCAAGCGACGGATATCCTTGCCCGCATCGGCGCTAAACGCGACCCTGTCCCACCTAACATATTCCTGGAAAGGCTGTTCAAGCCATTCATGGTATGGGAAGGGGAGTCCGGCAACACTAGCACGGATCCGAGTACACCCCAGATTCCGAACCATCAGATGTAATTGGAGGCTCCGCCACCGAAATAACACCTTCGGCCCACAAAATCATGGCTGTAATCGCCTCGTGGACTGAGCCTTTCTTGGCCTACCTAAATAGGCAGGAGCTCCCTGAGGACGAAAATGAAGCACGTTGCATCTTGCGGCGTTCCAAAGCCTACAAAGTCCATGAGGGGGAACTTTATAAGAAAGGTGCGATCGGAGTGCTCCAAAGATGCATCTCCGAAGAGGAAGGGCGGCAGCTCTTGGCTGAAATCCATGCCAGACTCAGCGGACACCATGGTGCGGCTCGGGCACTTGTCAGCAAGGCCTTCCGCACATGCTTTTGTTGGCTAACAGCCCGAGAAGACGCACAAGACCTTGTCCAACACAGCGTCGGTTGCCAACTCTTTGCCAATCAGAGCCACATGCCCCCTACCGCTCTCCAAACAATCCCCATCACTTGGCCCTTCGCGGTCTGGGGGCTGGACATGGCCAGACCCCTTAAGGGGGGAAGCCATAAGAAAAAAGACTTATTGGTCATGGTGGACAAGTTCACCAAATGGATAGAAGCTAAACCAGTCAAAACGCCCGAATCCGGACCAGTGATAGACTTCATATCCAGGGTTGTACACCGATACGGCGTTCCCCACAACATCATCACTGACAATGGCTCAAACTTCACAGTCGATGAAGTGAAAACTTGGTGCGGCAACATGGGCATTAAGCTCAATTACGCCTCCGTCTACCATCCCCAAACAAATGGCCAGGTCGAACAGGCAAACGGTCTCATCATGAGCGGCATCAAACCCAGACTAGTGCGATCCTTGACAAAATCGGACACGCACTGGGTCGAGGAGCTCGACTCCATACTCTAGGGGCTGCGAACCATGCTGAATCGCACCATCGGATACACACCATTTTTATGGTGTACAGCACAGAAGCAGTACTACCCTGCGACATAATACATGATTCGCCTCGCGTGCGCATGTACGAAGAGAAGGAAGCCAAGTTAGATCAGCAGGACAACTTAGATGCCCTGGAGGAGGAGCGCGACTTCGCAAAAGCCCGTTCCGCATTCTATCAGCAGCAGGCTCGACGATACCAAAGCAGAGAAGTGCGGGCCAAAACTTATAATATTGGCGAACTCGTTCCACGCCTACCAGAGAAGAAGAAGGAGAAGCTCAAACCTAAGTGGGAGGGTCCCTTCGTTATTGATAAAGTTCTCACCGGAGGAGCGTACCGCCTACGTAATGCATCCGAAAATAGACTCGAGCCGAACCCATGGAACGCCGCGAGACTCTGGAGATTCTACGCCTAGCGCCGAACTCAGTGTTCGTCTCCTTACCCCCTCCTTTTTAATTACGTCCCTCCACCTTTTTCCTTTCTCGCCCTTTTTCCTTCTTCACACAAAGTACTCAATATAGTGCGGATGCTCGGATCAATTCAGTCGCACTATGTGTGTAAGCTATACCTGGGGGCTTCCTATACGGAAGCTAAATATAATTGCTTTCATGGCTTCTTTTTCCATATGTGCCTTTTCTTCACCATTATATGCATCGATATGACTTAAGATGTGGCCATGCTGGGTTGCCTGGCTCTTGTGTTTATGCACTACTTTCCCGTTAATTCGGCTAGGGCATAAGGGGAGCACCTCTGCGATTGTTACTGCCGGTTCAGCCGGATGTGTACCTCAGACTGGGTGAAGCCGAAAGCTAGCGTTCTTAAGGGAATATTCGGTCGGTGAACAAAAGATGTTTTTCGTTTATTACAATATGAATCCCCAGAAGTTCTTGTATCCTGCGTCCCTGTTTGCAGTCCAGACATGTACATTGATGCATGCGTACCCAGGGAAAGGAACCCCTAACGGAACTATTCTCCCTGGAAGATGTTTCTTGCTATCCATGTAATATAACATAACTAGTTGGGTACTTGTCTGTTCAAGCACTTATGACCCCTACGCCTAGTTTCCACGCATACCCCGGTTCTGTATAACTGAGCGGGTATTCAGATACACCCCGGACTATCGGATCCGGGGGCTAAAGCGAAAAGGTCCGCCATGACAAATGATTTTAATCCGGCTAGGGACTACATATGTCCATTGAATTACATAGTCACTTGGACTGACTATATTCTTCCTCTATACCATCCAACAGGCTACCTAGCTTACAATCCTGTTGGGAATACTTTGCGGCTAATGCTACCTGGTCATACACCAGACTCACGGGAATTTCTTGCCCATCTGGCCCCGCCGGTCCGACTTCAGCCATATGGTTCGGGTCAAGCTTGGTGTAGTGCATCTTCACCATAGCCCAGGCTTCTCTTGCACCTTGTCGGCAGGCTGACATCTTCCACAATCGGAAGCGCCGCCGTGCTCCTTGGAGCATAGCCACGAGCTCCCCCATGCCTTTTGGCAGGAAACTTGATGGCCACAAGGCCTGGGCAATACCCTACATCACCTGCCGAGCTCGCTCGTGCAGCTATGAGAGGTCTTGCAGCAAATCGCCTACAGACAAGGGCATCTCCTCTTCAGGGCGGCCCATCAACATACCTACAAATAAAAATTCTTTCAATATGCTTCCTCGCCGAGCTGTATTACAGTTCGTCTAGGCACTTACCATAAATGCCGTGATGAAGCCTTCTGTTCTCCTTCATGGAGTCTGCCAGCTGAGCGCGAACATCTCCTAACTCGACGCCCAGCCGGACATTGGCATCTTGAAGATTGTTCTTCTCTTGCCTAACTTGCATAAGAACACGCTCACCAGCTTTTAGCTGCGTTTGGAGATGTGACTCGTTACCTCTTACAACCTCCGGATTCACCCTAGGATTGTCTGCAGAATTTTCTGTTAGAATTATCATACAAAGCCACTTAATAACTGGTACATTTCCATACAATTGAGACAAATGTTACCAGATGAGGCCTTCTGGGATTCCTCTAGCTTGGCAACCATGGCATCAGCTGGGTCTTGCACTCCTCCAGCTCTCGAGACAATTGGGCATTCTTATCTACAAGGACCTGTGCATAAATTGATACTTAAAACAGTTGTTCCAACCGTTCCAAATCTCAGGGGCTACTACTATACATGCTTATCAAATTTTCTTACCTGTATATCTTTGGCATACTGGTCCGTCACCCGGGCAAGCCCGCCTTGAGCAGCTTGGATGTATGCGTCTCCTGAATTGAAAGCATTAAATGCCTCTTTGAAAAAGATGTTGTTGCGAAGTACGGCCCGTTGGTGCCTGTGATTCATGGCACTCTCTACTTTGGAATTTGTGGCGGAGAGCATATCCGCATCCTCTGTCGGAGGACAATTCGGCATCGGTCCCGCGTCCGCTTCCTCTCTCGAAGCCGGTCCTGGAATCCGGCTGGTGGAAGTGTGATTGGCAGGATCTCCGGATATAGTCCAACTACTCCTCTTTCTGCCAGGACACAAAGGGCGCTGTCACATTTCAAACACAATAATCACAGAGCAGGTTTTTACCATACCTCTGTAGCGGCATTTCGGCCCTAACCGCCTTCCTCTTAAGCCTGCCCGATCCGGACGCCCTTTGTGGACGAGCCCCCAGGGGCTCGGCATCGCATTCTGACTGTCGCCTCTACAAAAATACGACACTTCAGGATTATGGCATGGCATCAGAAAGGAGTCCTGTTCAGAGGATAGGTTTTTTTGGCTTGTCTTACACGCGATGCAGGTAGCAGTCCGGGATAGTCGGCGACAATAGCCACTGAGGCACCATCGCAGCTTGCCTGATAAAATGTCCCGTTGACAAGCTCCATAGTAATATTCGGGTTTTCTTCGAGTCCTGGATCGAAGGCCCTTTCGGGGTCCTCTGGCTGCGGGGAGGGGCTGGAGAATCCTTCTACGACCCTCCTCAGTTCCTGCTTAGAAATATCAAAGTAAATAATCGTGATGAAGGACACCAGAATGAAGCAAGGGAAAGAGCGACGACTTACCCAGCTTGGGGGGTTGTACATAGAAAACCATCCCGCGGTTTAATATGAAGGAATTCTTCTTCTTCTCCTTTATACAAGTCGGACAATATCCTCGCCAGAGCAGTGGTGGAGTCCGGACCCTTACGACCACAGCGGGTGGCATCATCTTCCCCGTTGTAGTGCCACATGGGCTTCCCCCGATATTGAAGCGGCGGCACTCCCCGCATTATGCATATTGCGATAACCTCGACTATTGTCAGCCCTGATTTGGCCAGTATCTTTATCCCGCTCATCAGGAAGTGTATTTCTTTGGTATCCTCCTCTTGGGGGCCCTGAGGGCGCCAACTTCGGCGTGCCTTCGACGGAGCATTACTGAACTCAGGGAGACCTGTCCGGACTGGATCTGGAAGGGGAACGTCATCAACATAAAACCACTCCGAGGGCTAGTTCTCCGGTGCCTTCTTGGGTGTGCCGGATAGGTATCCGGTCTCGGCGACGCGCCATACTTCGGCTCCGTCCACTTGACATATGGATTCCCCCTGGTTGCGAGGGACGAGGCAGAACAACTTCTTCCATAACCCGAAATGAGCCTCGTAGCCAAGAAATAGTTCACAAAGGGCAACGTATCCTACTATGTGCAGCACGGAGGCAGAGGTGAAGTTGTGCAAATGGAGGTCGTAGAACTCCAGGAGCCCGCGAAGGAATGGGTGGATTGGAAACCCGATGCCTCTTAGAGATGCGGGATGAGGTATATTCGCTCCCCCGGGGATGGATTAGGAGATCTCTCCGCTTGCTCCCCGCCATTATAGGTGGCTAGTCTGGCTCGGACGGGGACCATGAACGCCAGTGGAAGAAACCATTGGGTCTGCAGCTCTATTAAGCGGTTTTGAGGAATAGAACATTCTTCCCAATCACCTAGCCTAGAGCTACGGGAGCGAGAGGAGGAGCTGCGACGACCGGCCATGCTGAAATGATTTTTTCTGGGCACGCTCTGTTGGATGCCCGCTCAAGGGAAGAAGGTGAAGCTTGGATCTGAGAATCCCCGTCCCTTCAAATAGATGGTTTGCTTGCAGTACCGGGGGAGCGAATGCAAAAATGCCTCGGCTCCTCGTATTCGCTCGACACGTGGAGATGGTCATTATTGAACCACAGAAGCCGAGGAGTACAACATTGATGGGAAGCTAGACACTGTTTGTTGCAACAGGTACTTGGGAGTATTCGGAGATGGAACCTGCCTTGCAATGCCGAAGACAAACTGCACGCTGGACTCATCGTCATTGAAGCCTGGTTCAGGGGCAACTGAGGGAGTCCTGGATTAGGGGGTATTCGAACAGCCAGACTATATACTTTGGCCGGACTGTTGGACCATGAAGATACAAGACTCAAGACTTTGTCCCGTGCCCGGATGGGACTCTCCTTTATGTGGAAGACAAGCTTGGCGATCCGGATATTATATTTCCCTCTTTGTAACCGACTCTGTGTAAACCCTAGCCCTCTCTGGTGTCTATATAAACTGGAGGGTGTAGTACTTAGAGACAGAATAATAATCATCATAGGCTAGCTTCTAAGGTTTAGCCTCTACGATCTCGCGGTAGATCAACTCTTGTAACACCCATATCATCAATATCAATCAAGTAGGAAGTAGGGTTTTACCTCCATCGAGAGGGCCTGAACCTGGGTAAAACATCGTGTCCCTTGCCTCATGTTACCATTAGCCTTAGATGCACAGATCGGGACCCCCTACCCGAGATCCGCCGGTTTTGACACTGGCAGCGTCATCAAAGTTTGCGGAAATACAGAGTGTTCCTTACGCGGGGAAGAATACGTGGCAGCCCTAGCAGCCGAACACTAGGCGGTCTCCCAACCAGGTTAAATGGTCGGTCGTCAAGACCACGGACACGGCTAGATGAGTTCGGCGCTCCACCCAATGTAACAGCCCAGTAGGGATTTCCCCCTAAAACATGCTAGGGGCTGCACGCAAAAGAGCCCATAGTTCAGCTCGACCCTATCTATACAATAACATATCGCACTTTCATGGTTCATTCAGATTAATGAACTCCTCGCACGTAGTCTTTCACCCGGATTTTTTTCCTTTTACATACGATCATCATGCTACACCCTTCCAGGACACGGCACAACGGAGATAAAGGCGCAGACATGCAGCAGGGCCCCGCTCAAAGGTTTCTTTTTAGATTAAGACCCCACATAAACCTTTTTAATGTCTCTTGTTGCTTCTTCTCCTCTGGAAACTTTATACAACAGGGAGGGATTCTGGCGTCTCGACATTTTTGTCACACCAGACTATTGCTCATACATGGAAACTCAGTGCTTATTGTCAAGGGCGTTATTCAGCCCAGTACACATTATAAAGTCCGAATACCTTAGGGAGTGTTCGGCGTCGCGAGTTTGGCCTTATATGCATCAGCTCCGGATCATGTCTTTGGTCAAATGTTGGGTTTGCCCAGCTCCCATGTTTTGCTACCTTATGTTCCGCTCTATTGGCTAAGGCGGCACCGAGAGAACTACTGCGATTGTGCCCTGGTTCTTCTGGATTAGCACCTCAGTAGAGAAAGCCGAAAACTGACTGTCATGATACAGCGCGAGACTGGTCAACCACTCAATGACCCAGCGGAACCTTCGCGATTCCTCTATATTAACGAAGGACCAGTTTCCCGGTCATGTACATACGCACACCATATCCGGATGAACGCGAAAGTACTAGGGGCTATATAGTAGCCCCACCGTCAAACTCCTACGGCTAAGTGAAAGTGTTAAAGTTATATAGTCCGATTGCCTGGTTCGCCACGCTATCACCTCCTTAACGGACCAAGACGTTGGATCAAGTGTGACTACGTGCTTTCTCAAACACCCCCGCATTATATGCGTGGGGGCTAAAGCCGACGACTGCAAACTTTCAGGTTATATACATACATAAACGGCCGCACAGGAGGCACTATAATACTTTAAGGCAAAAGTATAAATACAAAATTTATAATCAAAATAGCATTGTCTTTACAATCGCGATACATCTCATTCGAACATGGTACTCCTCAAGCACTGAGCCTCTATTAAACGGGCACCTTCTAAGACTTCTTCAAATAGTGCTCGGCCGGGTCCTGGCCTTCCGCCGCACTCCGGGTTGCAATAGCGGTGGTTTCCATCCCAAGCCAATATGTTTTAACACGGGCAAGAGCCATCCGTGCACCCTCTATGCACGCCGACCTCTTCATAGCATCGATATGTGACACAACACCAAGAAATTGTTGCACCAATCCAAAATAGCTGTCCGGCCTTGGTCCATGCGGCCAAAGATGATCCACGGCAGACCTCATAGCAAGTCCGGACAACCTGTGGAGTTTGGCCCAGGCGGCCATCTTTTCATTCAATGGCAGCGGACGCATCGGGGCACTGAACTGTGACCAGAATAACCTTTCAGCCTTGTGGTCTTTCTGATCTTTGAAAAACTCAGTCGCATCAGCAGCACTCTTTGCTAGGTCCGCATACGCGTCCGCAGCACTCCACAACTGATCTAGGGGGCATACTTCGGATCCCCGAACTTCATCCGCAACAAATAGGGCTTCCCAGCCACGATGTCTCCGGCTTCACGAAGCCCCTCCCTTATCCCTCTCATTTTAGAGCGGGTTTCCTTGGCTGCTTCCAGGGCCTTCTTCAGGTCAGCCGCTTTTGTTTGATTTTCCTTTTCAAGAAGTTCACGGCGGTTGGCGGCATCTTTCAGCTCGGTAGCCATCTGGGCTATCTTTTCTTCGCTCCAGCAATGAGCAGCCTGTTCGGCTCTTAATTCTTCGACCGCCTTCAGGGAGGCCGCATCACTTCTTCGAGCTTGTTCCTTGGCTCGGGCAAGCTCCGCCCGAAGGGTCTCTACGGCAGCAGCTCCATCTGCAGTCACAATATATTATAAGATACTAGCACAATGCTCCTCTTACAATTTACTGACATGCCGAACATACATACCCTGGGTCTCGTCAAGCCACTTGTTAGCAAGCGCGATGTCGGCATCTGCCACGTCTAGCTGCCGCTTTAGCTCGGCAAAATCAGCAGTCCCGTCAGCCTCCGAACAATCAGCCACCTGCACATACAAAGCGACGCGATTATTACCTGGGATTACGATCCTCTGTTTGCCACCTCTGGGCGGCAACCAGAGTCTCAGGGGCTACTATCTATATAGAGCACACCTAGCATGTGCGGTACCATCAGAAATACATATATTATTTTGCGTACCTCGAAGTCGCTCAGCAGACTTGCAAAGGTTTCATCCAATCCGCTTTTGGCAGATGAAATCCTCTCAATCACCATAACCATTAAGGTATGATGTGTCTCTGAGATGGACGCTCGCCCCAGCAGACCCATCAGTGTGTCCGGCTATATACCTGACAATCTCGGACTCCTCCTATCGTTCTCCTTGGGAGCCGAATAGCCCGAACCTCGGGCAGCCAAAGTGTCGACTTCCAGCCTCGGCGGATCGGGAGAAATCCTCCGCGACGACATCTCAGGGTCATCCGCCCCATGTGACGGGGCGGCAGGAGGAGGCATTTCGGTCTCCATCATCTCCAGAGGAAGATCCCCCGATGATGAACTCTGTGGGGAAGGGCTACAAGCCGGACTACAACAAATATGTTTCGGTTATTATCCTCAGAGACAAAACGGGATATGTTTACCAAAGTACTCTTTTACTTATGGCTCGATGGAGGGCTGGCCCCCTTGCGGGCGATGCGCGGTAAGGACGCCCCCTGGGAAGGGCCCTTGGGCGAGGGTTTCTTCCCTCATTTGGAGGCCTCCGTTTCCAAGTCTTCAAAGGTGGCCCTTTTCTTACCTTGAGGAGAGGGGATTTTAGATTCCCCTCCCCGATTATCCTCCTTCGCGGAGGCACTTACTCCTCCAATTTGGATGTGTAGACGGTGAGGCCCACCTGTGGCTTCTCTATTCCTCCCCTCATCTTCTCCTGATGGCACCTGATACGGTGCGCGCTCAAGCATCCTGGTCAACAAAGGACTCGGCGAGCCTTCAGGAAGAGGGGCTGGACACCTAATCCTCTCCGCCTTCCTCAGCCAGTCCTGCAGAGAGCAATTTTTTAGAATGATGTTATAATAAACATAAAGGATGGTGTGTTCGGTAACAGAAGTATTTACCTGGGTATCCAGACGGTTGCAATTGAGACCCGCGTCCTTGGTGGTGTCCGGACACTTTATTCGTGATCCGAAGAATGACTCATACATCTCTTTGAGCGTCATGCTGAAGAATTGTTGAACGGTTCGCGGTCCTTCCGGGTTGAACTCCCACATACGGAGAGGACGACGTTGGCAGGGCAGGACTCGACGAACCAGCATCACTTGCATTATCTTGACAAGACTGACATCCCTCTTGAGAAGGTCTCGAATGCGGCTTTGTAATGTCAGCACATCGTTAACCGACCCCCAATCCAGCCCCTTGTTGACCCATGGCGCCAGTTGCAGTGGAGGGCCCGGGTGGAACGCTGGAGCAGCCACCCTCTTTGTACCTCTGGGAGCTATGATATAAAACCACTCTTGCTGCCATAAATCAGATGTTTCTGCGAAAGAACCCTTTGGCCATGGGGCGTCGGCGCCTTTACTTATTATAGCACCTCCGCACTCAGCGTGATGCCCGTCAATCACCCTCGGCCTCACATTGAAGGTCTTGAGCCATTGGCCGAAGTGGGGGGTAATGCCGAGAAAGGCTTCACACACGACGATAAACGATGAGATGTGGAGGATGGAATCCGGAGCTAAATCATGGAAATCTAGCCCGTAATAGAACATAAGCCCCTCACGAAGGGATTGAGACTAAAACCTAGCCCTCGGAGGAAGTGGGAAATAAATACAACACTCTCGTTGGGTTCGGGAGTGGGGATGACTTGCCCTTAAGCAGGCAGCCTGTGCGGGATTTCGGCGGTGAGATACATGGCCTCCCTAAGCTTCCGGATGTCCTCCTCTGTGACAGAGGAGGCCATCCACCGTCCTTGAAGATTGGATTTGGACATGGTCGAAGGACCGAAGTGCTTTAGCTTGAGCCTTGGGTGTTGGAACTCGAGGTGCGAGACGGGAAGGATCAAGCGTGGGAAGAAAAGGACAAGCCTTGGCCCCTTTATAAAGAGGACGAATATCAAGCGTCCCCCACGTGACCGTTTGGGACTTTCCTAAAATCGAGGAGTCATATTAAACAAACACGGTTGGGTTACCCACGCCCGTATTGATGAGAATCCCGTGATAAGGGGGACACGATCTCTGCTTCGACAAGATGTGCCAATAAAACCGCCTCGCAGCACATGTAGTGGCTGGTTAGGAAAAACGGTTCGAATAAAGACCGGACCGTGACGTGATGTCATGCTGTAAAAAGCTGTCAGCAGATTAGATTTGTGGAATATTATACTCTCTACGGTGGTATGTGGAATTTGTTTTGCAGAGCCGGACATGATCCTTGTGTTCTAAATCTTTTACGAAGTATTCGGAGAAGGAACCCGCCTTGCAATGCCGAAGACAATTTGCGCGCCGGACTCATCGTCATTGAAGCCTGGTTCAGGGGCTACTGAAGGAGACTTGGATTAAGGGGTCCTCGGACAGCCGGACTATATACTTTGGCTGGACTGTTGGACTATGAAGATACAAGATTGAAGACTTCGTCCCGTGTCCAGATGGGACTCTCCTTTGCGTGGAAGGCAAGCTTGGATATTCAGATATGTAGATTTCCTTCTCTATAACTGACTCTGTGTAACCCTAGCCCTCTCCGGTGTCTATATAAACCGGAGGGTTTAGTCCGTAGGACAAATACAATCATAATCATAGGCTAGCTTCTAGGGTTTAGCCTCTACAATCTCGTGGTAGATCAACTCTTGTAATACTCATATCATCAAGATCAATAAAGCAGGAAGTAGGGTATTACCTCCATCGAGAGGGCCCGAACCTGGGTAAAACATCGTGTCCCCTGCCTCCTGTTACCATTAGCCTTAGACGCACAGTTTCGGACCCCCTACCTGAGATCCACCGGTTTTGACACCGACACTGGGCCTTATAAGACTAAAATTCTCAGAAAAATAGTACTAAAGCCAAAGATTCTAACTGGGCCACGCCTGGGGCTATAGCCCCAGCTACCCCAGGCCCAATTTCGCCCCTGCACATCAGCGCAGTAGATTGGGCTCCATGAGGCTTGCCTCCTGCTCTCGAAAATATCTACTACCTTGTAATCTCGAAAATATCTACCGCCTGGAAGGTTCTTATGTTTGTGAAAGTGCAACTATCCCTGGGTGGTTTTGGTAATTCATAACGACATATAGCTCATTGAGCTAATGCTATTTCAAGATAAATATTTCAGGAAAGCTCAATGTTTGGCATGGCATGGATGAGAAACGTGGACCCCTTAAAACGCTAAGGACAAAAGCATTGGCTCAAGCTCAAAGCACAAGACTCTACATTTTTCATTTTAGTGATCCAAGATCACATTGAGTCCATAGGAAAAGCCAATACTATCAAGAGGGGGTGAGGTGTTGCTTAATGAGTTTCTTGCTCAAAGTGCTTAGTGATATGCTCCAAAAAAACCTCAACTACTTTCTCATATCCACATATGTCCCAAACCAAAAGTCAAACTTGGCCCCACCGAAACCTTATATCCGGCGCCATCGAGTTCAGTTGACATAGCCATTGCCATAAACCCTAGTCTTTTAGGTCTCATCGATAGGGATCTCGGTCTCACAGAGATGGGATTGTAATCTCTCTGTTTCCCTTTGTAACGTTTCGGTCAAACCGAGATGAGCGATCGGTCCCACCAAGATTGCAATGCAAACTCTCTGTTTCCCTTTCGTAACATTTCGGTCCAACCGAGATGAGCGAATCGGTCCCATCAAGTTTGCCTGACCAACTCTCTGTTTGTCGATTACCAAAATCGGTCTCACCTAGTTTGTGTAATCGGTCTCACCGAAATTACGTTATGCCCTAACCCTAACGAAATCGGTCCCACCGAGTTGACGTGTCGGTCCCACCGAAATTCCTAACGGTCACATTATGAACTAAATCGGTCTGACCGAGTTTCATGATTCGGTCCCACCGAGTTTGGTAAGTTGTGTGTAACGGTTAGATTTTGTGTGGAGGCTATATATACCCCTCCACCCACTCTTCATTCATGGAGAGATCCATCAGAACATGCCTACACTTCCAACATACATTTCCTGAGAGAGAACCGCCTACACTTATGTTAAGGTCAAGATATTCCATTCCTACCACATAAATCTTGATCTCTAGCCTTCCCCAAGTTGCTTTCCACTCAAATCTTCTTTCCACCAAACCCAAATCCTGTGAGAGAGAGTTGAGTGTTGGGGAGACGATCATTTTAAGCACAAGAGCAAGGAGTTCATCATCAATACACCATTTGTTGCTTCTTGGAGAGTGGTGTCTCCTAGATTGGCTAGGTGTCACTTGGGAGACTCCAACAAGATTGTGGAGTTGAACCAATGAGTTTGTAAGGGCAAGGAGATTGCCTACTTCGTGAAGATCTACCCTAGTAAGGCAAGTCCTTCGTGGGCGACGGCCATGGTGGGATAGACAAGGTTGCTTCTACATGGACCCTCCGTGGGTGGAGCCCTGCGTGGACTCGCACAACCGTTACCCTTCATGGGTTGAAGTCTCCATCAACGTGGATGTACGATAGCACCACCTATCGGAACCACGGATAAAAAATCTCCGTGTCAACATTGCGTTTGCCTCCTCAAACTCCTCCCTTTACCTTCATATGCAATTGTTTTACATTCCGCTGCTATACTCTTAGAATTGCATGTGTAGGTTGATTGCTTGACTTGTGCTAAGTTGCTAAAATCTGCCAAGAACTAAAATTGGGAAAAGGCTACATTTTTATTTGGTCAAGTAGTCTAATCACCCCCCCTCTAGACATACTTTTGATCCTACAAGTGGTATCGGAGCTTTGGTCTCCATTTGCTTTGATTTCCATTGCTTTTGGTGGTCATGGCCTTGGTTTCACAACCTAGGAGAGTATGGCGTCTAGCGAGGGAAATTACCACCGTAGAGGTCCTTACTTTGATGGTACTAATTTTGCTAGTTGGAAGCATAAGATGAAAATGCATATTCTTGGACATAACCCCGCCGTTTGGGCTATTGTGTGTATTGGCTTGCAAGGTGAATTCTTTGATGGGAGATAACCGAACCGTGAAGCTACCGCGGAAGAGTTGAAGATGCTGCAATACAATGCTCAAGCTTGTGCTATTCTCTTCAACGGATTGTGCCCCGAAGAATTCAACAAAATCAGCCATCTTGAGAATGCAGAGAAAATTTGGGATACTTTGATTGATATGCACGAAGGTACCGACTTCGTCAAGGAATCCGAATTGGATGTGCTTCAAAGTCAACTTGATAAGTTCAAAATGAAGGATGGTGAAGGCGTCACTGAGATGTACTCTTTCTTGCTCTCATCACAAATGAGATTGCCGGCTTAGGAAATGAAGAGATGACCGACAAATTCATCATCCAGAAGATCCTAAGAGCCTTGTATGGAAAATATGATACCGTGTGTGTACGTTGATCCAAATGATGCCCAATTACAAAGATCTCAAGCCAACAGAAGTCATTGGAAGAATTGTTGCTCAACAGATGTCACTCAAGGATAAGGAAGAGCTCCACAACAAGTCAAGTGGTGGCTACAAAGCCTCATGTGAATCTCCCACATCATCAAGTGAGAAACAAACCTTCAATGAAGAATTAAGCCTAATGGTGAAGGACTTCAACAAGTTTTACAAGAGTAGAAGCAAGGAAAGAAGTTCCAAGTCAAGGTCCTACATGACAAAAGATCTTCTAGTCATGAGCGTAATTGCTACAATTGTGGAAGACCCGGACACTATTCCAATGAGTGTATGGCTCCCTATAAAAGAAGAGAAGATTCTCCAAAAATAAGAAGTAGAAGAGAAGAATCACCATCAAGAGAAAGAAGGAGTAGAGATGATCGTTATGAACGAAGAACATCCCAGAGAAGCAAGGATTGGGAAAGGAAGGACAAGTCATCAAGGACCTATACAAAACGAAGACATCAAGATCATGTTGGTGAACGGGTATCCAGCTCCGACTCCGACAATCACTCCGAGAGAAGCTATCACTCTGACTCTGAATATACTCAAGATGAAGGTGTTGCCGGTCTAGCACTTGCGTCAACCAACTCCTACGACATATTTGACTCACCAAATGAAGGTGTTGGAATATGCTTCATGGCTAAAGGCCCAAAGGTATCACACCCCGAGTATGTTGATTTCAATAGTGATGAAGATGACTTGTTAGGTGATGATGATTTACTTGTTGACAACTATAGTGATGAATACTATGATGAAACGTCATTTAATCATGCTAATCAATATAAAACGAATGACAATGATAAGGAGAAGATTGAGCACCTAACTAAAGAACTAAACACTATTAAGTTAGGTCATGAAGCTATCTTGGAAGACCATCGAGAACTTTTAAAGACTCATGAGAAGTTACGCTTTGAAAAGCTCAACCTTGAGCAAGAGCATGAGTTTTTAAAGGCAATTAGTGATGATCTTCGCAAGAAAAGTTCTTCTTACATTACCAAGCGTTTACTCTTACCTACTTACATGCCATAAGTCAAGTCTAGTAACAAGAACAAGAAAGATTCTTCTTCTAGTAGTAACAATAATCATGCTAAATTCAACATTGTTGCTTCTAGTAGTTCTCTTGATTCCACTAATGATTGTCTTAGCCAAGTTACACTTGAGCAAGAAAATAGCTTATTGAAGGGAATTATAGACAAAGGTATTTACAAGAGCCTTGCCGGAAGTAAGCAATTCGAGGAAATTGTAAGCAAGCAAGGAAGGCACCGAAAGAATCAAGGTGTTGGTTTTGAACGAAAGTTCAATGCCAATGGAGTTGAGTGGGAAGAAGATCAATACCCCAAGAAAAAGTTTGTTCCTCAACAAGAGAAGTACGATCGTACTTCTTCCAAAGGAACACAAGCTCAAGATGATCTTCCACCACAAGACCACAAGAAAAAAGGCAAGGACAAGCTTCAAGAGGAGATTGATGCATTTTTAAGAAGCTCCTAAGACCTTGGTCAAGTGGGTTCCCAAGACTACATCAAGTTCTACTTCATCAAGTTCGACTACAACTCCAAGGATTCCCATCAAGATGATGTGGATCCCAAAGAAGAAGAACTAGAGAGTTCTCGAGGGTGACTCCGCCAATATACTTCACTCATATCATTTTGGCAAGGACAAGTGCAATCAACTTCCACATCTTGCACTAGTTCAAGGAGTCACAAACCCTCTTGTTGGTAAGACAAGGGACAAGGTAACCTAATGCCTTCATGGACACCATCTTGTGTGTGCATCACTCTATGTCTATGGATATCCTTGTTTGTTCCTTGTGGGACTAACCCGTGTAGGTATTGAAAGTGCAACTCACTCCAATGGATTGCTCCAAATGATCAACAACATTGAGCATCCACATCTTCAACATATACATGAAGTCATCATGGACAAAACCAAAGGTTAGTTCATCCCTCTTAGGGGGGATCTTACATCTAGGGGGAGCTTTACTCTAAGAATTGAGCCAAAGCAACTCTAATGGTGTGAACACAACAATGCTTTATGTAAAAGTGGTAACCCCACTTGTGCTTAAACAATGAGTATGACCTATGATCAAATGTTCTCATTTGACTCCTAAGTCAATATACTCATATATAGATGACCTAGTCATCTATAATTGTTTGATAGATGCTAGAATTGGTTGTGCATGCTTTGCCACATATTTCATTTGCCATTTTATTGTGTGAGAATGTTGGTAGCATATTTTACTCATTCTAGGACATCTAGTTGTTGTTTTGATTGATTGGCTTTTTTTGTTTTGCCAAGTGGATGGACAAGAATGCCTAAGAACCTTCTCTAGCTATCTATGCTTTCTCGTGTCAAACTCTATTCATGCTACATCACAAAGTTTGATCAAGTCAGATTCGAACCACTCTGTGTGAGGAGCACTCGGAGTCCCCGATTCGTCATAGACTTAAACTTCCAAAACCTCTTTGTGCATTTCGGTCTGACCGATTCACCCTTTTCGGTCATACTGAAATCACTAAGTTGATCTAGGTTTTAAATCTCGGTGCAACCGATAAGAACCTTTCGGTCACACCGAGTTGCAGTAACTGCTCGCAGTTTTGCACCTCGGTGCCACCGAGTTGTTCCACTCGGTCACACCGATAGGGGCAGGTTATATATACCGACGGGTCAAATTTTGGAATTTTTTCTGAAACCTTTCGCCTGAGCGTGACCTGCTTTGCCTCTTCGGGTCTCCGGATCATCTTCTCGCCACCAGTGACCTCCCGCCGCTGGTCTCTGCCGCCGTCAACAGCAATCTGCCCTGCCGTTGCCGCTGTAGCAAGTTCATCGCCGAGAGGGTATGAACTTGATACTTTGTGCTATTCTTTAACTCCAATTCGTAGCACATTGCTTTGCCATGATTCTTGCCACATGTGAAATCATCCTATCCAGCTAAAACATCTTGTATATTAGATTTGATTTGAAAATTTAGGGTTAGGTTTCCACCGAACTCATCTCGGACCGACCGAGTTGTTGAGATCGGTCTCACCGATTTGGCTTAGGCCATTGCACATGCGATTCTTGGTCTGAGTGAGAATGGCAAATCGGTGTGACCAAGTTCGATTCTCTATGAAACCCTAGCAGTCTTCATGCCACCGAACTGTGACTCGGTCTGACCGAGTTCACTAGTTTAGGTTCCAAAAGCTGCTTCGGTATCACCGAGTTTACAAATCGGTAGCTCCGAAATGCTTTCTATGGAAAACTAAAACTAAGTTTTGAGTCATCTGTTTTGCAAAACCTCTGTACTTTGTGATGCTCATCTACTCTATCTCATCTATATCTATTCACAGGGTCTGATGTCAGTGAGTTTGCAGAGATGTCTGATCAAAGTGATAGCCAGAACAAGTATGAAGAGCAAGCTCATTTGAGTGAGGGAACCAGTCCCTCAAGCAGCTATGATGAGAGCAGCAGGAGCACACCTAGTAACTTGCCAAAGGCAGTTACTAGGACAAGGAAGAAGAAAACCTTAGATTCTGAAGATGAGGATTATATTGCTGCTGAGGATGAGGCCACTTCAAAGAAGAAAGTGATGAAGAAGGAGTATGGCAGTGCTGCTACCACAAAGCCAGGTATGAACAAGAAGGCACCTGCCAGGAGAGTGCCTACATCCAAACCCAGGAAGGTTGCCACAGGTGAAACAATGGAGTTCACTCTAGAACCCAAAGAAACTGGAGATGGCAAGAAAAGAAAGGAAAGGGTCAATGTCGGTGTCAAAACCGGCGGATCTCGGGTAGGGGGTCCCGAACTGTGCGTCTAGGCGGATGGTAACATGAGACAAGGGACACGATGTTTTTACCCAGGTTCGGGCCCTCTCGGTGGAGGTAAAACCCTACTCCTGCTTGATTGATATTGATGGTATGGGTATTACAAGAGTTGATCTACCACGAGATCAGAGAGGCTATACCCTAGAAGCTAGCCTATGGTATGATTGTTGTTTGTCCTACGGACTAAAACTCTCTGGTTTATATAGACACCGGAGAGGGCTAGGGTTACACAGAGTCGGATACAATGGGAGCAGATCTTCATATTGTATCACCAAGCTTGCCTTCCACGCCAAGGAAACTCCCTATCCGGACACGGGACAGAGTCTTCAATCTTGTATCTTCATAGTCCGGGAGTCCGGCCAAAGGTCATAGTCTGGCCATCCGGACACCCCCTAATCCAGGACTCCCCCAGTAGCCCCTGAACCAGGCTTCAATGACGACGAGTCCGGCGCGCAAGTTGTCTTCGGCATTGCAAGGCGGGTTCCTCCTCTGAATACTTTATAGAAGATGTTGAACACTAGGGTAGTGTCCGGCTCTGCAAAATAATTTCCACATGCCACCATAGAGAGAATAACATTTGCACCAATCTAATCTACTGACGTATTCCGTAGCGTGACCTCACGCCACGGCCAGGCTTTTATTCATTTTACCGTTCCACCTCAATGTGTTTAGCGAGGCGGTTTCCTTGGCACGTCTTGTCAAAGCAGAGATCGTGTCCCCTTATTCCGGGATTCTCATCAATACGGGCGTGGGTAACCCAGCCGCGCCATTAACCATGACGCTTGGGAGATAAGCAAGTTTTATTAGGCCGGTGGGAGCTCGTAGTTTCGGCCGCCCATATAAGGGGATAAGGATCTACCCTTTCCATTCACGCCTTCTTCCTCCTTTGCTTATTCGTCCTTGCGCACTCGAGCTCCAACGCCCAAGCCCGCACACCTCGCCTCGACCTACTCCAACCATGTCCGGAGCGGGAGGCAAGTGGATGGCATCCTCCATCACGGAGGGGCACATCAAAAGGTTGCGGAAAGCCGGATACCTGCACAACGACATTGCGCACCGGCTTCTAGACGAGGGGCAGCTCGTCCCCACCCCTGGGCTCCATGAGAGGGTTGTATTTCTTCCCCATTTCCTCCGCGGACTGGGCTTTCCTCTTCACCCGTTTGTCCGGGGGCTCATGTTCTATTACGGCCTGGACTTCCACGATCTGGCCCCAAACTTCATCCTCAACATCTCGGTGTTTATCGTCGTGTGCGAGGCCTTCCTCCGCATCGAGCCCCACTTTGGCCTATGGCTAAAGATCTTCAGCGTCAAGACGAAGGTCGTGGGCGGATGCCAAGCGGAGTGCGGAGGCGCCATGGTGGAAAAAATGCCCAACGTTACATGGCTCGAGGGCGCCTTCGTAGAGACCATCAAAGGGTGGCAATCGGGGTAGTTCTACATCACCGAGCCACGTGACCCGGAATGGGCAGCGGCCCCTGAATTCCAATCTGGCATTCCCACATGGCTCACGTCTTGGAAAGAGACGGGCCTGTTGTGGGGTAATTCAGCAGAAGTGACCACACTTCAAACCTGCATCAAAGACCTGATTAGCACGAAGGTTAAACTTGTCACCGTAGTCCAGGTCATGCTCTTCCGCCAGATTCTCCCGTGTCAACGACGGGCTTTCAACTTGTGGGAGTTCGACCCGGCCAAGCACCAGACTCTGTCCCGGCTCTTCGACACAAAGCACGAGGATGCATGGAAGGTGTTATTCAAGAGCTCCGAGGTCTCGCCTCCCGTCACCGAGGATCGCGGATTCTGTGCCAAGCGCCAAGCCAGCGCGGTGAGCTAATTTTCCCATTACGGGGTATCTGTTTTCCATAGATTTGATTTTATGCGGGACCTAAACCCCCATCCCTTTGACAGGACTGGCAGAAGAGGGCCGGACTGATCAGCTGTCCGGCTCCTTTGCCCGAAGACCCAGCGGACGCTCGTTAAACGAAGTTGCTGGTTCCGACACCTCACGTGGTGCCAGAGAAGAAGGCCAAGAAGAAGGCCACAGGGACTCGAAAGAGCTCCCGGCGCCTGGTGGTGTCGGATTCATTGCCCGACGACCCCGACGCACCCTCCGCCTCGGAAGACGAGGAGGAGGAATAAGAAGCAGAAGAAGCCTCTCCCCCTCTAACGGGGGATGGAAAGAAAAGGAAGGCCGCCCCAACTGGGGAGGCTGGAGGGTCCAAGAAGGGAAAAACCCTTCTGCTGGACTAAGCCTCCGATGCCGAAGACGGCGGGGAGGAATGGCCATCCAGGGTCAAGCCCCTGGCAAAATCGTAAGTGTCCGGTTACCCGAATGACTCATGGCGCTCCTCTATTATTCGATAGCTTCTGACGCCGAATTTCAATTATGCAGTCCACCCTGAGCTTAGCTCGGTGATTCGTCGAGCGGCTCCCTGAATCCGTCGGATGTGAATAGCGCTTTGCTTTCGACAGCCTCCTCCCCGCTCCCTGCGGACGACGCCGAGGTGGAGTCCCAAAAGGGGCTGAACCAGGAGGAGGTGGTCCTGGAGGCGCCCCAAGGTGACCTCCTGGACTCCAGGCCCAAAGGCGAAGCCCCAGAGGGATCAAAGTCCGGTCCTGGGCCGGACACTGCTCCGGAACCGCCAACAGTTCCAGAGTCCGACAGGCGGCGCCTTCATAAGAAGGGCAATCCTACGCCATTGGCGACCTTCATCCATCCGGAGGCGCCGGACAACTTGCTGGAGGCGCTTAACAGCGCCACCATCGACGAAGAACACCGCACTGTTATGAGTGCGGTGATTCAAAAGGTTCAGTCCGCCAAGAGCGAGCTGACAGAAGCCTATACAAGTCTGCTAACAGGTTTTGAGGTATGTGTTGAAAACATATAAGTTTTTTACCGCATAGACAGTAGCCCCTGATGCTCAGTTCAGCGTTCAGAAAACAAAAGCCGAGGTGAGGATCTAAAAAGATATACGTAGGAGTCTAATAAAAGTATGTCGATATGGGAATGCAGGCTGCGCTACTGACCTCTGCCGCACTGACTGCAGAGGTCAATGCATTGAAAGGAAGCCTCGAGCGGTCCGAGAACGAGCTCGGCCGTGCCAAGAAACAGCTCGAGGACAAGGAGGGTATGTAATACCATATGTAAATGTATATAGAAATACTTGGTTGCAAATAATGACAGGACCAACTTAAATGTTGCAGGGGCCACGGCCGAGGTGGCGAACCTGAAGGAGGCGGTCTCCAAGGCCGAAAACAGTGCGGCCCTGGAGCGCGCCGAGCGAGAGAAGCAGGAGGCGCGGGTGGCGGAGGTGCGGCAAGAGCTCCATGCTCTCATGGAAAAACACGAGAGTTTGGAGCGTGACTCGAAGACTCGAGAGTACGAGCTTGCATTGGCGCTTGAGAGTGCCAAAAATGCTAAGGCCGAAGCCCAGAAGGCCCTCCAGGAGAACGAGGCGATGAAGAAAATAGCGGCGGGTAAGGCATATTTTATGGAAAGCGAGAATATAAAAGTTAATTATCTGCTACTTACCTGAATCCGGAGCTCTCCAGGAGCGTTCGCCGATCTACCCCGCAGTGTGTCTGACGTCGCCGCATACTATCGAGCCGAAGAGGGGAGCTCGACGGAAAAAGTGTTCTAGTCTCAGTATGCTGAGGCCGAACATCCGGTGCCCCTGAGCGACCAGCTGAAGCAGCTGGTCGAGCTCCACAAGGTGGCCGAACAGGCCATGAAGGGCCTCATAGCTCGGCTGTGGCCTGGAGAAGCCATGCCTGGTAGCTACTTCGGTCTGGTGCGGCGGCTGGTGGATGCGTGTCCGTGGATTGAAGTTGTCAAGCGCTCCGTCTGTATCGAAGGTGCCCGCCGGGCCCTTGCCCGTGCTAAAGTGCACTGGGGCAAGCTGGACGCTGAGAAGCTTTTGACGGACGTGCCACCGCTGGGCAAGGAGTATCGCACGCCCGAGATGTATTATAAGGGCGTCCTGAAGGGTGAACGCCGTATAGCGGACGAATGCACTAAAGATGTAATTTTTGAGTAGTCTCCCATCTGTTATCCTGTATGTTTAAAACTTTGTTCATATGCGTTAAGCAATGCTTATTAATTTAAAATATTACCTTTTGTGCGGCCGTTTATCAAATCTGAGAGATGCAAGTCGTCGGCTTCGACCCCCATGCCACGAGTGCTGGGGTGTTCGGGATAAACCTGAGCACTCTTGTTCCCATTCTTGGGTCCATCTAGGGAGGTGCTCAGCACAGCGAACCAGGCCATCGAACTTATAATGCTTTATCACTCCCACTTAGCCATATAATTCTATAATTTTAAATTTCGGCGAAGCCCCTAGTATTGGGAAGACCGAGTTCGGGGCGCTATCCACGCCTAGGCCGGATAAGTCCGGTTCCTCACTCTAAGCGGCATAAGTCTTTAAGGACTCGAAAAACCTCGCGAACAGCGACTGGTCTCTCGCACTATCATGACGTTCAGTTTTAGCTTTCTCTACTGAGGTGTTAACCCAGCTCAACTGGGGCACAATCGCAGTAGTTCTCCCAGCGCTACCTTAGCCAACATTGCGGAACGTAAGGTACCAAAACATGGGAGCCTGGCAAACCCAAATATTGACCAAAGACATGATTCGGAGCCGATGCATATAGTGCTATAAGTTCGGGGTGCCGCACTCATAAGAGTGTTCGGTCTTCTCACACCATGTTATGGGGTGCTTTAGCCCCTGGTGTATTGTCCGTACCAAAGTGTACGGTTGCATAATGTCATGACTGAACATATATATATATAAAGGAATACAATAATAGATAGAAGCTATGTATTATTTATTATTAAAAAATTGATGCTATGAAAGCAGAACGATACAAATAGTGCGATAAGCAAGGGATGGGATTATTTGACATGTCCCCCTCTAGGGGCAAGCTGCGTAAATTTAAGCAAGACGGGTATTTAGCTCATTATAGAGACCACCTGGACATATGACGCAACTTGTTCGCGCCCTGGCTGTTGCATCGTGTGTTCGGCGAGTTTGTTGTCGGACAGGCCTTCCGAATAGTTGGGTCCTGAAAGTATACAAAAAGAGAAAACGGCGGAATAGGGAGCCCCTAAGTGCGGTTGAGCCGCATTCTGGGCGTGCTATAGTTGTGCCCCTCCCCTTATGCCCATGGTATTTTCAAAGTGTAATTATGTACGCGTGGTACCGATAGCACCATCTGACAAGGGCTGGGGTTGGGGCCGCACTGCTATGCTCGCTCGGATCGTGCCAGCCGGCTCTGTTGTAGGTTGCTTCGGGCGCGCTTGACGTTGTCTGGACGTTTAATACCCGGATTGGAGAGCTGCCTCGAGAGGCTGCTCTATACTTCTACCGCCAGGGCCGCTGTGTGCTCCTCCGTTCAGAGAGAGCGTTCGGTGTTTCCATTTACCATGATGACTTCGTGAGGGCCTGGCATCTTGAGCTTGAGATATGCGTAGTGCGGCACCGCATTGAACTTTGCAAATGCGGTTCGTTCGAGTAGGGCGTGATAGCCACTACGGAATGGGACTATGTCGAGGATTAACTCTTCGCTTCAGAAATTATCCGGGGATCCAAAGACCACTTCGAGTGTAACCGAGCCTGTACAGCTGGCCTCTACACCCGGTATGACACCTTTAAAGGTTGTCTTTGTGGGTTTGATCCTTGAGGGATCTATACCCATTTTTCACACTGTATCCTGATAAAGTAGGTTCAGGCTGCTGCCGCCGTCCATGAGGACTCTGGTGAGGTGAAATCCGTCAATGATTGGGTCTAGGACCAATGCGGCGAATCCGCCGTGATGGATGCTAGTGGGGTCGTCCCTTCGATCGAATGTGATCGGGAAGGACGACCATGGGTTGAACTTTGGGGCGACTGGCTCCAACGCATAGACGTCCTTGAGAGCATGCTTCCGCTCCCTCTTGGGGATGTGGGTTGCGTATATCATGTTCACCGTTCGCACTTGCGGGGGGAATCCCTTCTGTCCTCTGTTGTTCGGCGGCCGGGGCTCCTCTTCATCATCTCTACGTAGCCCCTTGTCTCTGGTTTCGGCACTTAACTTGCGTGCCTGCTTGAACACCCAACAATCCCTATTGGTGTGGTTGGCTGGTTGTTCGGGGTGCCGTGTATCTGGCACGAGCGGTCGAGTATCCGGTCTAAGTTGGATGGGCCCAGAGGGTTTCTTTTGAATGGCTTTTTCCGCTGACCGGGTTTAGAGCCTCTGAATCCGGCGTTGACTGCCGTATCCTTAGTATTATCGCTGTTAATGCGGCTTTGTGCTTGTTGCGACGTGACCTGCCATTGTTGTCCTTGGTATTCGAATTACCAGGGCTCTTGGTTATGTTATTGCTGCGAGCTAGCCAGCTGTCTTCGCCCGCGCAGAAGCGGGTCATGAGTGTCGTGAGGGCTGCCATAGATTTCGGCTTTTCCTGTCCTAGGTGCTGGGCAAGCCATTCGTCTCGGATGTTGTGCCTGAAGGAAGCAAGGGCCTCGGTGTCCGGACAGTCGACTATTTGATTTTTCTTGGTTAGGAACCATGTCCAGAATTGCCTGGCCGATTCCTCTGGCTGCTGGATTATGTGGCTTAGGTCATCGGCGTCTAGCGGTCGCACGTAAGTGCCCTGGAAGTTGTCAAGGAATGTGGATTCCAGGTCCTCCCAGCAACTACTTGACTCTACTGGCAGGCTGTTGAGCCAATGTTGAGCTGGTCCTTTAAGCTTGAGCGGGAGGTATTTGATGGCGTGTAGATCATCACCACGGGCCATGTGGATATGAAGGAGGTAATCCTCGATCCATACCGCGGGATCAGTTGTGCCGTCATATGATTAAATGTTTGCGGGTTTGAAACCCTCGGGGATTTGATGATCCATTACCTCATGTGTGAAGCATAGTGGGTGTGCGGCGCCCATGTACTGGGCTATATCGCGGCGCAGCTCGGATGAGCTTGGTCTGTTGTATTCGGCCTGGCCGTATTTATCATATCTAGCGTGACGGTTATTGTCACATGATGTGGGGCGCCCACGCGATCCGTAGATCGATCTTGTTTGCCTTGCCCTGTCTGTTGGGGAACGTAGTAATTTCAAAAAATTTCCTACGTACATGCAAGATCATGGTGATGGCATAGCAACGAGAGGGGAGAGTGTTGTCCACGTACCCTCGTAGACCGTAAGCGGAAGTGTTAGCACAACACGGTTGATGTAGTTGTACGTCTTCACGATCCGACCGATCCAAGCACCGAACGTACGACACCTCCGAGTTCAGCACACGTTCAGCTCGATGACGATCCCCGGGCTCCGATCCAGCAAAGCTTCGGGGATGAGTTCCGTCAGCACGACGGCGTGGTGACGATAATGATGCTCTACCGGCGCAGGGCTTCGCCTAAACTCCGCGACGATATGACCGAGGTGGAATATGGTGGAAGGGGGCACCGCACACGGCTAAGGAACGATCCGTAGATCAACTTATGTTGTTGTGGGGTGCCCCCCGCCCCCGTATATAAAGGAGCCAGGGGGGAGGAGGCGGCTGGCCAAGGAGGGAGCGCCAAGGGGGGAGTCCTACTCCCACCGGGAGTAGGACTTCCTTCTTTCCTAGTTGGAATAGGAGAAGGGGGGAAAGAGGAGGAAGAGGGGAAGGAAAGGGGGGCGCCGCCCCCCTTCCCTTGTCCTATTCGGACTAGGAAGGGGAGGGGCGCGCGGCCCCCTCCTGCCTCCTTCCCTCTTCTCCCTCGAGGCCCATGTAGGCCCAATAACCCCCCGGGGGGTTCCGGTAACCTCCCGGTACTCCGGTAAAATGCCGATTTCACCCGGAACGATTCCGATGTCCAAATATAGGCTTCCAATATATCGATCTTTATGTCTCGACCATTTCGAGACTCCTCGTTACGTCCATGATCACATCCGGGACTCTGAACAAACTTCAGTACATCAAAACTTATAAACTCATAATAAAACTGTCATCGTAACGTTAAGCGTGCGGACCCTACGGGTTCGAGAACTATGTAACCAATAGCGGAACCTGGATGCCCATATTGGTTCCTACATATTCTACGAAGATCTTTATCGGTCAAACCACATAACAACATACGTTGTTCCCTTTGTCATCGGTATGTTACTTGCCCGAGATTGGATCGTCGGTATCCAATACCTAGTTCAATCTCGTTATCGGCAAGTCTCTTTACTCGTTACGTAATGCATCATCCCGTAACCAACTCATTGGTCACATTGCTTGCAAGGCTTATAGTGATGTGCATTACCGGGAGGGCCCAGAGATACCTCTCCGACAATCGGAGTGACAAAACCTAATCTCGAAATACGCCAACTCAACATGTACCTTCGGAGACACCTGTCGTACTCCTTTATAATCACCCAGTTACGTTGTGATGTTTGGTAGTACCCAAAGTGTTCCTCCGGTAAACGGGAGTTGCATAATCTCATAGTTACAGGAACATGTATAAGTCATGAAGAAAGCAATAGCAACATACTAAACGATCAAGTGCTAGGCTAACGGAATGGGTCATGTCAATCACATTATTCTCCTAATGATGTGATCCCATTAATCAAATGACAACACATGTCTATGGTTAGGAAACATAACCATCTTTGATTAATGAGCTAGTCAAGTAGAGGCATACTAGTGACTATATGTTTGTCTATGTATTCACACATGTATCATGTTTCCGGTTAATACAATTCTAGCATGAATAATAAACATTTATCATGAAATAAGGAAATAAATAATAACTTTATTATTGCCTCTAGGGCATATTTCCTTCACTGTCCTCCAGTATGTCTCGCAGGTCTGTTGCGTCTCCCCGTGCTCTGGTATGTTTTGAGCGGTGTCGGGGTGCGGCTTGGTTCGAGGGCCTGAAGGCCTCTCTGTCGCGACCACGGGGTGGCCGATCGGGTACATCGTACACTGGTAATGTAGGTTTAGTTGCTTCCTCCTCAAGTTGGGGTAGCAGCCTGCGCTTTGGGTAGCTCTTGGAGGGGCGCTCGAGTTTATACTCTTCGGCCGCTAGGACTTCGGTCCATCTGTCGGGTAGCAAGTCTTGGTCAGCTCTAAGTTGCTGCTGTTTTTTCTTGAGGCTATGTGTCCTGGCCATAAGCCTGCGTTTGAAACACTCTTGTTTGACGGGATCTCTGGCACGACGAATTCGTCATCGTCGAGGCTTGCCTCGTCTTCGGAGGGAGGCATATAGTTGTCGTCCTCAACCTCTCTGTCAGCCGCTCTCTCATGAGGGCTGGCTCCTTCATCCTCCTGCACTGAATCCTGCTGGAGGGGGTTATCTTCGGCACTGTCCGGCGTGTTGTTATCTCCGGTGCCAGATTCGCCGTTTTTGCTTTGGCAGGATTTAGAGCGGCGCCGCTGACGTCGGCGCTTGGGTTGCTTCTTGGAGGGGTCATCCTCCGTTTGTTCCTCGCCATCCCCTGCTTTGGGGGTGTCCACCATGTATATGTCATATGACGAGGTGGCTTTCCAGTTCCCTATAGGTGCTGGTTCTTGGTCGTCTCCTTCATCGGCGTCCATACCGTCGATGTCTTTGGAGTCATAGTCGAGCATGTCGGTTAAATCATCGACAGTGGCTACAAAGTGGGTGGTGGGTGGGTTTCGAATTTCTTTGTTGTCCGTATCCCAACCTTGCTGACCATAGTCCGGCCAGGGCTCTCCTGACAAAGAGAGAGACTTTAGGGAGTTCAGGATATCGCCAAAGGGCGAGTGCTGAAAGACGTCCGCGGCGGTGAACTCCATGATCAGAGCCAAATCGGGTTCGGTCGGAAGGGGTGCGGAAGATTCGGAGTCCGAAACGGAGTCCGGCACCTTGGAGTCACGGGCCTTGCAAAGGACTAGGCTCATATTCGGCTCTATCACCATAGAGATTGCGGCTCCTGGGGCGACGTCCAACCGTCCGTCCCTGGTTAGAGCAGTCAGCCCCGAGCTAATGGTCGAAGCGGACTCCTGAGCGGCACTCTGGGCGTTGTCCGGTGGCAGAGCTAGATCATGCCCATCGAGATAGTGCGGCGCGCTCGGCCGTGGCTCGAATCCGTCGAAGATCAAGTCCCCGCGGATGTCGGCCGTGTAGTTTAAGCTTCCAAACCTGACCTGATGGCCATGGGTGTAGCTTTCGATCTGCTCCAGATGGCCAAACGAGTTGGCCTGCAGTGCAAAGCCGCCGAATACGAAGATCTGTCCGGGGAGAAAAGTCTCGCCCTGGACCGCGTTGTGGTGATGATCAAAGAATCCATCGGGCCTGAAGGTGACGACACAGAGGAACTCTCAATGAAAGCACCAATGTCGGTGTCAAAACCGGCGGATCTCAGGTAGGGGGTCCCGAACTATGCGTCTAGGCAGATGGTAACAGGAGACAAGGGACACGATGTTTTTACCCAGGTTCGGGCCCTCTCGGTGGAGGTAAAACCCTACTCCTGCTTGACTGATATTGATGGTATGGGTATTACAAGAGTTGATCTACCACGAGATCAGAGAGGCTAAACCCTAGAAGCTAGCCTATGGTATGATTGTTGTTCGTCCTACGGACTAAAACTCTCCGGTTTATATAGACACTGGAGAGGGCTAGGGTTACACAGTGTCGGTTACAATGGGAGGAGATCTTCATATCGTATCGCCAAGCTTGCCTTCCACGCCAAGGAAAGTCCCTATCCAGACACGGGACAGAGTCTTCAATCTTGTGTCTTCATAGTCCGGGAGTCCGGCCAAAGGTCATAGTCCGGCCATCCGGACACCCCCTAATCCAGGACTCCCTCAGTCAAGAAGACCATTGCCAGAGTTATTGGCAAGCCATCAATGGTGAGATTAGAAGAAGAAGAGGAAGAAGATGCTGCACCAGCACCCAAAGCTCAAAATCTCATGGGAGATGCAATCAAATTAGGGGCTGCTCCATCTAAGCCCAAAGCTGCTGCTCCAGCTCAAAAGACTGCACCCAAGAGGAACACCAGAAGTATACCTGCTGAGGAGAAGAACAAGGCCCCAGTGCCTGAAGCTGAAGAAGAAGAAGATGATTCACTTGTTTTGAGGAAACTAAAGCCCAAGATCCCTGATCACAATGATGCTCATCCTGTTGCAGAGAACATGAAAATCAGAAAGGACGCAGGACTGAGACAGTGGAGATAGTCTGATCCATATGTTGTCAGGAGAAGAACTGTTGTTGACTACAGGATTCACACCAAGGAACAACAAGACTTTTATGAGACAATTTTGCTTGACAAGAAGCCTATTGTCTGTGACATGAGATGGGTTAACTGGGAGTACATCAAGGAGAATGAAGATCACTATCCAGGAGTATATGATAGCTTCAAAGCATGTGGAGTTGATGCATTTGTTGCCCAGAAGATAACCAAGTGGAATGATGAGCTGATCAGGCAGTTCTTTTCAACTGCCCACTTCTACCCAGATGGGAAGATCATTTGGATGTCGGAGGGTACTAGGTACCAATCCTATGGGGAAGAATGGGCTCAGTTGATCAATGCCCCAGAAGAAAATGAAGATGACTTGGATGTTTATGCTGAAAATAAGAAAGACCAGAACACTATGGCTCACATGTACAAAGAGATCCCAGATGATGCTTTGGAAACTCATAAGTTTGGATCTGTTCTTTTCTTGTTGTCTGGTGTGCCTACCATCAACTGGATCCTAAGGCACACATTGCTACCCAAGTCAGGTGATCACAAGACGATCAGAGGACATGCTATCAATTTGCTCCATTTGTTTAATGTGCCTCAAAAGTTTAAAGTCATGAGTCAGATAGTTGAGACAATCAAGTGGACTGCAGCTGATCAGAAGAGATCTTGTGGGTATGCCCCACAAATTCAGGAGCTCATTAACTCCAAGATGGGCAAAGGCAAATATCTATTGGATAAGGAGCACCTGCCCATCTACCCTGAATTTGAAGACAACAATGTTGTTATGAATGAGAATGAACCATCATCAGCACAAGCACATGAGAAGAGAGAGAAGGCAAGGGCAGAGAAAGCTGCAAAGATGCCAACTACTGAAGAGGCATCTCAAGTATTCCTGAAGAGCAAGCAAGATCAGCTAGGCTATCTGATTGCCTCCACCTTGAGGATTGAGAAGGGCTTGGCCACCCTGACTCAAAACCAGGAGAGTCTGGAGAGGATCATTGAGCAGAAACTGAGATCCAAACTGTAGTTGAGCAACTTCAGGAGGAGGTGGAGGAGAAAAGGGCAAGTCCACTACAGATGCTTTTGCTAGAGTGCCCAAAGGACAGAGATCTACTGCAGTGCCAGTCACAGATACTAGAGCTACTACATCTGCACCAGCAGCTATAGCTCCAGTGCCAGTTCCAACAGCCACTCCAACATCTCCAACTACATTAACAGACGCTTTCGTCCTTTGAGTCATCTCTACACCACCTCATGAAGACCAAGCCTGAGAGTCATTTAGCACTATGCATTCTTCGAACTTTTTGGTAACTTGTTGCCAAAGGGGGAGAAAATGTATAGATCATAGGCTTCGAGAGAGAGTGTTGCTCTTTATCTCTCTTGTTTTTGGTTGAACTTCTTGATTGTGTGTTTGATACTTTATGTCCTTTTGTGAGCTACTTGTTTACTTCTTTGATCATATGCTACCTTAATGCTTGTTGAATGATATTATCTCTCATGTCCTTATATGGTCATTCACTTTTCTTGGTGATGAGTGCATGTGTTCAATTATTATCAGTTTGAGTGCTCCACCAAGATGTATGTGACATGGAAGAGTGACCCATGATCCTAACACATTGTGCATTTGCAGTCCAAAGCAAATGTTAAATAATGCACAAATTTAGGGGGAGCTCTTGCTTATCACATACTTCTCAAAGCGACGATGTTTTTCAATCTTATTATCATTTGTCGAAACTTTGATCTATATGTTGTCATCAATTACCACAAAGGGGGAGATTGAAAGTGCAACTATCACTGGGTGGTTTTGGTAATTCCTAACAACATATAGCTCATTGAGCTAATGCTATTTCAAGATAAATATTTCAGGAAAGCTCAATGTTTGGCATGCCATGGATGAGAAACATGGACCCATCAAAACGCTAAGGACAAAAGGATTGGCTGAAGCTCAAAGCACAAGACTCTACATTTTTCATTTCAGTGATCCAAGATCACACTGAGTCTGTAGGAAAAGCCCATACTATCAAGTGGGGGTGAGGTGTTGCTTAATGAGTTTCTTGCTCAAAGTGCTTAGTGATATGCTCAAAAAAAAACCTCAATTACTTTCTCATATCCACATATGTCCCAAACCAAAAGTCAAACTCGGCCCCACTGAAACCTTCTATCCGGTGCCACCGAGTTCAGTTGACATAGCCATTGCCATAAACCCTAGTCTTTTCGGTCTCACCGATAGGGATCTTGGTCTCACCGAGATGAGATTGTAATCTCTCTGTTTCCCTTCGTAACGTTTCGGCCAAACCGAGATGAGTGATCGGTCCCACCGAGATTGCAATGCAAACTCTCTGTTTCCCTTTCGTAACGTTTTGGTCCAATTGAGATGAGCGAATCAGTCTCACCAAGTTTGCCTGACCAACTCTCTGTTTGTCTATTACCAAAATCGGTCTCACCGAGTTTGTGTAATCGGTCTCACTGAGATTACGTTATGCCCTAACCCTAACGATATCGGTCCCACCGAGTTGACGTGTCGGTCCCACCGAAATTCCTAACGGTCACATTATGAACTAAATCGGTCTGACCGAGTTTCACGATTCGGTCCCACCGAGTTTGGTAGGTTGTGAACTATTAGATTTTGTGTGGAGGCTATATATACCCCTCCACCCACTCTTCATTCGTGGAGAGAGCCATCAGAACATACCTACACTTCCAACATACATTTTTTGAGAGAGAACCACCTACACTTGTGTTGAGGTCAAGATATTCCATTCCTACCACATAAATCTTGATCTCTAGCCTTCCCCATGTTACTTTCCACTCAAATCTTCTTTCCACCAAATCCAAATCCTGTGAGAGAGAGTTGAGTGTTGGGGAGACTATCATTTGAAGCACAAGAGCAAGGAGTTCATCATCAACACACCATTTGTTACCTCTTGGAGAGTGGTGTCTCCTAGATTGTCTAGGTGTCACTTTGGAGCCTCCAACAAGATGTTGGAGTTGAACCAAGGAGTTTGTAAGGGCAAGGAGATCGCCTACTTCATGAAGATCTACCCTAGTAAGGCAAGTCCTTCATGGGCGACGGCCATGGTGGGATAGACAAGGTTGCTTCTTCGTGGACCCTTCATGGGTGGAGCCCTCCGTGGACTCGCGCAACCATTACCCTTCGTGGGTTGAAGTCTCCATCAACGTGGATGTACGATAGCACCACCTATCAGAACCACGGATAAAAAATCACCGTGTCAACATTGCGTTTGCCTCCTCAAACTCGTCCCTTTACCTTCATATGCAATTGTTTTACATTCCGCTTCTATACTCTTAGAATTGCATGTGTAGGTTGATTGATTGACTTGTGCTAAGTTGCTAAAATCTGCCAAGAACTAAAATTGGGAAAAGGCTAGATTTTTATTTGGTCAAGTAGTCTAATCACCCCCCCTCTAGACATACTTTCGATCCTACAGTTTGATAGCCCATGATTAGTATGTGTGGACTGTGTGCGATGTCTGTTACTCCCGCAATACTTCAATCCCTTGATTCAAATTTTCAGTAGCTCTGTCATTTTACTCCCACCTCTGCATCCCTCACAATCTCAAAAATATCTGCTCTCCCTTTATTCAAATTTTCAGTAGCCCTAGCTTGTTACTCCCGCCTGTGCATCCCTCACAATCTCAAAAATATTTGCTCGCCCTTGATTCAAATTTTCAGTAGCCGTGGCTTATTACTCCTGCCTCTGCATCCCCCGTAATCCCAAAAATATCCGCTCGCCCTTGATCCAAATTTTTAGTAGCCCGGCACTTTACTCCCACCTAGTAAAATTTCCAGTTGCCCCAGTATTTCCTCAAACACCACCTTCGCCCCCTCGACACACACCACACACACCCCAAAACACCCGCTCACATAGACACACACCACCCCTCCCTCGCTCGAAACCATTGGTAGGTCGCCGCCACCGCCGCCTCCATCATCAACCTCTACCTGTGCGCCGGGGAGCTCGAGGAGCCAATGGCCCAAAAGAGCCGGTGACTCAAGAGCTGGCAACTTTGAAGGGCCAGATCCAAGACATGTGCATAGCCATCTTTGGTAAGTGTAAAATTTTGCAAGTCTCCAAATATTGTCGGCGTATTATATTGGTCGGTTTAGTGAGGTCTATCTATATGTATCAGCACACAAAAGAAGTCATAATTTGGTTGAACTTCCTCTGGTGAAGCTGAAGGTTGTTTACAAGTTCCTGGAGCAGCTATATGTAGGTGGTGCTTACTACATCATGGCAGTCAAGAAAACGAAGGCGCCACCACACTATATCATGGACATGCTGAAGGAGCTTTCCACTGTCCCTCAGTGGATCCAATAGTTGAAGAGGGCAGCTTGTCATCAAGGAGCCATGTATTCACTTGCATGTGCCAAGGCTTACTTGCCTGAGATGGATCTGGCTCTACTGGACGAAGGGTTCCCAGAGTTCCGCACATAATACTCCTTTACTGACAAGGATTATCCGCTTGTGTGAATGAGACCTAGGTGACGACAACCAAGATTGCAGAGGAACTGGACTTGACGAAGTTCCAAGTCGATTATTCAGAAGCTGGCAAACGCATGAGTCTACCCGAGCCAAAGTCGGTGGAGCTTATTCCTCCTCATCGTAAGCAAAACTTTGCTCCTAATGTCAACCCTTCACCTCTCATAAGAGAATACTCAGTTTTCCAAGCTTTGTTGTCAATCTAGTGGGTGGCAGACGACCCCCTGACGGGAGCAGAAGAAGCGGTGCCAGAAGCACGATAAGAGTCGGCATAGGATGACCCGGATCTGATAGGCACAGAAGAAAGGAACGTTAGCCCAATCCTCCACTGCTGGCTTACAGAAATGTACTTCGTTGATGATGATTGAAAAACTTGCTGTATATAGCCCAAATGCGGCTTGTAATAGTTGATAGGAAAACTCATGAGCTGTCAGTGCCTTCGTGCATTGAGTATGTTTGAACTTTTGAGTCGGCGATGATGTCATGAGTAATATAAGCTGATCATATCTGTTTGCTCAACCCGACAATTGGTACTTGATATGTTGTGATTGAAATCCTTGGTTGTATTGGTAGAACAACCGGGCAAAATGTATGTGAAAAACCCGTAAGTCCTATAGTGTACTGCAGGACAAGTTGAATTTCCAAGGCTAGCTCAATCTTGTGACCCAGCATCACATATAACCCAGTGTTATTAATAACCCGGTGCTTATAGAAAAATAAATACATGCGAACAAAAAACATAGACATATATATAGAAGGAACAATATATGACAGAAAAAGTAATTTAAAATAATAAGCCGACTTTCGAGGCACGACATCTTTCGAGGCTCAATTCTTATTTGCTTCTATGAAGCAGGCCTTGTGGCCTCTTTTGATTTATCATCGCTCTTTGAAAGCCGGCTCTCACGTGATTTAAGCTGGTGTTTTAACTTTGATAAGTTCAGGGTCAACAATGTGATTGACTTATCAAGAGTATAGTTGGTTCACCTTTTTGGAGTAGCATTGAGCTAACAGGCAGGTTTAACCAAGTTTCATACTGGCATATGCCAGATCAAGAGGGTTGTTAGTAGCTAAACTCGATGAGTTGGAAGCCCCCAATTGACCAATTATCAAAGAATAAAGACTCAACAATCGATTTATGGGATGAAATGACAAAAAACTCCGGGTTTGGGAGATTCCGGCTTTATTGTATTGATCATATATATACATAATAAAGGTATGTACAAAGAACTGGAGCCAATGGCTCTTAGTAAAATAAGGTTGGAGATGTGCAATATTCCAAGGCCTGCTGCTGTCCTATTTAGAGGTACGTGACTTATTGGGCTCACATATAGCAATTGAGATAGTATGGCCCATTGTTGAGGTTCTTGCTGATGATGAAGGGTACTTCCCAAGGAGGTGAATCTTATGCATACCTCTCTGTTCTTGTATCAGACGGAGCACTAAGTCAGCCTTCTGGAAGGTACGCCTTCGGACTCTACAACTATGATAGCGACGTAGGTCTTGCTGATATATCGCTGATCATGCTATATAGCGTTCTTCCTACAAGGCATCCAGAGAGTCCTGTCGAGCTTTATCATTATCTGCCTTGACATAGGCTGCAACTCTGGGGGAGTCATGACGGACACCACTTCGCCATATGGCTTCTGCACCATAGACCAGGAAGAACGACGTATAGCATGTTGACCTGTTGGGAGTAGTTTGTATCCTCCAAAGTATTGTGGGAAGCTCCTCAACCCAGCATCCAAGAGTGCACTCAAGAGGAACCATGAGTTCTGGCTTGATTCCACACAATAATTCCTGATTAGCATACTCTGCTTGACCATTGGAATGCGGATGTGCTACTGAAGCCAGATCAAGCTGGATGTGCTCTTTGTGGCAAAACTGTTTCATAGCTCCTTCTGATAGGTTAGTGCCATTATCCATGATGATTTTGTGCGGATAACCAAAACAAAAATTAACTTCTTGAGGAGTTTAACCATTATTGCTGCATCACGATTGCTGATTGGTTCTGTTTCGACCCACTTGGTGAATTTATAAACTACAAATATGCAACAAAAAGGTGAGTCTTTTTATCCTTTGATGGCTTAAAAGGACCAACCATGTCAAGCGGATGGTCGATCAATCTTGTTGTAAGTGCATCAAGTGCCCCCTTAGTGGTTTTGGAGTATTGAAGACAAATAGGTTGAGGAACTAATGTGTTTATGAGTATACACAGGTAATATAGTCCCTGAAGTTTGGTTTAACACATGGAAGACGACCCCTATGTCGGTGTACAAAAGTGGGGGTACTTTTGTGCCCCTTACTTGTGCACGGACGGTCACAACCATGCCTACAACAGGGCTTGGCAAAGCAAAGGAAGACGGCAGTAAGCAAGATAGGTACAAAGAATATCAAAAGAGACGCTCAAAGTAACAAGCAGCAGAAGGCTGCAGGGCCAGCCCAGCAACAAGCTTGCCGAGGCGACCTACGAGGCCCCCGGCAAGTAGCTTGCCGGGGAAGCTTGCGAAGAGACCAGTAGGGCCACCACCTTTAGGGCTGAGAGCTCAGACACCATCGACAATGTTAAGACCAAAGATCTGGAAAACACATACCTGATAGCATGCAGCCCCTCATGAAGATTGGCAAAATCCACGTGGGATCAAAAGACGAAGACCCCCGGCAAGACCCTTGCCGGGGACGGCTCACGGCTTGCCGGGGATGATCACTGGGCCGCGGCCAGACCCGTGCCCGGCAAGGTTCCGCCACCTCGCCACCACTCCAGTACGAGGACATGCGTGCCAACTAAGTAGGCGCCTGCGTGGCAGCATGCAGAGCTTCGTGGAAACTTGCCATTGCACCAACACAACAGCTGGTTGGCCAGCGTGGCACTGCATGCCTCGTCAACCCGGACGCGTGGCAAGGTGAGGAGGACGGTGAAGGATGGGATGGCCTCGATTGCCGTTCCTAATAGAGCAAGAGGACACGTAGGCAATGCATTGAATGTGCTTATCCTATGTTGATCGAGCGATAAGCTCGTACAACTGTAGCTTGCCACCTCCTGTGCGCCACTGTGGCAACCCCTTTTGTATAAAAGGAGGCCCAATGTAACGCCCCGAGACTAATGCACTAGGTGTCTTCCAGCTATTCGTCGTTGTTGCCATGTCATTTTATTGCGTGTTGCATTTTTCCATGTCATCATCTGCATTTCATCTGCATGTTTTTCAAAACTTGCATCCATTCGGGTTCCCCCGTTTCTCTCTGTTGTCCGTTCGGAGCCCAGACACACTCGCACGCGCCCGTGGCCCCTCCCAGTTCTTGTTTTGTGAGCCGCCAAAAAACGTTCTCAGAATGGGCCGAGAATTGCCGAGTGGCCTTGGTATATCACCGGTAGACCGCCCGTCAAATTTCGTTTCATTTGGAGGTCGTTTGATGCCCCAACGGTTAACCAAGTTAACCGAAACCCCCCTTTTCTCTTGCAGCCCAGTACCTCTTCACAGAGCCCACCTAGCCCATCTAAACCCCTCCATGCTCTCCGCCGTTTGATCACGATTGTGTGGGCGAAAACCGCTCCTCATTTGGAGTGTCCTAGCTCCCTCTACTTATAAATATGTGCATTTCCCCCAAAATCCGGGTTCAAACCCTAGAAATCGCCCCACTCCGCAGCCGGACATTTTTCCCCATCGACATACGTGTCCCCGCCGCCGCCCCCGACGAATCCGAGCTCGACACGTCACCAGCCGGCCATCCCCGCCGCCGCGCCTCACCCGTCGGCCCACCGTGGCCCGCGCGGGGCCCGCGTCCTCCGCCCCGCGCCGCCCGACCTCCCATCGCCGACCGCCCTGCCACGTCCTCCGCCCCGCGCTACCTCGGCTCCCGCGCCACCGGGCGCCACCCCGTTGCCGGCATGCATCGCCGCCGGCTCGCCCTCGCCAACCCGCCTCCTACGCCGGCGCGCCGCCTGACCCTATCGCCGCCGACCCGCCTCCTCGCTGCCCGTGCCCGGATCCAGCGAGATCCCGGTCGGGGAGGACCCCGTCGGCTGGATCCGCCGCCCCGCCTTGCCGATGACCCTCCCCCGCTGCTCCGGCCGCCGTCTCCCTCCTCTCCGGCGAGCATCTCCGGCGATTCTTGTAATCCATGCCAGATCTAGATCTAGACAAGGTTGCCCCGATTTTTCATGTCCCAAAATATTTACTTTTTGTTGCCCTGTTCATCATGCCATAATTTCTTGTGTGATCCTTCGTTTTGTGCGTGTAATATATAAAAATGTTCATTGTGAGATGCTATTCACTTCATTCCACTGTGCCATGCTTGTTAGAGTCCATATTGACGCCCTAATCATCGTTGCAAGAGTGCTATATGATGTTAACCTGTTGAAACTGCTGTAACTTGTTGTTTTGTCATTTTCGTTGCATTTTGTGTGTGCATCCTTTGAGCATGATGTCTACATGTTTTAGGAGCATATTCATGCCATCTTTACATTGGTGCAATCCATGTATTTTTGTGTGCGTTGTGGTGAGTGCATCAAGATTGTGAAGTGGGCTACTTGCTATTACTGTTTTGCTAGGCTGAATCTGTTATATCATTATTATATGTAAACCGCCTGCTACAAGTCATTCTATGCATAATCTGGAGATGTTCACTAAGGATGTTTTATTCTACATGTTATGATCTATCCATCCATGGCCTTGGTTGCAATTATGGCCTGCTGTAGATTATTGCTATCATGCTGCAAACTTGCTAAATAATGTTTCTGTCAGCCTGTTAACATGAAGTTCAGTTTTGCCATGTGTCCTGCTAGTGATCCTTGCACCCTATGACTATACTATTGCCATGTTTAGCTTCATAAATGTCTCTTATTACTTTTGGTCACCTTGTCATACCATGTGTTGCTATGTGGTGAGTTGTACAAGCTCACCAACATGCCTACTTGTCGTTGTTTCTGCCATGAACTGTTATTTTCACCAAGTCTGAATCTGTCTTATCATTTGCCATGTTTGCATGGATGCTACCTTTTTTCTGTTGATCTTTGGAATAAGTTTAGTAAGGAAGTGTTGTTAAGTACTTTTAGTACTAGCATGCCATGCTCTATTTTTCCATGATAGCTTTCTGTAACATGATGTTTGATAGCTCTAAACATTGCAACCTGATGTTATTTCTGTCATGTCCAGTGTTTTCTGCTACGTCTGTGAAACTGTTATTATTTGCAATCTTGCCATGTCCTTTTGAGCATGTTCTAGTGATTTATGGAGATATCTAATTGTTCATGTTTTGTCATGCTTTACCTGTACATCATGTCCATGCCTTTTGTTTTCATGTTGAGGTGCTATAGAATATTGTTTTGATGCTTGCTAGATGCCTAGTTGCTGTTTTGGACAGCTTGTCCTTTAAACTCGTTTCATGTGTATGTGTTGCACCGTTGCTTCGTTTTGAGAATGCTCTATATGAAACTTGCTTAGAATTGCATGTAGTTTTACCTTATCATGTTGCATTCATGTTTTGGGAGTGTTTGCTTGATGTTTGAATGCATTTTGCATCAATGCCATGTTTAACTTGTTTTGCCCATATCTTCTAGGCCGTAGCTCCGAATTAAGTGAGCTTTACATGTAACTTGACTAGAATCTCGTGTAGATCATCTTGGTGCATATTAACTTGCTGTTTAACAACTTGAACATAAGGTTTATTCACATCTGGACCAATTTTCGAATTCTGCATATGAGGACTTACCGAATTTGTTATATGTTGTTTCCGACCTCATTTAAACTTGCTTTGATGTGTTGCTCTTGTATGCATCATCTCTTGCCATGAGTAGCTTCATGTAGCCTTGTCTTGCATCATGCTTGGTTGTGCATCATGTCATGTTTATGTGTTGAGTGTTTACCGTGTGTTTGCTTCTTTCCGGTTGTGCTCCTTCTCGCTAGTTCCTGTTTCGTTGCGCTTGTGAGGATTCGCTCGTCTACTCTTGGTTCGTCTTCATGGCTTCATCTTCTTCATGGACTCGTTCTTCTTCCTAGCAGGATTTCAGGCAAGATGACCATTACTCTGGATCTCACTACTATCATTGCTATGCTAGTCGCTTTTCTATCACTATGATGCGCTATCTATCACTTGTTCATCAAGCCTCCCAAATTGCCATGTCAGCCTCTAACCTTTTACAACCTTCCTAGCAAACCGTTGCTTGGCTATGTTACCGCTTTGCTCAGCCCCTCTTATAGCATTGTTTGTTGTAGGTGAAGATGAAGTTTGTTCCTTGTTGGAACATGGTTATTTTGGGATATCACAATATCTCTTATTTAATTAATGCACCTATATACTTGGTAAAGGGTGGAAGGCTCGGCCTTATGCCTGGTGTTTTTTTCCACTCTTGCCGCCCTAGTTTCCGTCATACCAGTGTTATGTTCCTTGATTTTGTGTTCCTTACGCGGTTGGGTGATTTATGGGACCCCCTTGACAGTTCGCTTTGAACAAAACTCCTCCAGCAAGGCCCAACCTTGGTTTTACCATTTTCCTACCTAAGTCTTTTTCCCTTGGGTTTCCGGAGCCCGAGGGTCATCTTTATTTAACCACCCCCCCCGGGCCAGTGCTCCTTCGAGTGTTGGTCCGAACCGAGCAACCTGCGAGGCCACCTCGGGGAAACTTGAGGGCTGGTTTTACTCGTAGCTTGACTTATCCGGTGTGCCCTGAGAACGAGATATGTGCAGCTCCTATCGGGATTTGTCGGCACATTCAGGCGGTCTTGCTAGTCTTGTTTTACCATTATCGAAATGTCTTGTAAACCGGGATTCCGAGACTAATCGGGTCTTCCTGGGAGAAGGAATATCCTTCGTTGACCGTGAGAGCTTGTGATGGGCTAAGTTGGGACACCCCTGCAGGGTATAAACTTTCGAGAGCCGTGCCCGCGGTTATGTGGCAATGGGAATTTGTTAATATCTGGTTGTAGAGAACTTGACACCAGATACGAATTAAAACGCATCAACCGTGTGTGTAGCTGTGATGGTCTCTTTTCGGCGGAGTCCGGGAAGTGAACATGGTTTTGGGTTATGTATGAATGTAAGTAGTTTCAGGATCACTTCTTGATCATTGCTAGCTTCACAACTGTTCCGTTGCTTCTCTTCTCACTCTTGTTTGCGTATGTAAGCCATCATATATGCTTAGTCGCTGTTGCGACCTCACCACTTATCCTTTCCATACCCATTAAGCTTTGCTAGTCTTGATACCCATGGTAATGGGATTGCCGAGTCCTCGTGTCTCACAAATTTCTACAACAACAGTTGCAGGTACAGGTTATGCGATGATCATGACGCGAGAGCGATGTTTGCTTGTTTTGGAGTTCTTCTTCTGCTTCTTCTTCGATCAGGGGATAGGTTCCAGGTCGGCAGCCTGGGCTAGCAGGGTGGATGTCGTTTGAGTTTTTGTTTGTGTTTCATCTGTAGTCGGATGATGCTCTTGTGTACAATGTTGTTGTATTCGTGTGGCATTGTATGCCTCTTGTATATATCCCCAACTATTATGTAATGGTACGATGTAATGATATCCACCTTGCAAGGTGGGACCTTCGAGTTCCTTTAGGATAGGGTCGCATATTGGGCGTCACACCCAAGGCGCACAGAGAGGGGATTCGGACTTTTGGACGAAGCGTGCATCATAGCTAGTTCAAAAGCTCAAGAACACACATATAACTAGACAAAGCAGGACTAGGGTAATTACGTATCTCTGCGGCCCGAACCTGGATAAAAATCCCCTATGTGCTAGCGGCTCGACCTGCTCTTTATGGAACTAACCCCCCGCCAAACATAGAAGGGATCCTTGTGACCCCATAGGTGATTGGTTTCCCCGACATCTTTGGTGCACCAGGTAGGAGGAATTAGTTGTGAGGATCTGGTCTGTTAGCTAGTGCAATAGTTTCTTCGTCACCATAGCTCCGAAGAAGAAGATGACCCCTGCGGCTGGCCTGATCGAGGCCGTTTGGGCCACCCTGGTGCGGAGGGCCGGGCGAGCGGCGGCGTCTATGGCGGCAATGACGATTCACGTAGCAACAAAAAGCTAAGTCAACTAAACTTTGAGTAATTCTTACTTTTTATAAGGTTATTCCCCCTCGATGGTTTCAGTCCTTGTATGGAGAACCTGCACGCAAAAGGAACCCTACCGTGATTGGCAACGCTCCTGTTTTGTTTCGAGTCCGCTCAACAGTTCGGGTGCTGCGCTCTGCTACGAATGGTGGGGTACCTTGTGATACGTCTCCATCACATCTACTTTTCCAAACACTTTTGCCCATGTTTTGGACTCTAACTTGCATGATTTGAATGGAACTAACCCAGACTAACGTTGTTTTCAGCAAAATTGCCATGGTGTTATTTTTGTGCAGAAATAAAAGTTCTCGGAATGACCTGAAACTTCACGGAGAATATTTTGGGAATTAATAAAAAATACTGGCGAAAGAATCAAGACCATGGGGGCCACACCCTATCAACGAGGGTGGGGGCGCGCCCTACCCCCCTGGGCGCCCCCTGCCTCATGGGCACCCTGAGGTTCCACCGACCTCAACTCTAACTCTATATATTCACGTTCGGGGAGAAAAAAATTAGAGAGAAGAATTCATTGCGTTTTACGATACGGAGCCGCCGCCAAGCCCTAATCTCTCTCAGGAGGGCTGGTCTGGAGTCCGTTCGGGGCTCCAGAGAGGGGAATCCGTCGTTGTCGTCATCATGAACCATCCTCCATCACCAATTTCATGATGCTCATCGTCGTGCGTGAGTAATTCCATCGTAGGCTTGCTGGACGGTGATGGGTTGGATGAGATTTACCATGTAATCGAGTTAGTTTTGTTAGGGTTTGATCCCTAGTATCCAATATGTTCTAAGATTGATGTTGCTATGACTTTGCTATGCTTAATGCTTGTCACTAGGGCCCGAGTGCCATGATTTCAGATCTGAACCTATTATGTTTTCATGAATATATGTGAGTTCTTGATCCTATCTTGCAAGTGAATAGTCACCTACTATGTGTTATGATCCGGCAACCCCGAAGTGACAATAATCGGGACCACTCCGGGTGATGACCGTAGTTTGAGGAGTTCATGTATTCACCAAGTGTTAATGCTTTGGTCCGGTACTCTTTTAAAAGGAGGCCTTAATATCCCTTAGTTTCCAATAGGACCCCACTGCCACGGGAGGGTAGGACAAAAGATCTCATGCAAGTTCTTTTCCATAAGCACGTATGACTATATTCGGAATACATGCCTACATTACATTGATGAACTGGAGCTAGTTCTGTGTCACCCTATGTTATAACTGTTCCATGAGGAATCGCATCTGACATAATTATCCATCATTGATCCAATACCTACGAACTTTTCACATATTGATCTTTGCTTAGTTACTTTACCGTTGTCGCTGTTACAATTACTACAAAAGTGCTACTGTTACTTTTGCCAGTGTTACTGTTACTTCCATATTACTTTGCTTCTAAATACTTTGCTGCAGATATTAAGTTTTCCAGGTGTGGTTGAATTGACAACTCAACTGCTAATATTTGAGAATATTCTTTGGCTCCCCTTGTGTCGAATCAATAAATTTGGGTTGAATACTCTACCCTCGAAAACTGTAGCAATCCCCTATACTTGTGGGTTATCACCTTGTCGTAACCAACAGTGCCCCTGTTTCTACCTCGAGTCCGCTCGATAGTTCAGGTGACTGCACCAAGAGCGGCAGGTTAGCCTGCTGGCATTGACACCCTCCGCAGGCTGCTAACGATCTGTCATTCTAGCGCCTACGGTAAGGGGTGCATGTGCCAGCAGGCCTATCCAACTAAGCGTAGGGTGCCGAAAATACAAGGATGAACTAGAACGGGGAGATAACATGCAACCAGTTCAAAGTACAACAAAAGTTATATTACATCAAAAGTTCCTGCGATTTTAACTTAAGATAATTTGTCTTGGGTACGAACTCGCAACAACTACAAGGAACGAAGTAGTTAATCCCGGTGCTGGCCCTCCAGCCTCGCGACTCCGCTGACATAGCTGGTGATGGACTTGATGCGCTCCTTGAGCGCCTGACGGTCGACGTCCTCCGGCAAGCTGTCGAGCGCCTGAGCAAAGTCGACCCTGGGGTTCCAGTGCACCACCTTGGTGAGCACCTTGATCACTCGGCCAAGAAAGCTGCCCTGGGGGATTGGAGCAGCTTCAGGGTGTCAAGGACACGCTCGAAGAACTCGAACAACCTGGCGCTTTAAGCACTTTCATCTCGCGGGAGAACCTGAAGTTTGGCATGTCCATGGCAGTCAGCTGCGTAGTGAGCTTCTCCACGACGTCCACAAGGTGGTTGGTCCAAAGCCTCGTGCTCTCCACAAGCTTGTTGTGGGAAGAGGTGACAGTCTGCAACAGTAGCTGTTTGTCCGCAGATCCTTGGCCAGGATCTGCTCACGGGCCTTATACTCCGAGAGCATCTTCTCCTGGCTATCCAGCTTCAACTTCATATCATCGATGGACTCATTAGCCTTGGAGAGCAGTTTGGTTTTGTCAGATTTAGTGGTCTGCATCTCCGCCAGGTCATAGAGAGCCTTCTCTCTGTCGTTCTTGAGCATGGAGATCTTTTGGGTGAGCCTGGCCAGGTCTGCCTCTAGCTTTTCTACCTTGCCGGACAGTTCAATCCTGGTGGCCTCTGCCGCCTCGGCACGGTCGATCGCCTCCTTCAACTTGCCGGCGTGGTCAAGAGCCAGAGCATCGAGCGCTTCCTGGTGCTTCTGCATCAGGTCTTGGGTCTGCTGTGTGATGAGCCTCTCGATCTCCTTGTCCTTGGCGCGAAGCGTGGCGGCAAGTGCCGCTTCGCGGGCGACCAAGTCTTCCTCCTGGACATCAAGCGAGATGCGGCACTGTGTCTGGTAGGACTCATCCTTGGCAGCCTTGGCCTTTGCCACCTCATGTGCCTTGTCAAAATCGGCCTGCTTCATAAGGAGGCCCCGCTGGCGCTTGCTCAGACGGATTTGGGAGGCCCTCAGATCCTCCCGAGCCTCGTCAAACTAGGCTTTCATCTGGGCGATGTGCTCTTGGAAGTTCGCCTCGGCCTTGTCTACAACTGCCATCCTGGAGTAAACTTTCTCCTTGTGAGCCTGATCGAGTCTTGGAGTTTATGGAAGTTAGCGCTCATGGCATGAAGGAGTTGGTCCTCCTTGGAGCCGCCGCTGCTGATGCTCGGTTCGTCAACAACCTGGAGCCCAATAGTGGTGAGGATCTCCTCGTCAAAGACCTCCCCCTCGATTGGCGCCCTGGTGCCTGCCGCTCCTCGGATGCTAACGAAGAGGTCATCGCCAACCTTCAAGTACCTGCTCGGGGCTGAGGCTGAGGAGTAGGAGGGTTGGTCATTAACCACCTCCTCCCTGGAAGGGTCCTTGGCGGCCTCTCCAGTGGTGGCCTCGCTGGCTTCCCCGGTAGGCCCTGTGGCGGCATCCTCGGCGGCAGCCTTGCTGGCCTCTCCAGTAGGCTCCTCAGCCACCTCCTCCCCATCAGGGTCCTTGCCGGCCTCCCCGGCAAGCCCCATAGCAGCCTCCTCAGTGGGTCCCTTGGCAGCCTCCTCGGCAGCAATATTGGTGGACTCGGCCTCGGCGTCCTTGGCGGTCTCCATGATCACGGCGTCGACATCTGCCTGATTTGCCGAGGGAGGATCTGAAGCCAAGGAAGGGAGAAAGGTAAAGCCAAAATCAGGGCAACTCAAGACAGAGAGAAGTTGAGGAAGAGGCAACAGCAGTAGAAAGGCCCTTAGGTGGAGAGCCCCCAGCAGGATCCGATCTCGGCAAGACAGCGCCTGTGCAAGCAAGCAAGGTAAAGCAAAAGAAGAAGGTAATGCAGCACCTAGTCTACTTTGTCAGCTCCCTCTTGCAGGGGGCTAGGTCAAGGTATTCTGGGATGCAGAAGTTGCTTTCTGGCCTCCTTATGGCCTCGAGAAAGCTGCGTTATTATTTCCAAGCACATGAAGTCACCGTCGTCACACGCCTCCCTTTGCAATGGATCTTGCATAACCCAGATGCAACTGGGAGGATTGTGGAGTGGGCGTTGGAGCTGTCAAGCTTTGGCCTTAAGTTCGAGAGCACCTCAACAATCAAGAGAAGAGCCTTGGTAGAATTCATAGCAGAATGGACATCCATGCCCGACGAAGAAGTTCAAGAAAGCACCCTTCCCAACAAAGAGGCAAGTAGTCATTGGATTATTTACTTCGATGGAGCTTTCTCATTACAAGGTGCTGATGCCGGCGTGTTGCTCGTCGCGCCCACTCGAGAACGGCTCAAGTACGTGATCCAGATCCACTTCCCCCGGGAGAGGTTGACAAACAACACCACAGAATACGAGGGGCTGCTTGCTGGTCTCAGGATCGCGGCGGACCTCGGGATCAGGAAGCTTATTATCAGAGGAGATTCACAACTTGTCGTCAGGCAAGTTAACAAGGATTATCAGAGTCCACTGATGGAGGCTTACGTGGATGAAGTGAGGAAGTTGGAAGAGCACTTTAATGGTCTACAAGCAGAGCATGTTCCTCGAGCAGAGAGCAACATTGTCGATGACCTGTCAAAGCTGCCCTCAAGCTACCTGTGGAACCAGGTACCTTTGTGCTTCAATTAACTCAGTCACCCATCGAGTCATTAGCAGAAAAGAACAAGCGAATGAAGGTGGGCCCCGTAAAATACTTTCCCGCAGAGCTCCTAGGAGTTGCTGTAAGGAAGTTGCCAGGTACCTTAAGCTTGCTGAAGAGCAGCAGCCCCCGACAGGGCCTAGGGCCCTTGCCGTTGAGGCGGCTGCGCCCACAGCGGAAAGCATGCCTTGGTCCTTACCGTTGAGCCCCAGGCTCCAACATGGGCACAACATACATTCCGTTTCCTCCAAACAGGGGAGCTCCCCGAGGAGCAGGAAAAAGCAGAGAAAGTAGCCCATCGGTCTAGCATGTACCAGTTTGTGGATGATGCCCTTTAAAGAAGAAGGCCAAACGGCGTGAAATTGTAGTGTATTCCTCGGGAGGACAGACTGGAGCTGTTGGCAGAGATACCCGAAGGCATATGTGGCTCCCACATAGGGTCAAGAGCCCTTGCCGACAAAGCATTCCGACAAGGTTCCTTCTGGCCCACTGCCCTCTAGGATGCAACGACACTAGTAACCAAGTGTGATGCGTGCTAGTTTCATTCAAAGAAGCTTCATCAACCAGCTCAAGCCCTTCAAACAATCCCCCTCTCCTGGCCATTTTCGGTCTGGGGGCTCGACATACTGGGCCCCTTTCCCCGTGCTATCGGGGGCTTTGAGTACTTGTACGTCGTGATTGACAAGTTCACAAAGTGGCCGGAAGTGGAGCCGGTGAGGAAGGTGACAGCGTAGTCAGCCGTCAAGTTCTTCAAGGGACTTGTTTGCCGTTTTGGTGTGCCGACCAGAGTCATCACCGACAACGGCACACAGTTCACGAGCCGCACCTTCATGCAGTATATCCAGGACCTTGGCAGCAAGGTATGCTTTGCTTTTGTTGCTCATCCAAGGAGCAATGGCCAAGCAAAAAGGGCAAATGCTGAAGTGTGGCGAGGCCTCAAAACAAGAACCTTCGACAAGCTGCGCGAGTGTGGAGGATGCTGGATTGATGAATTGCCAACTGTTTCTTGGTCAATCAGAACGACACCAAATTGAGCCACTGGCTAGACACCCTTTGCCCTGGTTTACTGGGCAGAAGTAGTTCTCCCCACTGAACTCATATACGGGTCATCTCAAGTGCTCGCTTATGATGAGCTTGAGCAAGAGTAGTTGCACCAAGATGATGCAACGCTCCTTGAGGAAGATCATCTTCGAACTGCTGTGCGAGCCACTCGCTACTAGCAAGCCTTGTGCCGCTATCATAGACACAAGATTCACGCTCGAAGCCTTGAGGAAGGCGACCTTGTTCTTTGGCGCGTTCAGTCCGCCAAGAATTCAAAGAAGTTTATGCCAAAGTGGGAAGGCCCCTATCGGGTAATACGAGTCACCAGGCCCGGTGCAGTCCAACTGGAGACCGAAGATGGCATTCCAGTGAGAAACTCCTGGAATATCGAACATCTTCGCAAGATTTACCCATAAGGCACGGTTACCGGGAGCTCCGGCAAGGCATGTAACTCTGGCTCAACAAGTTATCAGCTCTCTTCAGACTGGATTTATTCCTGGGAGGTACATTTTGGACGGATGACGAATATGCAAGCATACGTTTCATGCTTGTTTCAGAAATAGCAAGGAGATTCCCCAAAATCATGCTAAGATCGAACAACATATGAACGGTTGTAGCCTACATAACCCCTATGTACAGAGCCAGGCGCAGACCCTGCGCGCAGTTAGATAGTTTTTAGCATGTACATTTTCCTGCTAGTTTCCATGTGTGTATATATATATATATATGTATATATATATATATATATGTATGTATACATATATATATATAGGTAAATTATCTGGGACACCTAGGTGCCCAGGCACCTTGATTGTTTTAGGTAGGTATCGCTGCATAATGATTATTTGATTTCTTTCCTAACTATTCTTCATGCAAGGCTTTCCATGCTTACATTTTGTTTCCATTTTTAAATATGAGGCATGCAAGACTTGCCATACAATAAATCGTATTATTGTTTATTTTTTTGACCTACTGTGGGTATCTAATACACGTATTTTTGTCTCCTAACTATCTAATACGGGTATCAAATACTTACTAACAAAATTATGCACATAAGCAGGTATTATATACCCAATAAATTATTTTCTGAACTACCATGTTCTTTTTTTGTTTCCTAACAATTCAATATGAGTATCTAATACGCGGGCATGTATATAATAAATTATTCTATGTTCTAACTAGTAACGAAATTATATACATGCGCGGGTATGCATATACCTACTAACAAAATTATATACATACGTGGGTATGCATATACCTACTAAAAAATTTATTTACATACATGGGTATGCATATACCAAGTAACGAAATTATGTATATATGTGGTTACCATGCAAAAAAGTATATGTACGAGTATGTATATACCCAATTATGTGGAGTGTATGTCTATGCCTACTACTGAAATTACGTAAAATACACGAGTATTTACATACTTAGTGACTTATTCTACGAAACAATAAGTGCTAATTTTTATTCAGTATGGTATTCTAATCTCCTTCCTTTTCTATGAGGTGACATGCATGCATGGGATGGTTAAAGAATTAAAGCCTGCCAAATTAACTAGTAATTAAGGAATTTACATTTGTTGCCAAATCAGCCGCTGAACACGATCCAACGACGGATAGGCAAGGTGCCTGGGCACCTAGGTGTCCCAAACTGTCGTCATATATATGTATGCATGCGTACTTGTCCAGGATATTGTGCTACCTTAGATTCTAACAGGTGCTAGGAAACCACCAAGACTCCATGCCCCTGTCCTCTCTTCTTTCCGGCCAGTAACAACGCTCCAGCATGAAATTGAGAGGACTGCTTGGCGTGGCGTCTCCATCAACAACTTAATCAGATAAAGTTCCTCCCGTGCCCATTCATGTTCATAACTTGTGACTTGCGCATTAGAAAACCTCAACACTCTGCCTAGACTTGGGTGCTCCCATCCCCGACTCGAACACTGCTTCGGTCGGGGTAGGTGTAGTAACCTTGGGCAAAAGAAGAGTTTGGCAGGGGGCTGGACCCTGCACATGTAACCCGGCAGATGTGGTTCTCCGGAAGGCACAGGAGCGCCGGCAAGGTAGCTTGCCGAGAAGATTCATTTATTTTCATTAAAGTGGCACTTTGCCTCTACACGACCGCATACGTGCATGAGTTACCGGCGAAAGCTCATCTTTTTCATTGATATGCTGATGCAAGTATAGATACTACAGAACATAAGCATGGGCTCGGTAGATTACATTTCCTAGAAAACTAAGATTTGGCAAGTCCCTACAAATTGAGAAAAAGATAAGTGCCCCGTAATCCCCGTTCTTGCCCTATTTCTCCCCAGGCATGGCAGGCCGCGCAAGGTGACGGGCATGGGGAACTGGGCGATGGAGAGCTTGAGGAGGAAGCCCGCCAACCACCATCGCCAGGGACAGCAGGACGAGGCCCCTGGCAAGGTGTGTTGTCGGGGGAGGGAGCGTGCCAGATGATGGTGCGGCCACTAGCGGTCAGCCGGAGTCGGAGTCATTGTCCTCCCGCCTGCTGCCATCGTCGTCGCTGGTGTTGTCCTCCTCGCCGCTGTCGCTCGGGAGGAGCTTTCATCATCGGTGGAACTCTCCACGCAGAACCCTAAGCGAATTTTGGTGTTCCCGAAGACCTTGACAGAGAGCAGGCCGCTCTCCATTAACTTAAAATGGAGAACGTGCCCCTCCGTCAAGCTGTGGGCACATGCAAAAGTCTTCCACCCCTGATGAAGATACATGACGTGAGGGCGAGGAAAGTCAACGTCAGCCCATGTGATGTCATTCCTGCAGCCCCTCATGTGAAGCCTCAAGGACCGCGGGCCTCCTACTACATCACCCGGGCGAACGGAGTCGGAAGCTGGAGACGATTGCACACAGGACTATACAGCCTGATGAAGAACTCGTAGGGCTAGTCCCCGATGTGCCCGTCCATCGGAGGTGGAGCCGCCGGCAGGGGCACGGCTGGAGCATCACCCCGTCCACCTCCTCCCCGGGCGCCGCGTCGACCTCGGCCCCGTCCCCTTCCTCTCCCCCTCGCGGCGGGCTCTGCTGCCGGAGGCTTCGGGGGAGGAGGAACGTGTTGTCGAGCAGAAGCCCTCGTCGTCGTCGTCGAGGCGCCAGCGCGCCCTTTCGCCATGGCGAATGAGAGGAAGATAGTAAGCGCGAGGGAGAGAAGAGAGCTAATGCTGAGAAGCACCGTCCCTCCCCCTTCTTATAGAAGATAAGGACCGGGGCCGGGCCACCCAGTCCAAAGGGCGGCCGCCCCGTGCGGCCAATGCGGCCTCCGGAAGCACGGGGAACCGGAGCCGACCCGGTCCCCCAATCAACAAATGTCTGGGTTTCCGCCTCAGCGTTAATGCCCACATCCTCCGCGTCCACCGTCTGCCCTTCCCAAGGCTTAAGGGATACATGGTGAAGCGGAAGGGGGTGTGAGGACAGGTGGGGAAACTGTTTTCTACCCCGTGATCGTGGGGTGTGGCACCATGCAAGCTGCGACCCGAGTCCACTTAGTAAGTGAGTAGCGCCCCTGCAGATTCCTCCCTTTTTAATAAGGGAAGCACGGTATGCCTCTTTGCTATCGACTGCGAGATGATGCAAGCATGCTGAGGCCATCCCATGCACAATCCCCACATCACGCACTCAACGCGTGTTGCGGGGGAGCGCGACTAACAGAAAGATCATGGCGGTTCGCCTCTGCCACGCCTTCCCGCGCACTGCTTTGGGCATGTCCCAACTACTCCTTGCACTTACGTGTGGCCTAGGCCCAGGGGCTCCTGCCAGTGTACAAAAGTGGGGGTACTTCTGTACCCCTTACTTGTGCACGGACGGTCGCAGCCACACCTATAGCAGGGCTTGGCAAAGCAGAGGAGGACAGCAGGAAGCAAGACAGGTACAAAGAATATCAAAACAAATGCTCCAAGCAACAGAAGGCTGGTAGGGCCACGCCTGGCAACAAGCCTTGCCGAGGCGACCTGCGAGGCCCCCGGCAAGCACCTTGCTGGGGCAGCTTGCGAAGAGACCAACAGGGCCACCACCTTTAGGGCTGAGAGCTCAGACACCATCGACAATGTTAAGACCAAAGATCTGGAAAGCACATGCCTAATAGCATGCAGCCCCTCATGAAGATTGGCAGCCCACGAATCCAAGCGGGATCAGAAGCTGAAGACCCCTGGCAAGACCCTTGCCGGGGACGACTCCACGGCCCCCGGAGCCTTGTCGGGGACGATCACTGGGCCGTGGCTAGACCCGCGCCCGGCAAGGTTTCGCCACCTCACCACCACTTCATTACGATGACAGGCGAGCAAACTAAGCAGGCGCCTGCGTGGCGACATGCAGATCTTCGTGGAATCTTGCAATTTCGCTAACATACAGTAGCTGGTTGGCCAGTGTGGTGCTGCATGCCTTGTCAGCCCGGATGCGTGGCAAGGCGAGGAGGAGCGGCGAAGGATGGGATGGCCTCTGTTGCCGTTCCTAATAGAGCGAGAGGACACGTAGGCAACGCATTGAATGCGCTTGTCCTACGTTGATCGAGCGATAAGCTCGTACAACTATAGCTTGCCACCTCTTGTGTGCCACTTGGCAACCCCGTTGTGTATAAAAGGAGGCCCAATGCACACAGAGAGGGGATTCGGACTTTTGGATGAAGCGTGCATCATAGCTAGTTCAAAAGCTCAAGAACACACATATAACCAGACAAAGCAGGACTAGGGTATTCCGCATCTCTGCGGCCCAAACCTGGATAAAAATCCCCTGTGTGCTAGCGGCTCGACCTGCTGTTCGGGCAACTAAACCCCCGCCGAACATAGAAGGGATCCTTGTGACCCCATAGGTGATTGGTTTCCCCGACACCTAAAACTAGATTTCCTCAAGTGAAGAATTTGATGATGAAATTGGTACGACCTTTGAAGAAATTGATGTGAAGACTTTGAAGCTTGAAGACTTTTGTTTTCATTGTTTCTTTTCTTCTTACTTGAGTCATAGGAAAATTGTACTATTAAAGGGGGTCTAGGTGAAACATATATCACATTTCCTAAGTGATGCTTAAACTTACTCAAACCTATACACACAAAAGCCGCTTCGAGTGAAGCCTTTGGAAATCTCCGGAACAGCTAACGCATTTGCTAGCAACGATGACGGAGTTCATCTGGCCACTGACGAATTTGGTCATGCTGAGGAGCTAGGAGTTCGCCAATGCAATCGCCTACAAGTGAGAAAATTGAGTTCCCCGAAGAATATGAGAATTCAAATTCCGACCATTGCTGTGCAGCGGGCCAACTGTCGAGTGGATCCTTATCCCAACAACGCTCGAATCAGAGAAGGGAATTTATGACAATTCATGTCAGGTTGCTCCCTGGCTATAAGTAGCCAACCCCACAACCACTTACTATTGGCTGCTCCAAGAGGACTTGACACTTGTCATTTAAGAGCAACCCATCCTCTGACGAATTTGGGAGAATACTAAGCGAGGAAAAACCCAGAGCCAAAGTGATTGAGCATCATTGAAGAGATTGATCTGTGTGATCTGGCGTCTATTACCTTTGAAGACTGACATTCTTCCAGATGGTTAGGTATCATGTTCTGAGTACACCAAGATTCATTGTGGTGTGTAGGTGAACAAGTTTGTGAAGGTTTTGAAAGTCTACGTTGAAGACTTACCACGAGTGATTGGACGAGGTCAGCGGGCCTTAGTTCAAGAGGAATACAACAAGGATTGTGTGTCCTCTGAGTTGCGACTCAGTCGCCTCAACCAGACGTAGAGTTGATGCATCAACTAGAACTGTTCTACCAAACTACATTGTCTTCATTGAGCCACCTGGTTACAAATTCCTCACCCTCTCTTACATTATTCTGCTCCTGAAGAATTCGTGATCTATGCTCTGACAAGTTTGAACTAAAGACTTTCATCACGCTATCTTTCATTTCCTTAGTTCATATTCCTCATGTTTGTATGACTGTATGATTACATGTTCTTCACTCGTATGTATGATTAAATGCACTCTGATTCAGTGATGACTTGTTTCCCTTGCGTTTTCTATTTTCTTCACTCTGATTTTTGACAAATTCTTCAGAGTTTGATGAATTTCGAAAAATCTCCCATTCACCCCCCTCTGGGAGATAATCTGTGCCTTCAATTGGTATCAGAGCAAGGTACTCCCTTGTTCTGTGTGATTTTTGTTTAATCACCTGGAGTTTTAGTTATGTCGACCACATGTATGATCAAGGTTTCTACTGCATGCCCCATCTTCTATAGCACAAACTATCCTAATTGGAAGAACAAGATGTGAATGCATCTTGAGGCAATTGGCAACAACGTCTAGTTCGTCGTTGAGAATGGTGTTCCCATTGTTGCTTCTAGAATCAATGCTACTGATGTGAAGAGATTCAAGCAACTCGACTCACAAGTGAAGAACATCATATGTGGACATCTCAACAAAGGGCAGTATGTCAGAGTAAGTGCACTGGAAACATCAAAGCTGATCTGGGATAGGCTCTCCAAGGTCAATGAGGGACTTTCCACTCAACACGACTCTCGAGTTGATGTGCTTTGCAATCTCTTCAACTGCTTCAAGAGGCTTGATAATGAAAATGTTCAACAAAATTTCAATTGCCTCACTGATATCTCCAATGAGCTACAAGCACTAGGTATTGCTGACATCACCGACCATGAGGTCGTGAAGAAATTGCTGAGATCTCTCAACAACTCCTTTTACACCCTTGCCTTGATGATTCAAGAGCGTCCTGATTACAAGTCACTTGATCCTACTGATATTCTTGAGAGACTCAGTAATCATGAATCCCAGCTATGGATGACCTCGCACTCTGAAGACAAAGGCTGAAGCAAAGCAATTTCTTCATCTGAAGAAGAAGAAGAAGTGTTTGAATGTAGTACTGATGATGCTCAGGAAATTGGCAGAGAACTGTTTATGCTTGTGAGGAAGTTCCAGAAGTTCTCTAAAAGGAACTACTTTGGAAAGTCTTCAAAGTATGATTTGAAGAACACTAAAGCTTCTTCTCATGACTACGACAAAAGAACTTTCCACAAATGCAAGAAGCTAGGCCATTACATCGCTGATTGTCCCCTCTAGAAAAAAGGGTCAAAGAAGAAAAGATCTAGCAAGGATGACAACTCTGATGACAAGAAGAACTCATCAAAATCTTCATCAAAGAAGAAAAGTACCTCCGGCAAGGCTCGCACATTCATCAGAAAGGAAATGGATTCTGAGGAAAAATCTGAGGAAGTTGAGGAATCTGCGGAGGAATCTGACTCTGGGGTTGCAAGCTTGGCCCTTGCTACGGAGTTCATCAGCAAGTCCATCTTCGAGCATGAAGAAAAAAGTGACTCCAGTAACACTGAAGACTGTGATGATGACTTAACTCCCACATATTTCTTCATGGTAAGAGGTGCCAAGGATGATACTCCAAAAGCTATTGAATGGGTTCTGGATAGTGGCTGCGCCAATCACATGACTGGTGACAGGAATCTCCTCACCAATGCTCCCATTGCTACGTCTCATCTGAACCATATCACCTACGCCAACAAAGGAAAAAGCAAGGTATTGGGTCTAGGTAAGGTTGCTATCTCAAAGGATTGACACATGGAAAAAGTGATGCTTGTCGAGTCCCTAGGATACAACCTCATGTTTGTCTCAGTGCTTTGTTATTTTGATATGATTGTCATCTTTGACAAATATAGATGCATTATGCTAATGGAATCTAACAAGTCCAAAGTCTTCGAAGGCTTTAGGAGAGGTGATTTGTATATTGTAGATTTCTCGCTAGGTCCTCAACCGGCCACGTGTCTTCTGGCAAAAGCTTCACAATGCTGGCTATGGTATCGACGACTTGGACACTAGCATGAGGAATTTGAGCACACTTGTCAAGAATAAGCACATCATTGGCGTCAAGGGCATCAAATTCGTCAAAGATCACCTTTGTGGTGCTTGTGAAGCTGGAAAGATGACTAGATCCAAGCACTCTGCGAAGACAATCATGACCACCACTCGTCCCTTAGAATTACTTCATATGGATCTCTTTTGTCCTTCTCATTATGCCACACTAACCAATGCAGCACCACTTTATGGATTCATCATAGTTGATGATTATTCGCATTACACCTGGGTGCATATCATTACCTTCAAGACTAAAGTATAGGGCATCTTCATACGGTTCGCTAATCGTGCCATGACGAATTATGGCATCAAGATCAAGCATATCAGAAGCGACAACGGCACCGAGTTCAAGAATGCAGGCCTTGATGACTATCTTGATGAACTTGGTATTACTCATGAGCTATCTGCTCCTTATACTCAGTAGAATGGAATTGTTGAACGCAAGAATAGGACACTCATTAAGATGGCCCACACTATGCTTGATGAATACAAGACACCTCATCGATGGTGGCCAGAAGCAATTTATGCTATCTGTCACATCATCAATCGTGTATATCTTCACAAATTCCTCAAGAAGACTTCATATGAGCTCCTCACTGATAAGAAGCCCAATGTAAGTTATTTCAAAGTCTTTGGTGCAAAATGCTGGATTAGAGATTCACATCACAATTCCAAATTTGCACCGAAAGCACATGAGGGTTTTATGCTTGGTTAAGGAAAGGACTCGCACGCCTGTAGAGTCTTCAACACCTACCACAATAAGGTTGTTAAAACTGTGGATGTCCAGTTCGATGAAACTAACGGCTCGCAAAGAGAGCACGTGCCTCCTATGCTAGATGAAGTGCCTCCTGAGGAATCTATCAAGCTGATGGGCACTGGTGAAATAGTGCCCGGTGAAGAAATAGCTGAAGAGGAAGTAATCATTTCCCGTCGTGAAGAAACTGCTACTCCTGAAGAAAATGACCTTGAGGAAACTGCTCAATCTCAACAAGGCCCTCGTCCAACTCATCCACGAGTGACGAATGAAGTACAGATTAAGAAGATACTCGACAACCTCAATGCACCTGGCCCCCTCACTCACTCAAGAGCTTCACATTTAGCTAACTTTTGTGGGAATTTTGCATTTGTCTCTATCACAAAACCCACCAAAGTTGATGAAGCATTTCTGGAGCCTGAGTGAATTCAAGCCATGCAAGAAGAATTGCAACAATTCAAGCTTAACAATGTGTGGAAACTCATGAATCATCCTGATCCACACAAGCACAATATCATCGGCACTAAGTGGATCTACCGCAACAAGCAAGATCAAAATAGCCAATGCAAGTGGTAAGAAATAAGGCCCGTCTTGTAGCACAAGGCTACACATAGGTTGAGGGTATTGATTTTGGTGAAACTTTTGCACCTATTGCTAGGCTTGAAGCTATTCTTATATTGCTTGCATATGCTAACCATCACAATATTCTCCTATATCAAATGGATATGAAAAGTGCATTCCTCAATGGTAAGCTTGAGGAAGAAGTATATGTTGCACAACCACCAGGATTTGAGGATCCAAAGCATCCTAACAATGTCTTCCTATTAAAGAAGTCTCTCTATGGCCTCAAGCAAGTCCCGCGGGCTTGGTATAATACTCTGAAGAAATTCCTGAAGAAAAAGGGTTTCAAACCCGGTTCACTTGAACCTACTCTTTTCACTAAGTCTTATGATGGTGAACTATTCGTATGCCAAATATATGTTGATGATATTATCTTTGGTTGCACTAAAAGGCGTTTTAGTGATGAATTTGCATATATGATGTGTGAAGAATATCAGATGTCTATCATGGGAGAATTGAAATTCTTCCTTGGTCTTCAAATTCGCCAACAACCCAATGGTATCTTCATTTCTCAAGAGAAATACCTCAAAGATTGCCTGAAGAAATTCGGCATGCAAGATTGCAAAGGCCTAAAAATTCCAATGCCTACTAATGGTCAACTTCGCATTGAAGAATATGGTAAAGCTTTCGATCAGAAGGTATATCGCTCCATCATTTGTTCGCATCTTTACCTATGTGCATCTAGGCCAGATATTATGCTTAGTGTTTGCATGTGTGCCCGATTTCAAACAACACCGAAACAATCACACCACCAGGCTGTGAAACGAATTCTTCTATATTTAGCTCACACACCAACGCTTGGATTATGGTATCCCAAGGGCTCATCTTTTGATCTAGCTGGATTTTCTGATTCTGATTATGCTGGAGATCGTGTGGATTGCAACTCTACATTAGGCACATGCCATCTCCTTGGACGATCTCTTGTTTGTTGGTCCTCAAAGAAGCATACTAGCGTGGCAGTTTCCATAGCTAAGGCTGAATACATTGGCGATGGTGCCTACTGCCCACAGTTGCTACGGATGAAGCAACCTCAAGGACTATGGCATCAACGTGAAGAAAGTCTCTCTCTTCTATGACAACGAGAGTGATATCAAGATTGCCCACAACCCAATGCAACTTTCAAAGACGAAGCATATTCAAATTCGTCACCATTTTCTTCATGATCATGTGCTAAAGGGAGACATTGTCATCGACCATGTGAATACTGAAGACCAGCTTGCCGATATCTTCACTAAGCCCTTGGATGAAAGAGGTTCTACAAGTTGCGGTGTGAGCTAAACATCTTAGAATCTTTGAATGTCCTCCGAAGTAGACACACATCCTAACGCTTATGTATTTTTGATGAATTTGATGCACAACACACAAAGTAACTTAACGAAGACTAACCCTCTAAGTGTGAAGAAATCAATGAAGAACTTGACTCTCAGAATCCTACGATAATTGTACGTGGTGTGAAATCATCACAGTTCTTATACGGTGAGTAAAGCCACCACCTCTTTATGACATTCTTCAAATTTGAGTTTTGCGTCATTTGCAATTTCATCAAACTTTTCAAATTCGTCATTTGAGGTTATTCTTCACTTCTTATTATTTTTGTTTTTATTGGATCTCTTTATTTCCTCAACAGCATCCACATATTGCTAATTCTTCAATTTGATTTCTTCGTCTATGTGGATGTGACCGGACCTACTCCCCTCTATGCTAAGCTCAACCCACTCTGTTCAGAATTTCTTCATGTGTGTTCTACTTGACACTGTTCGAAGTCTTCACTGCGTCCTTGATAGGTGAAGAAATAACAAACACATTTTATAAAAAACTCCCAAATATATTTTTTCTGGCGGTTGCCACAGTAACTTCATTCCGTGCTTCACACACATGGATAAGTGCGAAAATGCATGTGTGACATGTGTCACTAAGATGTTAATGGTCATGGGCTTATCGTCCAAAAGTTTTGGACCCCTTAGTTTTCAGTGCGGTTATAAACAACCTTGACCCTATCAATGTTATTCACTTCGCCTCCCAGCTCTTGTTGCTCTTAGTCCTCAAACCCTAGCGTTGCCGCTAGATCTCATCTCCACCGGAGAAGAATAGCTTCACTACCTCAACTTCTTTGTTGACGTACTCGCGCTGGACGCGGATTTCTTCACCTCCGCCGCCGCCATAGACGTCTTTCGTCGCCAAGTTAGGGCATAGAAGATCTGAGCTGACGATTTCCATCACCTCTTCATCCAGATCGTCGAGTTCATCTCTGGGGTAAATAAATGCTTATTTACTGCACCGCTTTGATCTTCACTCTACTCAAAAATATTTAAGTGTTGTTTTACCCCTCTTTCAATTCTTAAGCACTTCCTTTTGACCAGTCTTGTGTATTTCATCATAGTTATACTTAACAACAAGATTCCTCAGTTAGACAATTGCTTCAATCTGTACAACTCTGGAACCTAAGTCAAGAACACTTGATGAAATTCTTCAAGACGATAAGGGTCAATTTCCTCAACTAGTTTATTTTCAAAATCTCTGAGAATACATGTGACTCTTCCCTATTTTCTCACAACTATACTCTGTTCATAGGTACAAATGTTTGTCAACAAATCTCTAGTTTCACATCAAATTAATTCATTTGCAGCATAGCTTGAGGAAAAACTTCAAACTTCATCAGAGTCCTCACAAGTTCAAAAACCTTAGTTGAAGAAAATGGTTGAAGGAAAGAGGCCACATAAATGTGGCAAAAGGAAAGAAGAACTGACAACTTTTGAGATCCCTGGCAACTTGAATGCAGGGTACTGCACGCCTGACGAGAATGTTCATGGCCCAGAAACTAACAAGCAGCGCAAGACTCGTATGCAAAGGATAAAACGCAGATGATCATATGAGTGGAGAGCTTGCACATATGTCACTTCCAAGTACATGAAGGAATTCGCTGTTAAGCCTCCTTGCAAAAGACTACCGCTTGCTGAAGGTCAACATGCTGATCCCTCAAGTATCAGAAGTGTTGGGGATATACCCCGCGGTATGACCCGGCCGGAAATATGACCCGACCAGACTTGGAGACTCACCAAAGACCCGGTTGATACTTGGTGACTCACTGAAGACCCGCCCGAACCTCGGCGACTCATTAGTAACCCGGCGGGCGGGTCAGACAATTGACAAGACCCAACGGCCCAGAAGGCGGTTAGTGGGAAGGCCGGCTTATGTTATGGTGGGCTGGCTTAAGAGGAAAGCATAAGGAATATTCCCTTACAAAGGAAGGAAGACACAGACTTGTATCTGGCTTGTAACAGAAGATAGACTAGTCCTACTAGGACTCCACATGTAACCCGCCCCTCCAACTTATATAAGGAGGGACAGGGCACCCTAAGAGGGACAAGTTTCACGAGTTGGACAAGTTAGGGTTAGACAGACAAGTCTATAGCTCTCGAGATAAAGCACCCTTGTAATCGTGATCATCATCATCAATATCAATGAAGCAGGATGTAGGCTTTTACCTCCACCGTGAGGGGCCGAACCTGGGTAAAAAAATGCGTCTCTCGTCCCAATCAACCCCTCTCAGGTTACCACATAGATGCGTTGGCCTCACGATTAAGTCCTCACACTAGGACACCTGCCGTGACAAATCCACGACAAGAAGGGGTGAAGATTTCCCCGAAGAATGGGCAAAGCATCAGGCAAAATTGGCAAAACAAGCTAAGAAAGCTATTGATGAATTTAAAAGAGCCACAACGGCTTCAGCTATAGCAAGTGGCACTAGTTGTGCTAGTGCTCCAAATAAGACTATGCAAAAGAATCCTGCACACAAGCCCAAGCCATCTGATCCAATGCCCTCAGTGTCCAAGCCTAAAGCTTCAAAGGCTGCAGCTTCCAAGATTGCAAAATCTTCAGTGCCTCCTCCTACTTCAAGTTCTTCAATGGCCGCAGCTAGAACTTCAACATCGATTGCGCTCGCATCTTGTCAGCGCGCCGATGGCTTCCCAATAGCCTCAATTGCTGCAGCAACTACCTCAGCTAGTGGGCACCCAACTACCTCAACGCCCAAGCTAAAGCAAAAAAGCAACTACTGGTCGTGGAACTAGGCCAAGTCCCAAGAGTAAGACTGTAGTGCCTCAAGTTGATGAACATGGGCTAGCTGACGAAGATGAGCTTGCAGAGTTCCTTAGAAGAAAGTAAGAGAAAGGTGCTATTGCCAAGAATTCTTCAGTTCCAATGTTGCTGGACCCGAAGAAATTGCTTGATTTCATTGACATCTGGTGCAAAAACCCAGAAATGCCTCTTGATGACCTCAATTTACAACCTGGTCCAGGCCACGTGATTTCTTCATTCATCTTGAATGAGAAGTACAAGAGTGCATAGGAAAAACTCATGCATAAATAAAAAGTGCAAACGGAGAAGGAATTGAGGAAGAACATGTTGTCCATATCCCCTCAACAGCTTGTGACGTTACAGTCTGTACATCAACTGTCTGAAGAATATGAGAGACATGCTAGTCATTGTTGTGGTGTAAAAGAGAGATTCATTGATGCCTCAACAAAGTAGTCGAAGATCAGAACAATAGAGAAGCCGCCAAGTTTGGCACAGTACCACCGTCAAGTTCCTCAGCTCCACCCCCAAATGCACAGGCCAGTGAGACTACACCTTCAATTGCATAAGAGACTGCCAGGGCAACTGAAGAAGTTGCACCTGATGAAAGTGAAAGGGCAACGGATAATGTTGCGCCTGAAGAAAATCCCTGTGTGACTGCATCAGTCACGCCTGATGAAAATGCTCCAACTTGTTCCTCAGTAGGAGCTCCACCAACCACGACTTCATCTTTGAAGCTTATCACCCTTCCTTTTGCATTAGAAGTGAAGAAGACCAAGTTTGTTGAGCGAGAAGGAAAGAAGATAAAGGCGTCAGCTCTGCATGTGCCTGAATATGTGAAGAAATTGAAGATGGCTACATTGTCTTCAATTGTCATTCCAATTGATGCTATAACAATCTCATTAGTGCCCCCTGCTTGTAATCTAGAAAAGCCTCAAATGGTTCCTTATGGGGTGGATTATCAAATCCCTCAGGTTGATGAAGACAATGAAGATACCCATTCTGCTGCTACCATAGAGAAAATGGATGAAGAGATTGAGGTTGATACTAATGTATCAATGCCTCAAGATATTGCTCAAAGTCCTCAGCGAACTCCACTGATTGAAGATCATAATGAAGAAGTGGATATTGATGGCGAAACAACCCCTCCAATCAAATAGTGGGAAGCACCTCACCCAAATTCTCCCCTCACCACTCCCCTCACTCAAGAGCCTTAGTCGCCTGCGCACTAAACAAATACATGATGGCTCTGATGAACGACAACCATCACTCCAAAACATTTCTGAAGGAATCCCAGCTGCAGCAGCTGATGAAATTGCTCAAGATGATCAAATTGTTGATGTCATCAATGCAACACCTCCTCTTGCAGATTCCATCCCCTCAGCAGACACTGGTACTTTACCAACAACCACTCCTGGCGAAGTTGCAAAATCACTTGCAATCACTGATCTAGATGATTCAACTCGCTCTCCTAGGCCTATCTTTGATGTGAGGAAAAAGAGGCGGAGTCTTCAACCTGTCCCCGCGATGCCAAATATTGGCAAAGGCCTCAAACTGCCAGAGTTTGATAGTGCCAAATTCTTCGAAGCGAAGAATTTCTTCATTGGCGAGTCACCCTATGACTCTGCCAAACTCAGGCATTTGAGGTTCTGTACAAGAATGCAGATGAACTACTATGCCTCACTACTATTTGATAGGAACAAAGTATTCCTGCATCGCCATATTCCTCATGTGGATATGGAGTTAATTCCCTGTTTCTGGCCAATTCTGGTTGTTCTTCATGATGTCAGGCTACTCAACTTGTACACTAACGTCTGCGATTGGAATGAAGAACTCATTCTTCCATTCTATGCAATTGTACACTTCTATGGCAACGCTGACGAGATTGCAACTTAGGCTCTGGACTGTATGAGTGAAGACACTCACTACAAAGCACCGATTGATGAATTACTTCATGCTCTTCTAGTTGATCCACCCCAAGAAGGTGCAAAGAAAATTTATGAAGAACCTAAGCTATCCAACAATATGATGCAAGTGCTGATGAAGCCAATGGCTGAAGGAAATGCTCCACAAACAACCTTCTTAGTGAAGGATTTGTTGTATGTGCCGAAGACTGTCTATCGCATTCTGGCAAAGACCCTCAGCCCGATCAAAGGCCACAATTCCAACACTAAAGAAGTTGTGGGAGTTATGAAGAACTTGTTGTTCCACATCATTCATGGGACTCCCATCAACATTCATGATTTCTTCCCGAGAACTTTGGTCACTGTGGCACAGTCTCCTTTTGAATTGAAGCCATATGCACCATGGATTATGAGATTCATCAGATCCCGTTCTTCAATCCACTACAAGGTAGGTCGTCCAAATCACCTGAGCTATTTGCCCGAAGTCAAAATTCTTCAAAGCACTCTATCCACTATACCTGGCAAAGGCAAGAGCGTCATTGATGAAGGAATTTGTTGCCTCGATGAAGAATTTCTGTTTTGGACAGCTTGTCCTTTAAACTCGTTTCATGTCTATGTGTTGCACCGTTGCTCCGTTTTGAGCATGCTCTATATGAAACTTGCTTAGAATTGCATGTAGTTTTACCTTATTATGTTGCATTCATGTTTTGAGAGTGTTTGCTTGATGTTTGAATGCATTTTGCATCAATGCCATGTTTAACTTGTTTTGCCCATATCCTCTAGGTCGTAGCTCCGAATTAAGTGAGCTTTACATGTAACTTGACTAGAATTTCGTGTAGATCATCTTCGTGCATATTAACTTGCTGTTTAACAACTTGAACATAAGGTTTATTCAGATCTGGGCCAATTTCGAATTTTGCATATGAGGACTTACCGAATTTGTTATATGTTGTTTCCGGCCTCATTTATACTTGCTTTGATGTGTTGCTCTTGTATGCATCATCTCTTGCCATGAGTAGCTTCACGTAGCCTTGTCTTGCATCATGCTTGGTTGTGCATCATGTCATGTTTATGTGTTGAGTGTTTACCGTGTGTTTGCTTCTTTCCGGTTGTGCTCTATCTCGCTACTTCCTGTTTCGTTGCGCTCGTGAGGATTCGCTCGTCTACGCTTGGTTCGTCTTCATGGCTTCATCTTCTTCATGGACTCGTTCTTCTTCCTAGAGGGATTTCAGGCAAGATGACTATTACTCTAGATCTCACTACTATCATTGCTATGCTAGTCGCTTCGTTCTATCGCTATGATGCGCTATCTATCACTTGTTCATCAAGCCTCCCAAATTGCCATGTCAGCCTCTAACCTTTTACAACCTTCCTAGCAAACCGTTGCTTGGCTATGTTACCGCTTTGCTCAGCCCCTCTTATAGCGTTGTTAGTTGCAGGTGAAGATGAAGTTTGGTCCTTGTTGGAACATGATTATTTTGGGATATCACAATATCTCTTATTTAATTAATGCACCTATATACTTGGTAAAGGGCGGAAGGCTCAGCCTTATGCCTGGTGTTTTTTCCACTCTTGCCGCCCTAGTTTCCGTCATACCGGTGTTATGTTCCTTGATTTTGTGTTCCTTACGCGGTTAGGTGATTTATGGGACCCCCTTGACAGTTCGCTTTGAATAAAACTCCTCCAGCAAGGCCCAACCTTGGTTTTACCATTTTCCTACCTAAGCCTTTTTCCCTTGGGTTTCCGGAGCCCGAGGGTCATCTTTATTTAACCCCCCCGAGCCAGTGCTCCTTCAAGTGTTGGTCTGAACCAAGCAACCTGCGGGGCCACCTCGGGGAAACTTGAGGGATGGTTTTACTCGTAGCTTGACTTATCTGGTGTGCCCTGAGAACGAGATATGTGCAGCTCCTATCGGGATTTGTTAGCACATTCAGGCGGTCTTGCTGGTCTTGTTTTACCATTGTCAAAATTCAGACGGCACCTCAACAATCAAGAGCAGAGCCTTGGTAGAATTCATAGCAGAATGGACATCCACGCCCAACGAAGAAGTTCAAGAAAGCACCCTTCCCAACAAAGAGGCAAGTAGTCATTGGATTATGTACTTCGATGGAGCTTTCTCGTTACAAGGTGCTGGTGCCGGCGTGTTGCTCATCGCGCCCACTCGAGAACATCTCAAGTATGTGATCCAGATCCACTTCCCCCGGGAGAGGTCGACAAACAACACCACAGAATACGAGGGGCTGCTTGCTGGTCTCAGGATCGCGGCGGACCTTGAGATCAGGAAGCTTATTTTCAGAGGAGATTCACAACTTGTCGTCAGGCAAGTTAACAAGGATTATCAGAGCCAACTGATGGAGGCTTACGTGGATGAAGTGAGGAAGTTGGAAGAGCACTTTAACAGTCTACAAGCAGAGCATGTTCCTCGAGCAGAGAACAACATTGTCGATGACCTGTCAAAGCACGTTGCCCTCAAGCTATCTGTGGAACCAGGTACCTTTGTGCTTTAATTAACTCAGGCACCCATCGAGTCATCAGCAGAAAAGAACAAGCGAATGAAGGTGGGCCCCAGCAAATACTTTCCCGCAGAGATCCCAGGAGCCGCTGTAAGGAAGTTGCCGGGTACCCTAAGCTTGCTGAAGAGCAGTAGCCCCCGACAGGGCCTCGGGCCCTTGCCGTTGAGGCGGCTGCGCCCACAGCAGAAAGCATGCCTTGGTCCTTACCGTTGAGCCCCAGGCTCCAACATGGGCACAACATACATTCCGTTACCTCCAAACAGGGGAGCTCCCCGAGGAGCAGGAAAAAGCAGAGAAAGTAGCCCGTCGGTCTAGCATGTACCAGTTTGTGGATGATGCCCTTTACAGAAGAATGCCAAACGGCGTGAAATTGAAGTGTATTCCTCGGGAGGACGGACTGGCGCTGTTGGCAGAGATACACGAAGGCATATGTGGCTCCCACATAGGGTCAAGAGCCCTTGCCGGCAAAGCATTCCGGCAAGGTTCCTTCTGGCCCACTACCCTCCAGGATACAACGACACTAGTAACCAAGTGTGAAGCGTGCCAGTTTCTTTCAAAGAAGCTTCATCAACCAGCTCAAGCCCTTCAAACAATCCCCCTCTCCTGGCCATTTTCGGTCTGGGGGCTCGACATACTGGGCCCCTTTCCCCGTGCTGTCGGGGGCTTTGAGTACTCGTATGTCGCGATTGACAAGTTCACAAAGTGGCCGGAAGTGGAGCCAGTGAGGAAGGTGACAACGCAGTCAGCCGTCAAGTTCTTCAAGGGACTTGTTTGCCGTTTTGGTGTGCCGAACAGAGTCATCACCGACAACGTCACACAGTTCACGAGCCGCACCTTCATGCAGTATATCCAGGACCTTGACAGCAAGGTATGCTTTGCTTCTGTTGGTCATCCAAGGAGCAATGGCCAAGCAAAAAGGGCAAATGCTGAAGTGTTGCGAGGCCTCAAAACAAGAACCTTCGAAAAGTTGCGCGAGTGTGGAAGATGCTGGATTGATGAATTGCCAACGGTTTCTTGGTCAATCAGAAGGACACCAAATCGAGCCACTGGCCAGACACCCTTTTCCCTGGTTTACGGGGCAGAAGCAGTTCTCCCCACTGAACTCATATACGGGTCATCTCAAGTGCTCGCTTATGATGAGCTTGAGCAAGAGTAGTTGCGCCAAGATGATGCAACACTCCTTGAGGAAGATCGTCTTCGAGCTGCTGTGCGAGCCTCTCGCTACTAGCAAGCCTTGTGCCGCTATCATAGCTGCAAGATTCACGCCCGAAGCCTTGAGGAAGGCGACCTTGTTCTTTGGCGCGTTCAGTCCGCCAAGAATTCAAACAAGTTTATGCCAAAGTGGGAAGGCCCCTATCGGGTAATACGAGTCACCACGCCCGGCGCAGTCCAACTAGAGACCGAAGATGGCATTCCAGTGAGAAACTCCTGCAATATCGAACATCTTCACAAGTTTTACCCATAAGGCACGGTTACCGGGAGCTCCGGCAACCCCCTTTTGTACTATCCTTGCCGGCAAGGCATGTAACTCTGGCTCAACAAGTAATCAGCTCTCTTCAGACTGGATTTATTCCTGGGAGGTACATTTTGGATGGATGATGAATATGCAAGCATACGTTTCATGCTTGTTTGAGTAATAGCAAGGAGATTACCCAAAATCATGCTAAGATCGAACAACCTATGAACGGTTGTAGCCTACATAACCCCTATGTAGACAGCCAGGCGCAGACCCTGCGCGCAGTTAGATAGTTTTTAGCATGTATAGTTTCCTGCTAGTTTCCATGTTTATATATATATATATATATATATATATATATATATATATATATATATATATATATATATATATATATATATAAATTAGGACACCTTGGTGCCCGGGCACCTTGATTGTTTTAGGTAGGTATCGCTGCATAATGATTGTTTGATTTCTTTCCTAACTATTCTTCATGCAAGGCTTTCCATGCTTACATTTTGTTTCCATTTTTTAATATTAGGCATGCAAGACTTGCCATACAATAAATTGTATTATTGTTTATTTTTTTCTGACCTACTGTGGGTATCTAATACACGTATTTTTGTCTCCTAACTATCTAATATGGGTATCAAATACTTACTAACAAAATTATGCACATAAGCGGGTATTATATACCCAATAAATTATTTTCTGAACTACCATGTTGTTTTTTTGTTTCCTAACAACTCAATATGAGTATCTAATACGCGGGCATGTATATAATAAATTATTCTATGTTCTAGCTAGTAACGAAATTATATACATACGCGGGTATGCATATACCTACTAACAAAATTATATACATACGTGGGTATGCATATACCTACTAAAAAATTTATTTACATACGTGGGTATGCATATACCAAGTAACGAAATTATGTATATATGTGGTTACCATGCAAAAAAGTATATGTACGAGTATGTATAAACCCAATTATGTGGTGTGTATGTCTATGCCTACTACTGAAATTACGTAAAATACACGAGTATTTACATACCTAGTGACTTATTCTACGAAACAATAAGTGCTAATTTTTATTCGGTATGGTATTTTAGTCTCCTTCCTTTTCTATTAGGTGACATGCATGCATGGGATGGTTAAAGAATGAAAGTCTGCCAAATTAACTAGTAATTAAGGCATTTATATTTGTTGCCAAATCAGCCGCTGAACACGATCCAACGACGGATAGGCAAGGTGCCTGGGCAGCTAGGTGTCCCAAACTGTCATCATATATATGTATGCATGCGTACTTGTCCAGGATATTGTGCTACCTTAGATTCTAATAGGTGCTGGGAAACCACCAAGACTCCATGCCCCTGTCCTCTCTTCTTTCCGGCCAGTAACAACATCCCGGCAACAAATTGAGAAGACTGCTTGGCGTGGCATCTCCATCAACAACTTAATCAGATAAAGTTCCTCCCGTGCCCATTCATGTTCGTAACTTGTGACTTACGCATTAGAAAACCTCGCCACTCTGCCTAGACTTGGGTGCTCCCATCCCCGACTCGAACACTACTTCGGTCGGGGTAGGTGTAGTAACCTTGGGCAAAAGAAGAGTTTGGCAGGGGGCTGGACCCTGCGCATGTAACCCGGCAGATATGGTTCTCCGGAAGGCATAGGAGCGCCGGCAAGGTAGCTTGCCGGGAAGATTCATTTATTTTCATTAAAGGGGCACTTTGCCTCTGCACGAACGCATACGTGCATGAGTTACCGGCGAAAGCTCATCTTTTTCATTGATATGCTGATGCAAGTACAGATATTACAGAACATAAGCATGGGCTCGGTAGATTACATTTCCTAGAAAACTAAGATTTGGCAAGTCCCTACAAATTGAGAAAAAGATAAGTGCCCCGTAATCCCCGTTCTTGCCCTATTTCTCCCCAGGCATGGCAGGCCGCGCAAGGTGACGGGCATGGGGAACTAGGCGATGGAGAGCTTGAGGAGGAAGCCCGCCAACCACCATCGCCAGGGACAGCAGGCCGAGGCCCCCGGCAAGGCGTGTTGTCGGGGGAGGGAGCGGACCAGATGATGGTGCGGCCACTAGCGGTCAACCAGAGTCGGAGTCATCGTCCTCCCGCCTGCTGTCATCGTTGTCGCTGGCGTTGTCCTCCTCGCTGTTGTCGCTCGGGGGGAGCTTTCGTCATCGGTGGAACTCTCCACGTAGCATCCTAAGCGAATTTCGGAGTTCCCGAAGACCTTGACGGAGAGCAGGCCGCTCTCCATTAACTTAAAATGGAGAACGTGCCCCTCCGTCAAGCTATGGGCACATGCAAAAGTCTTCCACCCCTGATGAAGATACATGACGTGAGGTCGAGGAAAGTCAACGTCAGCCCATGTGCTGTCGTTCCTACAGCCCCTCATGTGAAGCCTCAAGGACCGCGGGCCTCCTACTCCATCACCCGGGCGAACGGAGTCGGAAGCTGGAGACGATTGCACACAGGACTATACAGCCTGATGAAGAACTCGTATGGCTATTCACCGATGTGCCCGTCCATCGGAGGTGGAGCTGCCGGCAGGGGCATGGCTGGAGCATCACCCCATCCACCTCCTCCCCGGGCGCCGCGTCGACCTCGGCCCCGTCCCCTTCCTCTCCCCCTCGCGGCGGGCTCCACCACCGGAGGCTCCGGGGGAGGAGGAATGCATTGTCGAGCAAAATCCCTCGTCGCTGCCGTCGAGGCGCCAGCGTGCCCTTTCGCCATGGCGAATGAGAGGAAGATAGTAAGCGCGAGGGAGAGAAGAGCGCGAATGCTGAGAAGCACCATCCCTCCCCCTTCTTATAGAAGATCAGGACCGGGGCCAGGCCACCCAGTCCAAAGGGTGGCCGCCCCGCGCGGCCAATGCGGCCTCCGGAAGCACGGGGAACCGAAGCCGACCCGGTCCCCCAATCAACAAATATCTGGGTTTCCGCCTCAACATTAATGCCCACGTCCTCCACGTCCACCGCCTGCCCTTCCCAAGGCTTAAGGGATACGTGGTTAAGCGGAAGGGGGTGTGAGGACAGGTTCTACCCCGTGATCGTGGGGTGCGGCGCCATGCAAGCTGCGACCCGAGTCCACTTAGTAAGTGAGTAGCGCCCCTGCAGATTCCTTCCTTTTTAATAAGGGAAGCACGGTACGCCTCTTTGCTATCGACTGCGAGATGATGCAAGCATGCTGAGGCCATCCCATGCACAATCCCCACATCACGCACTCAACGCGGGTTGCGGGGGAGCGCGAGTGACAGAAAGATCATGGCGGTTCGCCTCTGCCACGCCTGCCCGCGCACTGCTTTGGGCATGTCCCAACTACTCCTTGCGCTTACATGTGGCCCAGGCCCGGGGGCTCCTGCCATTGTACAAAAGTGGGGGTACTTCTGTACCCCTTACTTGTGCATGGACGGTCGCAGCCACACCTACAGCAGGGCTTGGCAAACCAGAGGAGGACGGCAGGAAGCAAGACAGGTACAAAGAATATCAAAACAAATGCTCCAAGCAGCAGAAGGCTGGCAGGGCCACGCCCGGCAACAAGCCTTGCCGAGGCGACCTACGAGGCCCCCAGCAAGCACCTTGCTGGGGCAGCTTGCGAAGAGACCAGCAGGGTCACCACCTTTAGGGATGAGAGCTCAGACACCATCGACAATGTTAAGACCAAAGATCTGGAAAGCACATGCCTAATAGCATGCAGCCCCTCATGAAGATAGGCAGCCCACGAATCCAAGCGGGATCAGAAGCTGAAGACCCCCGGCAAGACCCTTGTCGGGGACGACTCCATGGCCCCCAGCAAGCCTTGCCGGGGCCGATCGCTGGGCCGTGGCCAGAACCGCGCCCGGCAAGGTTTAGCCACCTCACCACCACTCCAGTACGACGATAGGCGTGCCAACTAAGCAGGCGCCTGTGTGGCGGCATGCAGATCTTCGTGGAAGCTTGCCATTTCGCCAACATACAGCAGCTGGTTGGCCAGCGTGGTGCTGCATGCCTTGTCAGCCCGGACGCGTGGCAAGGCGAGGAGGAGCGGCGAAGGATGGGATGGCCTCTGTTGCCGTTCCTAATAGAGCGAGAGGACATGTAGGCAACGCATTGAATGCACTTGCCCTACGTTGATCAAGCGATAAGCTCGTACAACTATAGCTTGCCACCTCTTGTGTGCCACTTGGCAACCCCTTTGTGTATAAAAGGAGGCCCAAGGCACACAGAGAGGGTATTCAGACTTTTGGACGAAGCGCGCATCGTAGCTAGTTCAAAAGCTCAAGAACACACATATAACCAGACAAAGCAGGACTAGGGTATTCCGCATCTCTGCGGCTCAAACCTGGATAAAAATCCCCTATGTGCTAGCGGCTCGACCTGCTGTTTGGGCAACTAACCCCCCGCCGAACGTAGAAGGGATCCTTGTGACCCCATAGGTGATCGGTTTCCCCGACACCTAAAACTAGATTTATTCAAGTGAATATTTTGATGATGAAATTCGTACAACCTTTGAAGAAATTGATGTGAAGACTTTGAATCTTGAAGACTTTTGTTTTCATTGTTTCTTTTCTTCTTACTTGAGTCATAGGAAAATTTTACTGTTAAAGGGAGTCCAGGTGAAACATATATCACATATCCAAAGTGATGCTCAAACTTACTCAAACCTATACACACCAAAGCCGCTTCGAGTGAAGCCTTTGTAAATCTCCGGAACAGCTAACGCATTTGCTAGCGACGATGACGAAGTTCATCTGGCCACTGATGAATTTGGTCATGCTGAGGAGCTAGGAGTTTGCCAATGCGATCTGCCTACAAGTGAGGAAATTGAGTGCCCCGACGAATATGGGAATTCAAATTCTGACCATTGCTGTGTCGTGGGCCAACTGTCGAGTGGATCCTTATCGCAACAACGGTCGAATCAGAGAAGGGCATTTATGACAATTCATGTCAGGTTGCTCCCTAGCTATAAGTAGCCACCCCCACAACCACTTACTATTGGCTGCTCCAAGAGGACTTGACACTTGTCATTTAAGAGCAACCCATCCTCTAACGAATTTGGGAGAATACTAAGTGAGGAAAAACCCAGAGCCAAAGTGATTGAGCATCATTGAAGAGATTGATCTGTGTGATCTGACGTCTATTACCTTTGAAGACTATCATTCTTCTAGATTGTTAGGTATCATGTTCCGAGTACACCAAGATTCATTGTGGTGTGCAGGTGAACAAGTTTGTGAAGGTTTTGAAAGTCTACATTGAAGACTTACCACGAGTGATTGGACGAGGTCTGAGGGCCTTATTTCAAGGGGAATACCACAAGGACTGTGTGTCCTCTGAGTTGCAACTCAGCCGCCTCAACCAGACGTAAAGTTGATGCATCAACTGGAACTGGTCTACCAAACTACATTGTCTTCATCGAGCCACCTGGTTACAAATTCCTCACCCTCTCTTACATTATTCTGCTCCTGAAGAATTCGTGATCTATGCTCTGACGAGTTTGAACTAAAGACTTTCATCATGCTATCTTTCATTTCCTCAGTTCATATTCCTCATGTTTGTATGACTGTATGATTACATGCTCTTCACTCGTATGTATGATTAAATGCACTCTGATTCACTGATGACTTAGTTTCCCTTGCGTTTTCTATTTTCTTCACTCTGACAAATTCTTCAGAGTTTGATGAATTTCGAAAAATCTCCCATTCACCCCCCTCTGGGAGATAACCTATGCTTTTAATTGGTATCAGAGCAAGGTACTCCCTTGTTCCGTGTGATTTTGGTTTAATCACCTAGAGTTTTAGTTATGTCGACTGTCATGGAATTAACACGCCAGATGTCCTTAGTGTGAGGACTTAGTCGCGAGGCCAACACATCTATGTGGTAGCTTGAAGGGGTTGAGCAGAATCAAGAGACGCAACACACAAGACGAGGATTTAGACAGCTTCGGGCCCCGGGAATCATCATCCGGTAATAACCCTACATGTTGTTTGTGGCTAGGTCTCATTATGATCATGAGGGAGTCGCCATAAGCCGGCTCTCCTCTTTGTGTTTATCCCTAGATCTTGTTTCTTCTTCCCTCTCCTCCCTCTTTGGGGAGCCCTGCCCCTCCTTATATAAGTTAGAGGGGCGGGTTACATGTGGAGTCCTAGTAGGACTAGGACTAGTCTATCCTTTCTTAAAAGTTGAATACAAGTCCGGGTCTTGCTTTCTTTCTCTTAAGCCGGCCTACCGTAACATAAGCTGGCCTTCTGGGCCTTGAGCCTCTTGGGCCCCCGGGTCTTGTCGCTCCTCTAATTCGCTTGCCAGGTCACCCATAAGTCGCCAGGCTCGGGCGGGTCACTTAGTGAGTCGTCCAGTCAGGGCGGGTCATTAGTGAGTCGCCAAGTCCGGCCGGGTTATACATCCGGCCGGATCATACCGCGGGGTATATCCCCGACATTAGCCCCCAAGTTTAATTTGGATTTATCCATGTTAAACTAATCTGCAACATAAACACAAGAACAAATTGACAGATTGTACTCCGGGTTAAATATTCTTGTAAGCCGGCACTTGATCATCCTTAAGTCCTTGTCATCTCCTCCTTCTGGAAAATCCGGGTCAATAGACCAACTTCATAATCAATTTTCTTGTGGAAGAAATATTGTAAATAAAGCATCCATTTGAGTCGGCCTTCAATGCTCTGACTTGACAAAAATATTGGTCTTGAAATATTCAACAGATATTCAGCCGTCTTGAAAATCTAGAACTTCCAAGCTATGATTTGCAAAATTGCCGGGTTATAAAAACTGATGGTTCCGGGTCATGACTGTTTATAGACGCCGGGTCACGATTGTTGCCAATCCCGGGTCATAATTATTGATGACGTCGGGTCAATCTGGTTTGCTCAAAACTGAGATTGGAAGATATTTCTCCCTTATATCCATATTACCTATAGCCCCCAAGTCTTGAACAAAACAAAGTGATGATTTGAGACTTGTTTCCATATAATTACTGCCATTTTGAAAAAATCCATGTTCATCTCAGTCACTAGTAAAAACTGAATACTCCATATATGTAGCCCCCAAGTGCCGGGTTTTCATGCTTGCAGCAACCTGGGACTTAAAATTGCCTTATGCTCATAAAAAACTTCAACCAGTGTAACCCCCAAGGGGCGGGTCATTATGCAATAATGAGCAGGGACTTTGTAGATATAACCATGTAAACTTGAACAACAATGTGTAGCCCCCAAGGGCCGGCTTAGTAAGATAATACTGAGCTGGGACTTTGTATATAATTGATAATAACATCATATAATATAATCTCCACCATAGGGCTTGAACCCACGTCCACAAGTTTAAGAGCTTTGTACTCTACCAACTGAATAGTGAACCGTTCAATATAATGGATTAATGCTTATGTACCTTGAATTTTTGACAGGAGCAATTGGTATCCCCCAAGGGCCGGCTCATTAGAGATGAGTTGGGTCTTCAATGAGGTGATCAAAAATGACTTTGCATTAGCCCCCAAGTGTCATGGTGCATGCTTGCAGCGACATGAGACTTGCATATTTGATGTAACCTCAATTTGAATAATGTAGCCCCCAAGTGTCGGGTCGTAAGCCTGCAGCGACTCGAGACTATTTCCTCCATTGTAAAGTAAATCATGCCCATTGATAAAAATAATAGCCGTTGCGCTAAGGCGACTTTGAAAACCTCAATCATAACACTGGTTTTTGATAATCACAATAGAAATCCAGCCATGTTGGCTATTTAAGATTTGAACAATATAATTCGGTATGAAAACCTCAATCATTCAATATCATCATGAAAATCCAGCCAGTTTTGGCTATTAAAGATTTGAATACCTCATCAGTTGACAAGTAAATCCAGAGTTTAAATACCTGGCGGCTCTTGGCCGATGCGCATTCATTGTAACCCGGTGGCGTATAGCCTTTGAGAAAATCAAGAATTAATAACCCTTTTGAGACATCAATTTCAATCTTTGATGATGGGCTTGAACTTGATCATTTATGTAAACCATAGTTCTGTAGATCCTGCACAGAGTTTAAACAACATATGCCCTGGCGACTTAATGTCAAAAGCCAGGGCGGGTAAGCACCCAAATATAGTCTTATCCTGCACACAAGTAGATCACAAGATCCCTATGATACTTTGAATGATACCGCCGGTTTATGTGACCCGGACAGTGAAGTTTGATAACTCAACTCTGCAATAGCCGACACATATGATATTTGTGACAACTCAAATACTTGCGATTGTATAAAAACAGATAAAAATTTTGAGGTTTCTGATTCGAATACGATCAGTAAACCGTTCCAAAGGGGTTAAGCTAAGATTCGAATACGATCATATAGCCCCCAGTGGCGTTGGCGTTGCCGATCAAAATGGGTATCGACAGCTATGTTCTCTTTGGTTCGAATACGACCTATGTTTGAACAAGAAGCCCCCAAATGACCTTAAGAGTTGTTTAGCGACGCTGATTCGAATACGATCCACGTCGATTCCCAAAGGGGTTGAGCTATGATTCGGATACGATCAAGAAGCCCCTAAGTAGGTTCAGAAGTTTGCTAATCAAAAGGGTATCGACAACTATGTTCTCTTTGGTTCGAATACGACCTATGTTTGAACAGGAAGCCCCCAAGTGACCATATAAGTTTTGGCATTGCGCCGATCAAGAGGATACTGATAGCTATGCTCGATCAGCAGGAAGCCTCCAAGTGACCATAATAAGATAAACCGTAAGGCAGGATACCTATGTTTTGAACCGTGCATCATGGCAGCAAGTTCTCTTTGGTAACCATTAATTTGTCTGAGATCTCGAACTTGTGAGAAATTAATTCTTTTTTGAACCGGAAATTCTTAAATCAGATATTGAGATCCTCAAAGCTTTGTAAGGGACAAATTTACCTTGAGCCGGATTTTGAACCGGTTTTGAGACTTCAAAGCCTTGCGGTAGATAAATTTACCTTGAGCCGGATTTTGAACCGGAATTGAGAGCTTCAGTGCTTTGTGGGAGAGAGATGTCTTTTGAACCGGATTTTAAACCAGAATTCTCATTTTGAGCCAGAAATCTTCTGACGGCCTTTAAATTTTCATCGATCTCCTAGTAATCTCCGGGCCCGGATTATTCTTCCTTTCAATGACCCGGAGTTCTTGAATTCATTAAAACCGGCTAATTTTGCCGAGTCATACCATTGTAGCCCCCGAGTCTCAAGACGACTCAAGGAGTTGGCTTGAGATTCTCCATATTTGACCATAGCAGAAGGTGTATATCATTGGCGTTGATAGTGTGATGTGAATTCACAGAAGGTTGAGGTGACTGCGGTGGGTTATAAATGATCCCGTATGAGCCGTGTCAACAACTTGGCCAATGGCTCCTTCCAACCGGCTGCTTGAAGTTTAACCAAACTGTAGTGGCAGCGACTTATGCGACTGCCCATTGAACCATCCAGTGCAGACGGCGGCTGAATATATATGATAATTTGCCTCCAATTTGTTGGAAGAAAACCGGGCTTCCAAAGCAGTGACTTGCTCATACTCAATAAACAGCTCATGCAGACAGGTGCGGCCCATTGTGTTGATATAGACCAGGCCGCGAGACACGGTCGGTAAAGACGACCACAATATTAGAGGCAGCTTGGACAGATGAGTCGAACGCGGCATTGTAAGCCGGCGCGGACGAGCGAGTTAATTCGCAAGGACGGCCCCGGTAAATTGAAGTAGTCCGGGCTGCAAGGGCGTCTTGCACATATATTCATCGAGTTTGATGGCATGGTAAGATACTGGCGCCTTATAATGGTGGCGCGAGTTATTCATCAATGACACAGCCATAACTTTTGCAGTGAATAATTGTCTGATTGTGTTTAGGCCGAAAATAATCCGCCATGAAGTTGATGACCACCCGATGAAGCTGAAATCAATCACGGGTGAATCGGCCGCAGTGTGGTAATCCGGTATGGACGGGTGAGTCGGCCGTGGCATTTGTAAGCCGGTGCGGACGGAGAGAACCGGCCGCGGCACTGTAAGCCTGTGCGGATGAGAGAGTCGGCCGTATGCTGATGCAGACCAGACTGTGGGGACGACGGCTTGCATGTTTCCATTGAGCAGCGTGACACGGTCGAACCCTAGTGCAAACTCATACTAGCGCGCTCCGTAACCGTGATACAATACCACCTTTTATAATGGATAAGTATCTTTTCGGATGAAGTGACCGTACAGCAATTTGACCAGGCGGTGGCCTTCACGTACAAACAACCACTCATCCATTGAGCTTTTAAGTGGGTTTTGCCCCTTGAATGCCGCATCGAACCTTTGGTGTCCGTGTGAAGTTGGCTTTTATGTAAACAGTACTCAGTATCTAATCCTCGGCAACTTGCAACACCGTATAGAGGTGAATAGCTCGGCCTCAATCCAGAGCGGCGACTTGTGATTTGCCTTTCCCTGTTTTGTTTGCCATGTGAGCACTAGGTGGAACTACTACTAAGTCAAATTGACTTTTTCCATCATATGATGTTTCTCCTTGTTTGTATTACTCCATGGAACACTTTATGGTTGCACAGCATCCTATGTGCTCATTCTTTACTGCTATTAATTATCCTGGTAGTGCTCCTGCAATTTGGCCAAAAGAACCGATGTAGCAATTGACAACACGGTCGCAGCTGAGGCGACTCGGATTGAGGCTGCCGGCGACTGAGGATGAATCGAGGCGAACCGGTGGAAACGGCTTGAAGCCGGCGTTCGGTGGTAGCAGCTCGGAAGGTGCGTCCACGAATCAAAGGCGGAGGCAGACTCTAGGCGAGGCAGAGGCCGGCGGCTTGCAACGGATGCTTCAGCGGGGGCGGCTCTTGTCAAGGACATCAGGGGTGGCTTGCCAGCGCAGACGGGGCCGCGGCAATGGCGAGTCAGGGCGCTCCACGATGGGTTACCAAGGCGTCGCGACAGGAGGCTTCAGGGCCAGTCCAGCCCACTCGAGGCGAGGCAGCAGCTTGGCACGGAGGCGGGGGCAGCAGCCTGAAACCAGGGCGAGGCAGCCGCGGCAACTTGACGGAACCCAACGGAAGCAAGCAACGGCAACGAGTCTCGGAACAGAGATTCGGCAACTTGGAGAGTAGACAACCCGCCATGGTGGAAGGCGTGAATGGATCCGGTGGTTTGGCGAGGCCACAGGAGTGAATTGAGGCCGCGGGGTCACTGCTGCCAGAACCGCAAGGCGAGCCGGCGATGCGTAACTTCCATCCGAGTCGTATATCTCTGTGGTTACTGAGGACGCCGGTGGCTCAGCAGCACAGCAGGAGCGAGGTCGAGGCAGGCTACAGCAGCGGCTGAGCACGCCGGTGAAGGCAGCTCAAGTGCGACCGGTTTTGACGAGGCTGCGGTGGCGACTTTGCGGGCGAGCAGTCTGGTTGATTCAATGGATGGCGGCTCCGGACAACGGCCCGACAACGGCCACAACGGAGACGACTTGAAAGGCAGAGTCCTCATGGCGGCTCAGCGCAGACAGATGCAGGGCGATGAGGCCGTGTCACAGCCGGCAGGTTGCAGAATTTGGTGACTTAAACTTAGAGTAACACTAGGCGGGTTTTGAAGCAGACCGCGGCAGTGGCGTGACGGGTCACAGCGGCCACGAGGCAACCGAATCCGGCTCATAGGCGTTTTGGACAATTCATGTCCGCCTCTCTCTCTTTCTTTGACTTTTCCTTGCTGTTGATGGTTAATCCGTAAAGCAAAAAATGAAGCGGCGAGTTACCGATGGAAACTTGACACGCTGAGGGCAAAATAGGCCACAGAGGGAGATGATGGTGTCGGCGACTTGCGGTAGCTTTTAGATCGAGTTTGAAGTAGATCTTTTCCAACTGGCTCTTTTCCTCATCCGGATGCAAACTTCTTAAACCCTAGACGGAATCCCTCCAAGAACTCAACACCACCATGCGTCGGCTCCACGGTAGGCGCCAACTGTTGTGGAATTAACACGTCAGATGTCCTTAGTGTGAGGACTTAGTCGCGAGGCCAACGCATCTATGTGGTAGCTTGAAGGGGTTGAGCGGAATCGAGAGACGCAACACACAAGATGAGGATTTAGACAGCTTCGGGCCCCGGGAAACATCATCCGGTAATAACCCTACATGCTGTTTGTGGCTAGGTCTCATTATGATCATGAGGGAGTCGCCGTAAGCCGGCTCTCCTCTTTGTGTTTAGCCCTAGATCTTGTTTCTTCTTCCCTCTCCTCCCTCTTTGGGGAGCCCTGTGTAACGCCCCGGATTAGATGCGCCAGGTGTCTGCCAGTTATTCGCCGTAGTTGCCATATCATTTGCTTGCGTGTTGCATTTTGCTGTGTCATAATGTGCATCTCATTTTGCATAAGTGTTCGTCTCATGCATTCGAGCATTTTCCCCGTTGTCAGTTTCGCGATCCGGCACTCCTATGTCATCCGGCGTCCCCTTCTCGCCTCTCTTCGTGAGTGGGTGTTAAACTTTCTCGGAATGGCCCGAGGTTTGCCAAGCGGCCTTGGTATAGCACCGGTAGACCGCCTGTCAAGTTTCGTGCCATTTGGAGGTCGTTTGATACTCCAACGGTTAACCGGGTAACCGCAGAAGCCTCTTTTGTCTTGCAGCCCAACACCCCTTCAAAGTGGCCCAAAACCCATCCAAACCCCCTCCATGCTCTCGATCGTTCGATCATGATCGTGTGGGCAAAAACCGCACCTCATTTGGACTCTCCTAGCTCCCTCTACCTATATATATGTGCACCCCTCCTATAATCCCGGGTCCAAACCCTAAAAATCGCCCTCCGCCGCCACCGGACGTGTCCGTGACGGCCGGACACGTCCGCCGCCGCGCCCCGGTCCAATCCCGCGCCGCCACGTGGTGCTTCGCCGCCCACCGTCGCTGCGGCCTGCGGGGCCCGGATCGGGCTTGCGCGAGCCCGCGCCGCCGCCGCCGTCTGCCCGTTCGGCCTGTGGCCCAGCGACGCTCCCCGCCGCCGGAGCTCCCTGCCGGCCACCTCGCACCGCACCGCCGACGACCCGACCTCTGCCGCCCTCCGGCCACCCGGCGCCGTCGCGCCGTGCCCTGCGCCTTCGGCCTCGCCGCCGACCGCCGCCCGGCCGGGTCCCCGCGCCGCCGCATGGCTCCCTCGCCGCCGGTGCGCTGCTGCCGGCGTCCCGCGCTCGCCGTCGCCCTTGGCGCCCGGAACCGTCGCCGCCGCCAAGATCTCCGTCGCCGCGGGCTCCTGCGCGCCTCAACCGCCTTTCGCCTCGCCGGGTCGCCGCCCTCGCCGTCCGGCCTCGCCATCGCCGCTGCCGGCTCTAGATGCGGGCCGGTTCCGGCCGGCCCCGTCCCGCCGGCGCCTTTCCCCGTCCACTCCAGCCACCGGCGCCGCCCCCGGCCTCGCTGCACTCGTCTCCGGTGAGGTCGGGCCGGTTGGATGAGATCCACCCGCCCCACCAACCAAACGCCCCGCCGTCCCGCTCCGCTCCGTCCCGGGATCTCCCCGTCCAATTTCCGCGGAGGTGAAATTCCAGAGTCCCCGAATCTGTGACGTTATCATGCCATGATCATCGCATCATAACTCTGTGCATACTGCTCCGTTTCATGCGTGTAATATGTCAAATTGTTTGACTCAACGAGTACTTCATTTTGTTCCCTTGCATCATGTTCATTGGAGTTCATCTTGATGCCCGAATCATCGTTGCAAGAGTGCTATGTGATGTTAATCTGCTGAAACTGTTATAACATGCTCATTTGTCATTTTTGCCATGATTGATGTGTGCATCTTATGACCTTGAGCCTTACATATGTGTTGAACTATGCCATGCCATATTTACAGGGGTGTATGCCATGTATTTTTATGATCAATGTGGTGACTACCACAAGCATGTAAACTAGGCCTCGTGATGTTGCTGATTTCAGTCCCTGTTCTGCTGTTATTTTTATGCCATGTAAACTTGATGCTACAGAGAGATCCATGCTTATTGTGAGATACTTCAGTAAGGATGTTTTGCACATATAGTTATGAGCTATCCATACATGCCCCTGTTTGCAATTATGGAGTAGCCTAGCAGGTCATTTTCGTGCTCTACTTTTGCTACAAAATGTTTCCTGGCAGATTGTTTACATGTTATTCAATTTTGCCAAGGTTGTTGCTAGTGATCCATGCACCCTATGAACTTGCTCTTTCCATGCTTAGATTCATAAACATGTCTTCTTATTGTTGGTTGCCTTGCCATGCCATGTGTTGGTCTATGATGAGTGGTTCAAGCTCACCAACATGCCTACTTATTGTTGTTTGTGCCATGTTTGAATCTGTCATATAACTTGCCATGTTTACATGGGTGCCATCATATTTTCTGTGCCCTTTTGGCTCTTGGTCAGTAATGGACTTTTGTTCTATGCAATTAGTAGATTCCTGCCATGCCTTTGTTTTCCATGTTAAGTTCCTGTAACATGTTGTTTGATAGCTCTAAACATTGCAACCTGATATTATTTCTGCTAAAGTCTGAAACTGTTATTATTTGCAATCTTGCCATGTCCTTTTTGAGCATGTTCTAGTAATTTCTGGAGATAGCTCAGTGTTCATGTTTTGTTATGCTTTACCTGTAAATCATGCCCATGCTTTTGGTTATCATGTTGGGGTGCTGTAGCATGTTGTTTTGATGCTTGCAATATGCCTACTTGCTGTTTTGGACAGATTGTTGCTATAACTTGTATAGTGCGTATGTGTTGCACCGTTGCTCCGTTTTGAGTGTGCTCTATATGAAACTTGCTTGATTTTGCATGTAGCTTCATATTATCATGTTGCATCCTTGTTTGGTTGAGTTTGTTTGATGTTTGTATGCATTTTGCATCAATGCCATGTTTAACTTGCTTTGCTCATATCTTCTAGGCCGTACCTCCAAATCTAATGAACTTTATATGTAACTTGACTAGAATCTCGTGTAGATCATCTTGGTGCATCTTAACTTGCTGTTTAACAACTTGAACATAAGGTTTATTCATATCTCGACCAATTTCGAAATTTGCATATGAGGACATACCGGAATTGTTATATGTTGTTCCCGGCCTCATTTAAACTTGCCTTGATGTGTTACTCTTGTATGCATCTTCTCTTGCCATGAGTAGCTTCATGTAGTCTTGTCTTGCATCATGCTTGTTTGTGCATCATGTCATGTTTATGTGCTGTGTGTTTACCATGTTCTGTGCTTCTTCTCGATAGTTCCCGTTTTCGTTGCGATCGTGAGGATTCGTTCGTCTACGCTTGGTTCATCTTCGTGGCTTCATCCTCTTCATGGACTTGTTCTTCTTCCTTGCTGGATTCAAGCAAGATGACCGCTACCTGGATCTCACTACTATCATTGCTATGCTAGTTTCTTTGTTCTATCGCTATGCTGCGTTACCTATCTTTTGCTCATCAAGCCTCCCAAATTGCCATGAACCTCTAACCTTTGACACCCTTCCTAGCAAACCAGTGATTGGCTATGTTACCGCTTTGCTCAGCCCGTCTTATAGCGTTGTTAGTTGCAGGTGAAGTTGAAGATTGCTCCATGATGGACAGGTTTATGTTGGGATATCACAATATCTCTTATTTAATTAATGCATCTATATATTTGGTAAAGGGTGGAAGGCTCGGCCTTCTGCCTGGTGTTTTGTTCCACTCTTGCCGCCCTAGTTTCCGTCATACCGGCGTTATGTTCCCGGATTTTGCGTTCCTTACGCGGTTGGGTGATTTATGGGACCCCCTTGACAGTTCGCTTTGGATAAAACTCCTCCAGCAAGGCCCAACCTTGGTTTTACCATTTGCCTCACCACCACCTACTTTTCCCTTGGGAGTCGCTCTCTCGAGGGTCATCTTTATTTTAGCCCCCCCCCCCCCAGGCCAGTGCTTGTCTAAGTGTTGGTCTGAATCGAGCCGCCTGCGGGGCACCCTCGGGGAAAGTCGAGGTCTGGTTTTACTCGTAGCAAGATCGGGCCGGTGTCACCCAGTTCCGGCCGGCCCCGTCCCGCCGGCGCCTTTCCCCATCCACTCCGGCCACCGGCGCCGCCCCCGGCCTCGCTGCCCTCGTCTCCGGTGAGGTCAGGCCGGTTGGACGAGATCCACCCGCCCCACCAACCAAACGCCCCGCCGCCCCGCTCCGCTCCGTCCTGGGATCTCCCCGTCCAATTTCCACGGAGGTGAAATTCCACAGTCCCCGAATCTGTGACATTATCATGCCATGTTCATCGCATCATAACTCTGTGCATACTGCTCCATTTCATGCGTGTAATATGTTAAATTGTTCGCCTCAACAAGTACTTCATTTCATTCCATTGCATCATGTTCATTGGAGTTCATCTTGATGCCCGAATCATCGTTGCAAGAGTGCTATGTGATGTTAATCTGCTGAAACTATTATAACATGCTCATTTGTCATTTTTTCCATAATTGATGTTCGAGGTTGTCACCTCATTCAAATATTTCAATTGTTCCGGTGCATCATCTATCTGTTCAACAATCCTTTTCAACGGTGGTTTTCTTCAGTGGGCCCTAACCCACAGGTCTTTTCCCAGGATCTTACCTGACTCTTCTAATTCCCCGTAGTTATTCTCAATTCTTTTCAAGTGTGATGTAAGAATGGATCCCATCAGTCACATGCCTTCTCCAAGATTGCTTTCAAATCATTTTCATTGTTCGCTCAACCTCTTCGCTTTTCATTCTCCCGGAGTATCTCAGTAATTTTGGTGGTGTTTCTCGTCGTCATTTGAAGACCGAAGAAGAGTTTTCCCTTAAATTTTGCCCGTTCTCTCGAAGATTCGCGGTTCTAGCTTCATGTTATCAGTCTCAAATTATTCCATTTGTCAGATATTCCTTTGCTTACCCATCCGGAGTATTTCAGGAGTTGATTTCTTTTTCGTTTCACCGGAGGCCATCATTCCAGTTACCGTTCTCTATCTTTCTCGGTGCTTCGTTCAAGTGTTCTTTAATCACCTCATGTTCTCTTTGTTCTCTTGCACCTAAATCACCGCAAGCTTTAAACTTATTCTTTCATCCTTCATTTTATCTCGTCATCCTTGTGTACCGGAGTTCTTCACGGTGGCTCGTCACGATTTAATTCATTCTTCAAGAGTTCATCCAGATTTTGTTGGAGGAGTTCAAGTACATTTTCCTCTTGCGTCTCGAAGTGCAATTAAATCTCCGTATTCTATTGAAGTGGAGTTTTGCATTTCTTCCTTCCTCTCAGATATTCAACTCTATTCAATCCTTCCTTCTAAGTTCTTTTCATTCCATCCTTTCTATTCTTCCGAAGGCATTGCATTGTTCATCTCGTCAAGTGCCATCCCATCTTGTGGAGTTTGTGTTCTATTCCTCCATGTTTCAGCTGGAGTGCTGCCTAAATCCTTTCAGTCTTATTCATTTATTATCTTGTTCTAACCGGAGTGGTTTCTTAGTCTATCTGATTCTCTGAGCTTTCGATCCTCGTCATTCTCGTCGTTCCTCTCTTCTTCTCGAGTGCTCTCGATTATTTCCTTCTTCTCTTGAGCTCTTGTTTCACCTCATCCCTTTTCTCTTCCGTCTCGGTCCTAAGATCTCGGGACAAGATCTCTTGTTAGTGGAGGAGTGTTGTAATGCCCCGGATTCGATGCGCCAGGTGTCTGCCAGTTATTCGCTGTAGTTGCCATGTCATTTTCTTGCGTGTTGCATTTTGCTATGTCATCATGTGCATCTCATTTTGCATACGTGTTCGTCTCATGCATCCGAGCATTTTCCCCATTGTCCGTTTCGCGATTTGGCACTCCTATGTCATCCGGCGTCCCCTTCTCGCCTCTCTTCGTGAGTGGGTGTTAAACTTTCTCGGAATGGCCCGAGGTTTGCCAAGCGGCCTTGGTATAGCACCGGTAGACCGCCTGTCAAGTTTCGTGCCATTTGGAGGTCGTTTGATACTCCAACGGTTAACCGGGTAACCGCAGAAGCCTCTTTTGTCTTGCAGCCCAACACCCCTTCAAAGTGGCCCAAAACCCATCCAAACCCCCTACATGCTCTCGGTCGTTCGATCACGATCATGTGGGCGAAAACCGCACCTCATTTGGACTCTCCTAGCTCCCTCTACCTATATATATGTGCACCCCTCCTCTAAAAATCGCCCTCCGCCGCCACCGGACGCGTCCGTGACGGTCGGACACGTCCGCCGCCGTGCCCCGGTCCAATCCTGCGCCGCCACGTGGCGCTTCGCCGCCCACCGTCGCTGTGGCCCGCGAGGCCCGGATCGGGCCCGTGCGAGCCCGCGCCGCCACCGTCGTCCACCCCTTCGGCCCGCGGCCGAGCGCTGCTCCCCGCCGCCGGAGCTCCCTGCCGGCGACCCCACACCGCGCCGCCGACGACCCGACCTCCGTCACCCTCCGGCCACCCGGCGCCGCCGCGCCGCGCCCTGCGCCTTCGGCCCGCCGCCGAGCCGCCGCCCGGCCGGGTCCCCGCGCCGCTGCATGGCTCCCTCGCCACCGGTGCGCTGCCGCCCGCGCCTCTCGCACCGGCGTCCCGCGCTCGCCGTCGCCCTCGGTGCCCGGAACCGTCGCCACCACTAAGATCTCCGCCGCCGCGGGCTCCTGCGCGCCTCCACCGCCTTTCGCCTCGCCGGGTCGCCGCCCTCGCCGTCCGGCCTCGCCATCGCCGCCGCCGGCTCCAGATCCAGGCCGGTGTCACCCAGTTCCGGCCGGCCCCGTCCTGCCGGCGCCTTTCCCCGTCCACTCCGGCCACCGGCGCCGCCCCCGGCCTCGCTGCACTCGTCTCCGGTGAGGTCGGGCCGGTTGAACGAGATCCACCCGCCCCACCAACCAAACGCCCCGCCGTCCCGCTCCGCTCCGTCCCGGGATCTCCCCGTCCAATTTCCGCGGAGGTGAAATTCCAGTCCCCTAATCTGTGACGTTATCATGCCATGTTCATCGCATCATAACTCTGTGCATACTGCTCCGTTTCATGCGTGTAATATGTCAAATTGTTTGTCTCAACGAGTACTTCATTTAATTCCATTGCATCATGTTCATTGGAGTTCATCTTGAGACCCGAATCATCGTTGCAGTTGTGCTATGTGATGTTAATCTACTGAAACTGTTATAACATGCTCATTTGTCATTTTTGCGATGATTGATGTGTGCATCTTATGAACTTGAGCCATACATATGTGTTGAACTATGCCATGCCACCTTTACAGGGGCGTATGACATGTATTTTTATGATCAATGTGGTGACTACCACAAGCATGTAAACTAGGCCTCGTGATGTTGCTGATTTCAGTCCCTGTTCTGCTGTTATTTTTATGCCATGTAAACTTGATGCTACAGAGAGATCCATGCTTATTTTGAGATACTTCAGTAAGGATGTTTTGCACATATGGTTATGAGCTATCCATAAATGCCCCTGTTTGAAATTATGGAGTAGCCTAGCATGTCATTTTCATGCTCTACTTTTGCTACAAAATGTTTTCTGGCAGATTATTTACATGTTATTCAATGTTGCCAAGGTTGTTGCTAGTGATCCATGCACCCTATGAACTTGCTCTTTCCATGCTTAGATTCATAAACATGTCTTCTTACTGTTGGTTGCCTTGCCATGCCATGTATTTCTCTGTGATGAGTGGTTCAAGCTCACCAACATGCCTACTTATTGTTGTTCCTGCCATGTTTGAATCTGTCATATAACTTGCCATGTTTACATGGGTGCCATCATATTTTCTGTGCCCTTTTGGCTCTTGGTCAATAAGGGACTTTTGTTCTATGCAACTAGTAGATTCCTACCATGCCTTTGTTTGCCATGTTAAGTTCCTATAACATGTTGTTTGATAGCTCTAAACATTGCAATCTGATGTTATTTCTGCTAAAGTCTGAAACTGTTATTATTTGCAATCTTGCCATGTCCTTTTTGAGCATGTTCTAGTGATTTCTGGAGATAGCTCAGTGTTCATGTTTTGTTACACTTTACCTGTACATCATGCCCATGCCTTTGGTTATCATGTTGGGGTGCTGTAGCATGTTGTTTTGATGCTTGCAATATGCCTACTTGCTGTTTTGGACAGATTGTTGCTATAACTTGTATAGTGCGTATGTGTTGCACCGTTGCTCCGTTTTGAGTGTGCTCTATATGAAACTTGCTTGATTTTGCATGTAGCTTCATATTATCATGTTGCATCCTTGTTTTGGTGAGTTTGTTTGATGTTTGTATGCATTTTTCATCAATGCCATGTTTAACTTGCTTTGCTCATATCTTCTAGGCCGTACCTCCAAATCTAATGAACTTTATATGTAACTAGACTAGAATCTCGTGTAGATCATCTTGGTGCATCTTAACTTGCTGTTTAACAACTTGAACATAAGGTTTATTCAGATGTTGACCAATTTCTAAATTTGCATATGAGGACATACCGGAATTGTTATATGTTGTTCCCGGCCTCATTTAAACTTGCCTTGATGTGTTGCTCTTGTATGCATCTTCTCTTGCCATGAGTAGCTTCATGTAGTCTTGTCTTGCATCATGCTTGTTTGTGCATCATGTCATGTTTATGTGTGGTGTGTTTACCATGTTCTTTGCTTCTTCTCGATAGTTCCCGCTTTCGTTGCGATCGTGAGGATTCGTTCGTCTACACTTGGTTCATCTTCGTGGCGTCATCCTCTTCATGGACTCGTTCTTCTTCCTTGCGGGATTTCAGGCAAGATGACCGCTACCCTGGATATCACTACTATCATTGCTATGCTAGTTGCTTCGTTCTATCGCTATGCTGCGTTACCTATCTTTTGCTCATCAAGCCTCCCAAATTGCCATGAACCTCTAACCTTTGACACCCTTCCTAGCAAACCAGTGCTTGGCTATGTTACCGCTTTGCTCAGCCCCTCTTATAGCGTTGTTAGTTGCAGGTGAAGTTGAAGATTGCTCCATGATGGACAGGTTTATGTTGGGATATCACAATATCTCTTATTTAATTAATGCATCTATATATTTGGTAAAGGGTGGAAGGCTCGGCCTTATGCCTGGTGTTTTGTTCCACATTTGCCGCCCTAGTTTCCGTCATACCGGCGTTATGTTCCCGGATTTTGCGTTCCTTACACGGTTGGGTGATTTATGGGACCCCCTTGACAGTTCGCTTTGGATAAAACTCCTCCAGCAAGTCCCAACCTTGGTTTTACCATTTGCCTCACCACCACCTACTTTTCCCTTGGGAGTCGCTCTCTCGAGGGTCATCTTTATTTTAGCCCCCTCCCCCCCCCCCGGCCAGTGCTTGTCTAAGTGTTGGTCCGAACCGAGCCGCCTGCGGGGCCCCCTCGGGGAAACTTGAGGTCTGGTTTTACTCGTAGCCTGTCTCATCCGGTGTTGCCCTGAGAACGAGATATGTGCAGCTCCTATCGGGATTGTCGGTGCATCGGGCGGTCTTGCTGGTCTTGTTTTACCATTGTCAAAATGTCTTGTAAACCGGGATTCCGAGTCTGATCGGGTCTTCCTGGGAGAAGGAATATCCTTTATTGATCGCGAGAGCTTATCATGGGCTAAGTTGGGACACCCCTGCAGGGTTTAAACTTTCGAAAGTCGTGCCCACAGTTATGGGCAGATGGGAATTTGTTAATGTCCGGTTGTAGATAACTTGACACTAGATCCGAATTAAAACGCATCAACCGTGTGTGTAGCCATGATGGTCTCTTTTCGGCGGAGTCCGGGAAGTGAACACGGTTTCTGGGTTATGTTTGACGTAAGTAGGTGTTCAGGATCACCTCTTGATCATTGCTAGCTTCACGACCGTTCCTTTGCTTCTCTTCTCGCTCTTATTTGCGTATGCTAGCCACCATACTATGCTTAGTCGCTGCTGCAACCTCACCACTTTACCCCTTCCTTTCCCTTTAAGCTTTGCTAGTCTTGATACCCATGGTAATGGGATTAATGAGTCCTCGTGGCTCACAGATTACTACAACAACAGTTGCAGGTACAGGTTATGCGATGATCATGACGCGAGAGCCATGTTGCTTGTTTTGGAGTTCTTCTTCTGCTTCTTCTTCGATCAAGGGATAGGTTCCAGGTCGGCAGCCTGGGTTAGCAGGGTGGATGTCGTTTGAGCTTCTGTTTGTGTTTCATCCATAGTCGGATGGTGCTCTTATGTATGATGGTGTTGTATTCGTGTGACATTGTTTGCCTTATGTATGTATCCCCATCTATTATGTAATGTTGATGTAATGATATCCACCTTGCAAAAGCGCTTCAATATGCGGGTCTATCCTTGGTGGGACCTTCGAGTTCCTTTTGGATAGGGTTGCATGTTGGGCGTGACACCCTGCCCCTCCTTATATAAGTTAGAGGGGCGGGTTACATGTGGAGTCCTAGTAGGACTAGGACTAGTCTATACTTTCTTACAAGTTGAATACAAGTCCGGGTCTTGCTTTCTTTCTCTTAAGCCGGCCTACCATAACATAAGCCGGCCTTCTGGGCCTTGAGCCTCTTGGGCCCCTGGGTCTTGTCGCTCCTCTGATCCGCTTGCCAGGTCACCCATAAGTCGCCAGGCTCGAGCGGGTCACTTAGTGAGTCGTCCAGTCAGGGCGGGTCATAAGTGAGCCACCAAGTCCGGTCGGGTTATACATCCGGTCGGGTCATACCGCGGGGTATATCCCCGACATCGACCGCATGTATGATCAAGGTTTCTGCTGCATGCCCCATCTTCTATAGCACAAACTATCCTTATTGGAAGAACAAGATGTGCATGCATCTTGAGGCAATTGGCAACAACCTCTAGTTTGTCGTTGAGAACGGTGTTCCCACTGTTGCTTCTAGAATCAATGCTACTGATGTGAAGAGATTCAAGCAACTCGACTCACAAGTGAAGAACATCATATGTGGACATCTCAACAAAGGGTTGTATGTAAGAGTAAGTGCACTGGAAACATCAAAGCTGATCTGGGATAGGCTCTCCAAGGTTAATGAGGGACTTTCCACTCAACGCGACTCTTGAGTTGATGTGCTTTGCAATCTCTTCAACTGCTTCAAGAGGCTTGATAATGAAAATGTTCAACCAAATTTCAATTGCCTCACTGATATCTCCAATGAGCTACAAGCACTAGGTGTTGCTGACATCACCGACAATGAGGTGGTGAAGAAATTGCTGAGATCTCTCAACAACTCCTTTTACACCCTTGCCTTGATGATTCAAGAGCGTCCTGATTACAAGTCACTTGATCCTGCTGATATTCTTGAGAGACTCAGTACTCATGAATCCTAGCTATGGATGACCTCGCACTCTGAAGGCAAAGGCTGAAGCAAAGGCAATTTCTTCATCTAAAGAAGAAGAAGAAGTGTTTGAATGCAGTACTGATGATGCTCAGGAAATTGGCAGAGAACTGGTTATGCTTGTGAGGAAGTTCCAGAAGTTCTCTAAAAGGAACTGCTTTGGAAAGTCTTCAAAGTATGATTTGAAGAACACTAAAGCTTCTTCTCGTGACTACGACAAAAGAACTTTCCACAAATGCAAGAATCTAGGCCATTACATTGCTGATTGTCCCCTCTAGAAAAAAGGGTCAAAGAAGAAAAGATCTAGCAAGGATGACGACTCTGATGACAAGAAGAACTCGTCAAAATCTTCATCAAAGAAGAAAAGTACCTCTGACAAGGCTCGCACATTCATCAGAAAGGAAATGGATTCAGAGGAAAAATCTGAGGAAGCTGAGGAATCTGACTCTGGGGTTGCTAGCTTGGACCTTGCTACGGAGTTCATCAGCAAGTCCATCTTCGACCATGAAGAAAAAGGTGACTCCACTAACACTGAAGACCGTGATGATGACTTAACTCCCACCTATTTCTTCATGGTAAGAGGTGCCAAGGATGATACTCCAAAAGCTATTAAATGGGTTCTGGACAGTGGCTGCACCAATCACATGACTGGTGAAAGGAATCTCCTCACCAATGCTCCCATTGCTACGTCTCATCTGAAGCATATCATCTACGCCGACCAAGGAAAAAGCAAGGTATTGGGTCTATGTAAGGTTGCTATCTCAAAGGATCGACACATGGAAAAAGTGATGCTTGTCGAGTCCCTAGGATACAACCTCATGTCTGTCTCAGTGCTTTGTTATTTTGATATGATTGTCATGTTTGACAAATATAGATGCATTATGCTAATGGAATCTAACAAGTCCAAAGTCTTCGAAGGATTTAGGAGAGTTGGTTTGTATATTGTAGATTTCTCGTTAGGTCCTCAACCGGCCACGTGTCTTCTGGCAAAAGCTTCACAATGCTGGCTATGGTATCGACGACTTGGACACTAGCATGAGGAATTTGAGCACACTCGTCAAGAATAAGCACATCATTGGCGTCAAGGGCATCAAATTCATCAAAGATCACCTTTGTGGTGCTTGTGAAGTTGGAAAGATGACCAGATCCAAGCACTCCGCGAAGACAATCATGACCACCACTCATCCCATAGAATTACTTCATATGGATCTCTTTTGTCCTTCTCATTGTGCCACACTAACCAATGCAGCATCACTTTATGGATTCATCATAGTTGATGATTATTCGCATTACACCTGGGTGCATATCATTACCTTCAAGACTGAAGTATAGAGCATCTTCATACGGTTCGCTAATCGTGCCATGACGAATTATGGCATCAAGATCAAGCATATCAGAAGCGACAACGGCACCGAGTTCAAGAACGCAGGCCTTGATGACTATCTTGATGAACTTGGTATTACTCATGAGCTATCTGCTCCTTATACTCAGTAGAATGGAATTGTTGAACGCAAGAATAGGACACTCATTAAGATGGCCCGCACTATGCTTGATGAATACAAGACACCTCGTCGATGGTGGCCAGAAGCAATTTATGCTATCTGTCACATCATCAATCGTGTATATCTTCACAAATTCCTCAAGAAGACTTCATATGAGCTCCTCACTGATAAGAAGCCCAATGTAAGTTATTTCAAAGTCTTTGGTGCAAAATGCTGGATTAGAGATTCACATCACAATTCCAAATTTCACCGAAAGCACATGAGGATTTTATGCTTGGTTAAGGAAAGGACTCGCATGCTTGCAGAGTCTTCAACACCTACCACAATAAGGTTGATAAAACTGTGGATGTCCGGTTCGATGAAACTAACGGCTTGCAAAGAGAGCACCTGCCTCTTATGCTAGATGAAGTGCCTCCTGAGGAATCTATCAACCTGATGGACACTGGTGAAATAGTGCCCGGTGAAGAAATAGCTGAAGAGGAAGTAATCATTTCCCGTCATGAAGAAACTGCTACTCCTGAAGAAAATGACCTCGAGGAAACTGCTCAATCTCAACAAGGCCCTCGTCCAACTCATCCGCGAGTGACGAATGAAGTACAGATTGAGAAGATACTTGACAACATCAATCCACCTGGTCCCCTCACTCACTCAAGAGCTTCACATTTAGCTAACTTTTGTGGGAATTTTGCATTTGTCTCTATCACAGAGCCCACCAAAGTTGATGAAGCATTTCTGGAGCCTGAGTGAATTCAAGCCATGCAAGAAGAATTGCAACAATTCAAGCTCAACAATGTGTGGAAACTCATGAATCATCCTGATCCACGCAAGCACAATATCATCGGCACTAAGTGGATCTACCGCAACAAGCAAGATCAAAATAGCCAATGCAAGTGGTAAGAAATAAGGCCCGTCTTGTAGCACAACGCTACACATAGGTTGAGGGTATTGATTTCGGTGAAACTTTTGCACCTATTGCTAGGCTTGAAGCTATTCTTATATTGCTTTCATATGCTAACCATCACAATATTCTCCTATATCAAATGGATATGAAAAGTGCATTCCTCAACGGTAAGCTTGAGGAAGAAGTATATGTTGCTCAACCACCAAGATTTGAGGATCCAAAGCATCCTAACAAAGTCTTCCGATTAAAGAAGTCTCTCTATGGCCTCAAGAAAGTCCCGCGGGCTTGGTATAATACTCTGAAGAAATTCCTGAAGAAAAAGGGTTTCAAACCCGGTTCACTTGAACCTACTCTTTTCACTAAGTCTTATGATGGTGAACTGTTCGTATGCCAAATATTTTTTGATGATATTATCTTTGGTTGCACTAAAAGGCGTTTTAGTGATGAATTTGCATATATGATGCATGAAGAATATCAGATGTCTATCATGGGAGAATTGAAATTCTTCCTTAGTCTTCAAATTCGCCAACAACCCAATGGTATCTTCATTTCTCAAGAGAAATACCTCAAAGATTGCCTGAAGAAATTCGGCATGCAAGATTGCAAAGGCCTCAAAATTCCAAGGCCTACTAATGGTCAACTTCGCATTGACGAATATGGTAAAGCTTTCATTCAGAAGGTATATCGTTCCATCATTTGTTCGCATCTTTACCTATGTGCATCTAGGCCATATATTATGCTTAGTGTTTGCATGTGTGCCCGATTTCAAACAACACCGAAAGAATCACACCACCAGGCTGTGAAACGAATTCTTCTATATTTCGCTCACACACCAACGCTTGGATTATGGTATCCCAAGGGCTCATCTTTTGATCTAGCTGGATTTTCTGATTCTGATTACGCTGGAGATCGTGTGGATCGCAAGTCTACATTAGGCACATGCCATCTCCTTGGACGATCTCTTGTTTGTTGGTCCTAAAAGAAGCAGACTAACATGGCACTTTCCATAGCTGAGGCTGAATACATTGCCGATTGTGCCTATTGCCCATAGTTGCTACGGATGAAGCAACCTCAAGGACTATGGCATCAACGTGAAGAAAGTCCCTCTCTTCTATGACAACGAGAGTGATATCAAGATTGCCCACAACCCAGTGCAACTTTCAAAGACGAAGCATATTCAGATTCGTCACCATTTTCGTCATGATCATGTGCTAAAGGGAGACATTGTCATCGACCATGTGAATACTGAAGACCAGCTTGCCGATATCTTCACTAAGCCCTTAGATGAAAGAGGTTCTACAAGTTGCCGTGTGAGCTAAACATCTTAGAATCTTTGAATGTCCTCTGAAGTGGACACACATCCTAACACTTATGCATTTTTGATGAACTTGATGCACAACACACGAAGTAACTTAATGAAGACTAACCCTCTAAGTGTGAAGAAATAAATGAAGAACTTGACTCTCAGAATCCTACGATAATTGTACGTGGTGTCTGAAGTCATCACAGTTCTTATACGGTGAGTAAAGCCACCACCTCTTTATGACATTCTTCAAATTTGAGTTTTGCGTCATTTGCAATTTCATCAAACTTTTCAAATTCGTCATTTGAGGTTATTCTTCACTTCTTGTTATTTTTGTTTTTATTGGATCTCTTTATTTCCTCAACAGCATCCACATATTGCTAATTCTTCAATTTGATTTCTTCGTCTATGTGGATGTGACCGGACCTACTCCCCTCTATGCTAAGCTCAACCCACTCTATTCACAATTTCTTCATGTGTGTTCTACTTGACACTGTTCGAAGTCTTCACTGCGTCCTTGATAGGTGAAGAAATATCAAACACATTTTATAAAAAACTCCCAAATATATTTTTTTCTGGTGGTTGCCATAGTAACTTCATTCCGTGCTTCACACACATGGATAAGTGCGAAAATGCATGTGTGACATGTGTCACTAAGATGTTAATGGTCATGGGCTTATCGTCCAAAAGTTTCGGACCCCTTAGTTTTCAGTGCGGTTATAAACAGCCTTGACCCTATCAATGTTATTTCACTTTGCCTCCCAGCTCTTGTTGCTCTTAGTCCTCAAACCCTAGCGTTGCCGCTAGATCTCATCGCCACCGGAGAAGAATAGCTTCACTGCCTCAACTTCTTTGTTGACGTACTCCCGCTGGACGCGGATTTCTTCACCTCCGCCGCCGCCATAGACGTCTTTCGTCGCCAAGTTAGGGCATAGAAGATCTGAGCTGACGATTTCCATCGCCTCTTCATCCAGATCGTCGAGTTAATCTCTGGGGTAAATAAATGCTTATTTACTGCACCGCTTTGATCTTCACTCTACCCAAAAATATTTAAGTGTTGTTTTACCCCTCTTTCAATTCTTAAGCACTTCCTTTTGACCAGTCTTGTGTATTTCATCATAGTCATACTTAACAACAAGATTCCTCAATTGCACAATTGCTTCAATATGTACAACTCTGGAACCTAAGTCAAGAACACTTGATGAAATTCTTCAAGACGATAAGGGTCAATTTCCTCAACTAGTTTATTTTGAAAATCTCTGAGAATACATGTGACTCTTCCCTATTTTCTCGGAACTATACTCTGTTCACAGGTACAAATGTTTGTCAACAAATCTCTAATTTCACATCAAATTAATTCATTTGCAGCATAGCTGGTGGAAAAACTTCAAACTTCATCAGAGTCCTCACAAGTTCAAAAACCTCAGTTGAAGAAAATGGTTGAAGGAAAGAGGCCACATAAATGTGGCAAAAGGAAAGAAGAACTGACAACTTTTGAGATCCCTGGCAACTTGAATGCAGGGTACTGCACGCCTGACGAGAATGTTCATGGCCCAGAAACTGACAAGCAGCGCAAGACTCGTATGCAAAGGATAAAATGCAGATGATCATATGAGTGGAGAGCTTGCAGATATGTCACTCCCAAGTACATGAAGGAATTCGCTGTTAAGCCTCCTTGCAAAAGACTACCGTTGCTGAAGGTCAACATGCTGATCCCTCAAGTATCAGAAGTGTCGGGGATATACCCCCGCGGTATGACCTGAACGGAAATATGACCCGACCAGACTTGGAGACTCACCAAAGACCCGGTTGATACTTGGTGACTCACTGAAGACCCGCCCAAACCTCGACGACTCATTAGTAACCCGGCGGGCGGGTCAGACAATCGACAAGACCCCAATGGCCCAGAAGGCGGTTAGTGGGAAGGTCGGCTTATGTTATGGTGGGCCGGCTTAAGAGGAAAGAATAAGGAATATTCCCTTACAAAGGAAGCAAGACACAGACTTGTATCTGGCTTGTAATAGAAGATAGACTAGTCCTACTAGGACTCCACATGTAACCCGCCCCTCCAACTTATATAAGGAGGGACAGGGCACCCTAAGAGGGACAAGTTTCACGAGTTGGACAAGTTAGGGTTAGACAGACAAGTCTATAGCTCTCGAGATAGAGCACCCTTGTAATCGTGATCATCATCATCAATATCAATGAAGCAGGATGTAGGCTTTTACCTCCACCGTGAGGGGCCGAACCTGGATAAAAAAAAACCGCATCTCTCGTCCCACTCAACCCCTCTCAAGTTACCACATAGATGCGTTGGCCTCATGATTAAGTCCTCACACTAGGACACCTGCGGTGACAAATCCACGACAAGAAGGGGTGAAGATTTCCCCGAAGAATGGGCAAAGCATCAAGCAAAATTGGCAAAACAGGCTAAGAAAGTTGTTGATGAATTTAACAGAGCCACAAAGGCTTCAGCTGTAGCAAGTGGCAGTGGTTGTGCTAGTGCTCCAAAGAAGACTATGCAAAAGAATCCTGCACACAAGCCCAAGCCATCTGATCCAATGCCCTCAGTGTCCAAGCCTAAAGCTTCAAAGGCTGCAGCTTCCAAGATTTCAAAATCTTCAATGCCTCCTCCTGCTTCAAGTTCTTCAATGGCCGCAGCTAGAACTTCAACATCGATTGTGCTCGCATCTTGTCAGCGCGCTGATGGCTTCCCAATAGCCTCAATTGCTGCAGCCACTGCCTCAGCTAGTGGGCACCCAACTACCTCAACGCCCAAACTAAAGCAAAAAAGCAACTGCTGGCTATGGAACTAGGCCAAGTCCCAAGAGTAAGACTGTAGTGCCTCAAGTTGACGAACATGGGCTAGCCGACGAAGATGAGCTTGCAGAGTTCCTTAGAAGAAAGTAAGAGAAAGCTGCTATTGCCAAGAATTCTTCAGTTCCAATGTTGCTGGACCCGAAGAAATTGCTTGATTTCATTGACATCTGGTGCAAAAACCCAGAAACGCCTCTTGATGACCTCAATTTACAACCTGGTCCAGGCCACGTGATTTCTTCATTCATCTTGAATGAGAAGTACAAGAGTGCATAGGAAAAACTCATGCATAAATAAAAAGTGCAAACGGAGAAGGAATTGAGGAAGAACATGTTGTCCATATCCCCTCAACAGCTTGTGACGTTACAGTCTGTACATCAACTGTCTGAAGAATATGAGAGACATGCTAGTCATTGTTGTGGTGTAAAAGAGAGATTCATTGATGCCTCAACAAAGTAGTCGAAGATCAGAACAATAGAGAAGCCGCCAAGTTTGGCACAGTACCACCGTCAAGTTCCTCAGCTCCACCCCCAAATGCACAGGCCAGTGAGACTACACCTTCAATTGCATAAGAGACTGCCAGGGCAACTGAAGAAGTTGCACCTGATGAAAGTGAAAGGGCAACGGATAATGTTGCGCGTGAAGAAATTCCCTGTGTGACTGCATCAGTCACGCCTGATGAAAATGCTCCAACTTGTTCCTCAGTAGGAGCTCCACCAACCACGACTTCATATTTGAAGCTTATCACCCTTCCTTTTGCATCAGAAGTGAAGAAGACCAAGGTTGTTGAGCGAGAAGGAAAGAAGATAAAGGCGTCAGCTCTGCATGTGCCTTAATATGTGAAGAAATTGAAGATGGCTACATTGTCTTCAATTGTCATTCCAATTGATGCTATAATAATCTCATCAGTGCCCCCTGCTTGTAATCTAGACAATGAAGATACCCATTCTGCTACTACCATAGACCAAATGGATGAAGAGATTGAGGTTGATACTAATGTATCAATGCCTCAAGATATTGCTCAAAGTCCTCAGCGAAATCCACTGATTGAAGATCATAATGAAGAAGTGGATATTGATGGCGAAACAACCCCTCCAATCCATGACAAATATTGGGAAGCAGCTCACCCAAATTCTCCCCTCACCACTCCCCTCACTCAAGAGCCTCAGTCGCATGTGCACTAAACAAATACATGATGGCTCTGATGAACGACAACCATCGCTCCAGAACATTTCTGAAGGAATCCCAGCTCCAGCAGCTGATGAAATTGCTCAAGATGATCAAATTGTTGATGTCATCAATGCAACACCTCCTCCTGCAGATTCCATCCCCTCAGCAGACACTTATACTTTACCAACAACCACTCCTGGCGAAGTTGCAAAATCACTTGCAATCACTGATCTAGATGATTCAACTCGCTCTCCTAGGCCTATCTTTGATGTGAGGAAAAATAGGTGGAGTCTTCAACCTATCCCCGTGATGCCAAATATTGGCAAAGGCCTCAAACTGCCAGAGTTTGATAGTGCCAAATTCTTCGAAGAGAAGAATTTCTTCATTGGCGAGTCACCCTATGACTCTGCCAAACTCAGGCATTTGAGGTTTTGTACAAGAATGCAGATGAACTACTATGCCTCACTGCTATTTGACAAGAACAAAGTATTCTTGCATCGCCATATTCCTGATGTGGATATGGAGTAAATTCCCTATTTCTGGCCAATTCTGGTTGTTCTTCATGATGTCAGGCTACTCAACTTCTACACTAACGTCTGTGATTGGAATGAAGAACTCATTCTTCCATTCTATGCAATTGTACACTTCTATGGCAACGCTGATGAGATTGCAACTTAGGCTCTGGACTGTATGAGTGAAGACACTCACTACAAAGCATCGATTGATGAATTACTTCGTGCTCTTCCAGTTGATCCACCCCAAGAAGGTGCAAAGAAAATTTATGAAGAACCTAAGCTACCCAACAATATGATGCAAGTGCTGATGAAGCCAATGGCTGAAGGAAATGCTCCACAAACAACCTTCTTAGTGAAGGATTTGCTGTATGTGCTGAAGACTGTCTATCGCATTCTGGCAAAGACCCTCAGCCCGATCAAAGGCCACAATTCCAACACTAAAGAAGTTGTGGGAGTTATGAAGAACTTGTTGTTCCACATCATTCATGGGACTCCCATCAACATTCATGATTTCTTCCCGAGGACTTTGGTCACTGTGGCACAGTCTCCTTTTGAATTGAAGCCATATGCACCATGGATTATGAGATTCATCAGATCCCGTTCTTCAATCCACTACAAGGCAGATCATCCAAATCACCTGAGCTATTTGCCCGAAGTCAAAATTCTTCAAAGCACCCTGTCCACTGTACCTGGAAAAGGCAAGAGCATCATTGATGAAGGAATTTGTTGCCTCGATGGAGAATTTCATCAGCCTATCTCCAGCTCCATAGCTGATGAATCTACTAGCCAGAATACTGCCGCAAAAGCTTCAAGGTCATCCTCTTCACCTAAAGCACCACGTGCCATGACAGACCATGAGTTGCTTATTAGTTTTCATCAGAAACTTGACAAGAATCATCGCAGGGTTAAGCGTCAGTTTGCTCCTGTTCAAGCCAGTATGACTGTGACGCATAACACAGTGTGCAAAAACCGCTACTATCTGCATGAAATCTTTGACAGATCATGGGCCATCCTCTCACACCTCAAATCAAGTGAAGAACTTCCTGCCATGGAATTTCAAATGAACTTTGACTAGGCTGAACTGCCAAGGAAGAAGTTCAAGAAAACTCAAGTTCCTTCTCTCATGCAGTGCTCAGATTCTTCATCACGCTCAAGTGAAAAAAATGAAGTTGTTGAACACACTGCTGCTAGTCCTTCTGCACCGCGCGACCCCAACAATGCTGGCGCTCCCTCGACCTATCCATGATGATTTTCTTCAGGGGTGCTAGTCCTCAGTTAACTCACCTTTTGGTCATTTGACAAATGGGAAGAAGTCTGGGTTAGTCTTCAAGCGGAACATATGGGCTATTTTTGCTTAAGTTGCAACTCGTGAACTTTATTGGTTTTGCTCTTTGATGAGTTGTAACTTAATAATTGTTGGTCATCTGACTCTTTTGCTACATTCCACGCGCATGCTCTAATCTTAAATATATCTGCTCATGCATGCACAATTTCGTCAGACACCAATTTTCATCGTGCACTCATATTCTTCAAATATCTTATGATCATGCATGATTGGATTCAAAGGTATAGGGGAGATCTCCACAATTTCAACATGCCATGTGCATTTGCAATCCAAAGCAAATTCCTCATATGCAGATCTTCAGGGGGAGTTCCTCAATATCTGGTAACCAATTTATTCAAACTCTGTACCTACACTTCAATTATGTTTATTCCCATTGAAACCTAACCAATTTGTCATGAATCACAAAAGGGGGAGATTATAAGTGCCCACTTAGTGGTTTTGGAGTATTGAAGACAAAGGTTGACAAACTAATGTGTTTGTGAGTATACACATGTAATATAGTCCCTAAAGATTTGGTTTAACATATGGAAGACGACCCCTAAAAATGGATTTCTTCAAGTGAAGAATTTGATGATGAAATTCGTACAACCTTTGAAGAAATTGATGTGAAGACTTTGAAGCTTGAAGACTTATGTTTTCGTAGTTTCTTTTCTTCTTATTTGAGTCATAGGAAAACCGTATTGTTAAAGGGGGTCTAGGTGAAACATATTTCACATTTCCAAAGTGATGCTCAAACCTACTCAAACCTATACACACAAAAGCGGCTTTGAGTGAAGCCTTTGGAAATCCCCGGAATAGAGGACACATTTGCTAGTGATAGTGACGAAGTTCATCTGGTCACTGACGAATTTGGTCACGATGAGGAGTTAGGAGTTTGCCAGTGCGATCTGCCTACAAGTGAGGAAATTGAGTGCCCCGATGAATTTGAGAATTCAAATTCCGACCGTTGTTGCGTCGCGTGCTAGCGGTCGAGTGGACCCTTATCCTGACAACAGTCGAATTAGAGAAGGGAATTTATGACAATTCATCTCGGGTTGCTCCCTGTCTATAAATAGCCGCCCCCACAACCACTTGCCAGTCGGCTGCTCTGGGAGAACTTGACACTTGGTCATTTGAGAGCAACCGATCCTTTGACGACTTTGAGTGAATCCTAAGTGAGGAAAAACTCAGAGCCAAAGTGATTCATCATCACTGAAGAGATTGATGTGTGTGATCCAATGACTGTTACCTTTGAAGACTGTCATTCTTCTAGACGGTTAGGCGTCATGTTCTGAGTACACCAAGAGTCATTGTGGTGTGCCGGTGAACAAGTCTATGAAGGTTTTGGAAGTCTACCTTGAAGACTTACCACGAGTGATTGGACAAGGTCTGTGGGCCTTCAAGAGGAATATGGTGAGGACCAGGTGTCCTCTGAGTTGCGACTCATCCGCCTCAACCAGACATACAGTTGATGCAGCAACTGGAACTGGTCTGCCAAATTGCATTGTCTTCACTGAGCTAACCTGGTTAAAAATTCCTCACCCTCTCTTACATTATTCCGCTGTTGAAGAATTCGTGATCTATGTTCTGACGAATTTAAACTGAAGAATTTCATCACGACTTTCATTTCCTCAGTTCATAATCCTCATGTTTGTATGACTGTATGATTGCATGTTCTTCACTCTTATGTATCCTGATTGCATGTACTATGATTTTGTGATGACTTAGTTTCCCTTGCGTTTCTATTTGATTCACTCTGATTTTCATCAAATTCTTCAGATTTTGACAAATTTCTAAAAATCTCCCATTCACCCCCTCTAGGAGATAACCTGCGCTTTCACTTGTTAATGGATTCTTTTTGAGGAGCACATGGTCGATGAATTCTGTAACCACAACTTTCTGTAATTTAATTTTATCCTTTGTTATTTTTAGTTTCAATAAAGTTTAAATAAACTAGAGTATCATGTTTTTCTGAGTTTTCTATGCAATGAAATGACCGAAAAATAAGTGTTCAGAATGTCCTAAAAATTTAGCATAATTTATTACTGAATAAAAGGAAAAAACTTGGCGCTGGACACACCCCATGGGGGGTGCACCTGCTGACCACAAGGCAGTGGGGTCAGCGTGCACCCACATGCTTGTGGGGCCCACAGGCACCCACTTACTTGGTGCCGATGCCCTCAGTCTTCTTCCACCTCCAGAGAAATTTGTTCTTGCTTCCTTGCTCGAGTTCTTGCTCATACATGCACAATTTTGGATCTCTTTTCTTGGGGCCCCATTTTCAAAACCTTTCAGAGGAATTGCTCCTTGGTATGTGACTCCTCCAATGGTTCAATTAGTTTTTGTTCCAGTGGTTTATTCCTCTACTATTGGTCATCATGAATATGAGCTTGCATGTTTGATTTGCTTGGTTCTAAGTAGTTTTGATGCATGATATAGCCAATAGGCACTTATGGGAGTAGTTGTTATCAATTGTGTTAAATTTTATTCACTTCTTATGCATTGCCTAAAAACTTCAGAAAAAGAGAAATTTTTAAGAGGATATTCATGAGGGGCTCCTCAAGCCGCGGTTCTGAGGGAATTTTGAGGGAAGCACCTAGGTACAATGTTCCTCGTAATGTCGATGTACGGCCATGCGAGTGGCCATGCAACACCTTCATGGTAGGACCTGGTTTCCAACATGATTCCGAATAACTTGTGGAGAACACAGGGTTGACAGCCTTCATCACAGATAAATGTGATCAATATCATCTCCTCACAAATATTTTCATGCAAACTTTCATATTCTTGAGTAGACAACATATGCCTAGTGTGTCATTCCATCTTTACGATCATCCATTTGAAATATCTTTTGTTGAATTCCGTAATGATTGCATGATTCTTGACGAGGGTGATATAAGTGAGGCTAAACCCAGTGAGTTTGAGGGATTCCTACAAACTATTACTATGGTAGAAACTAGAGGAGTTTCTCACACTAGAGCCACTAGTTTGCATTTTCCCATCGTGTGTCACTTTGCCTTATTCATAGGGAAATGTTCAACTACAAGGTAGGAGGGTGGTACACTAAGTGCCTCTGACCTCGCTATTTTACGTAGTGCACTTTTTGGTGGTAGAGTCCATTGTTTGGGAGCTATTATTACACACCGTTTGCATATTAACAGGTCTAAGGGTCATGGTGGTGTTTATGCTACACGTCTCGCTAGACATCTTAATGTTGCTATTAGAATAGGTGAGGATCTTTTTCTGCACGATAGTTATTTAGACTATGAGTCCATGAGGTTCCATGGCTATTGACAGAGCTATTCCAACTCACTATTATAGGTATAACTTCATATTTAGCAAGGATACACGTAAGGTTATTATGTTAACTGCTTCTGCTTTGTTTGATGCTGATGCCAGGGAGATATATAATATCATGCCAGAGGACATCATTGCCTACGAGAACGCACTGTTGCTGCAGAGAACAAGTTTCAACCTTGGGATGCTCAGGTTCCTCAGCAGACCTAGTTCGCACCTGGACCCGAGGGATTCTTTCAGTGGGAGTAATCCAAGTTACACTAAAAGCCTATGCTTGGGGGAATGTGTATTCTCAACGACATTTCGTTTGTGTTATCACACTCACAACACTTGTTGATGTTCATCGTTTTATTTGTATATCCATGTTTCGCATTTATTCATTTTCCTTTCTATGTTTGTAAAACTTTGAAAATTCCAAAAATATTTCTCGCTTACTTTTTATTTCCTCTCCTTAGTTGCTAGTTTGTTGCATTAAAAGAAAAATCTAAAAAGATTTCTCATCACTTCTCTTGTTGTTTGTTGGAAGTTTTTCGGTGTAAATATCTTCTCACTTTTTTTGCTTTCTTCAGAAAACTTATTTGAACTCTTCTTGTTTGCTAAAAATTTCAGAAAAGAACAAAAAAAGATTTCCCTAGTTTCTCTTGGTTCTTTTTGCTCTTTTCTTCTTTGTTGTTTCTTTGAATTTTCTTGCGTCTCTTCGAGTCGTGCTTTCAAAAAGGAGAAGGCATCAAAATTAATTTCCAATTGGCTCTTATGTGCTTTCTTATTGTTCTAATGAAATACCAAACATCTCTTTGTCTTTTCCTGTGTATATAGTCCTTTGCAGATTTCAGCTTATTCCAGGGCACACTTGCACTATGTTATATTTTCACATCATTTAATCGTGCAAGTGAAAGGCAATAATGAAGATGATTTGATGAAGTGATCGTGGTAAAGGAAAGCTGGTATGAACTCTACTTGTTTTTTGTAAATATGTTTACCATAGTAATCTTGATTCAGCTTGTCATGGGTAAACGTGTGTATGATGATGATTAGATTTTATAGTTGTTCATGCCATGCTTAAGTAGCTAGAAGTGGATAGTATGTTATCTTGTGTGTCAACATGCATTAAAATGATGATGATGTGGTATGTTAGGATGGTGTCCTCCTCTGAAGAATTCGAGTGGTTTGACACGGCACATGTTCACACATGTAATTGGTTCAAACCCAATATTTCCTCCATGATATGTTCATAGTGTTTATATCCTCATCATGCTCTTGCTCAATGTTGGTTATTCAGAATTCATAATTATGACCGTTGTTGCTCTCTAGTTGTTCGCTTGTCAAATCTATTGCTAGCCTTCAGTATTAAGTGGAAATATTGCTTGTGCATCCAAAATCCTGAAACCAAGCCATGTCATAAGAATCCACCATATCTACGTATATACGGTATTACCCCGTCATTCCAAGTAAATTTGCATGTGCCACTTCTAAATCTTCAAATGAACATCCATTTTGTGTACCCGTACTGCTCATGAAGCGATGGGGTAGTCAATATCTTCCATGCTATGTGTGCTTTACTCGCCGACGATAGTTTATTCACTCATCAAATTTGAGGGAGGCTAGTTACAGGGATGCCCAGTCCCAAACTATTTATAAAATCACTCCCCCGACAGTTGATTGTTGGCGGGCACCCGTGGATTCGGCTAGCAATGGTTTGTGTTAGTATGGTGGAAGGGGAGAAAAAACTTTTTGCATGGGAACCGCCATTAACGTGTTTAGCATGGAAGATATTGAAAACTTTATTGTAAACCATTGACAGGAAAAGTACACCTCTCAAATGCAATTATCTTTGTATTTAGAAATGTGCTCTGCACCACTGCAAATCTCTGCTTCACGCTTCGAAGGGCCCTTCTTTCAATTTTATTGCCGAGTCAACACCTTCTCATTCAAGCGCCTATCCTGAGAGAGCTATTGTCATTTTTAGTGTAACATGCATTTGGTCTAATTAATGTTGGGTGTGAGCATGATTGGATGTCTTCTACCCTAAATTATAATGTTTAGTCGTTGCTTGAACTTCAGAGGTGTTCTGCATTTATGTTTGCGGTCTTAGAAATGTCTAAGGGATACCACACTATCATATTGTATCATGGTTATTTTGACAAAGTGTTGGTATTCAAGATATAGTATTATTGCTCGCTAGTTGATTATGTTATTGACATGAGTGAATATGGATTCTAAGCGTTATCATGCATTTCGCTAGTTCATGATCTTAGCTGAAAACTTGATTGCTAGATAAGCGTATATACAACAACAAGAACAATTAAGTTTGTAAAAGTTTTTCTTTTATCACTTTTAGTTTGTCAACTGAATTGCTTGAGGACAAGCGATGAGTTAAGCCTAGGGGAATTGATATGTCTCCAATGTATCTACTTTTCCAAACACTTTTCCTCTTGTTTTTTACTCTAATTGGCATGATTTGAATGAAACTAACCCGAACTGAAGGTTTATTCAGGAGAACTACCTTGGTGTTATTTTTGTGCAGAAATAAAAGTTCTAGGGATTGGATGAAACTTTACGGATATTTTTTGTGGAATATATAAAAAATACTAGTGCAAAGATCAACCAAGGGGGTTACAAGCAGCCCACAAGGCAGGGGGCGCGCCATGCTGCCTTGTGGGTCCCATGAGCGGCCATCAGACCTAATTCCAAGCCTACATATACCATTTTCCCGAGATGAAAAGATAGAGTGATTCATCGTGTTTTACAATATGAAGCTGTCGCCACCTCTTGTTCTTCATCGGGAGGCGTGATCTGGAGTCCGTGCGAGGCTCCGGGGAGGAGGATTCATCGCCATCGTCATCACCAACCCTTCTCCATCAATAATCTCATGATGCTCGCCGCTGGGAGTGAGTAATTTCTTTGTAGGCATACTGGAGGTAGATGAAGATGGATGGGATTTCCTATGTAATCGTGTCAATTTGGTAGGGTTTGATCCCTAGTATCCACTATGTTCTAATATTGATGTTTCTATGACTTTGCTATGCTTAATACTTATCACTAGGGCCTGAGTGCCATGATTTCATATTTGAACTTATTATGTTTTGATGAATATATTTGAGTCCTTGATGCTATCCCAAAGTTATGTGCACCTATTATTGTTCTGAATCATAGACCACAAGGTGACAATAATTAGGATACTCTTTGGGAATGACTGTAATTTGAGGAGTTCATGTATTCACTATTTGCTAATGCTTTGTTACGGCTCTGTATTAAAAGGAATAATTTAGCTACCTTAGATTCCGTTAAAACCCTTCCGCCATAGGAGCGTAGGATAAAAGTTGTCATGCAAGTTTGTATTGCAGGCACGTATAACTATATATGGAATACATGCCTACATATGATTCATGAATTGGAACTATTATGTATCGCTCTAGGTTGTGACAGCTACATATTGAATTTCATCCAAATATTCATCGCTATTCCATGCCTACGCTTTTATAATATTGTCTTTGTTCAATTTGCTATTATTGTCACTATTCCAATCTGCAAAACTGCAATTATTGCTACTGTTAGTAATAAATTGTTGCAAGGAAGTGACTTCTTAGGTGTGATTGAATTGACAACTAAACTGCTAAGGCTTATAAATATGATTTTCCTCCCCGTGTGTCGAATCAATAAAGTTGGGTGAAATACTACCCACGAAGACTGTTGCGATCCCCTATATTTATGGGTCATCACCCAGCATCCCGCTAAGAAGATCGAGCAACATGGACCTCGTCGGCTCTATTGGGTTGGCCATGTAAGCCGGTCCTTCTATTTTTGGGAAGGTTTCATTCATTTTTCTTCTACCTTTTCTCTATCGATTTTTCCCCTGCCTTATTTTCCTGTTTGCTTGATATTTGTTTTATTTTTTTAATTCATGAATATTTTCAAATTTATGGATATTTTTTGAATTTTGAAAACATGATTTGAATTCTTGAACATTCTCTCAAATTCATAATATATTTCAAAAAATTGAATATTAAATAAAAATCCATGGAGTTTTTTTATATTCGTGAATTTTTTTAAAACTTTGAAAAATAATTGCTCCAATTTTTTTCTATAATCCATGGCCATTTTAAAAATCATGAACAATTATAAAATTCGTGAACATTTTCTATAATTCATTAATAGTTATATCATTTTTCTTAAAGAATTTAGAAAATGATGAACATTTCTGAAATTCATGAATATTTTATATATTTTTTTGTTTTTTTTTGGTAATTCACATAAAACAAAAATTCTTGAATATTTATAATTGTTTTTATAGAACGTCGGTTCCTATAGTGTCATGCGAGACCCATGATTTGACCATACCCTTACAAATAGTCCACTTCGAAGAAAAAATTTGTGATTTTCTAGGCCTCTATTTCTAAGGCGCGTCACAATGGGAGTATCTTAAATAGTATCATGCATGGGATTGTCTCCAAAAAAAGATAGTATCATGCATACCAAAATAAACAATTTTGCTGAGGTGACACATAATTAAATGAGTGAAGAGAGGATTAAGTATCATGATATGATACCATTTCCTATTAAATGATGCACGAGTATGTGTCATGCATGACAATAAATGTGATCACTACATTATGGTATGTCTTGTGTGATGATAAAAGTTGATGAGTTAAACATGAAGTATACCGCTCGCAAATGAAAAGAGTGAAGTATTGGTTTTGCAATATGCTCCTCGCACAATTCAACACATTTTATTTCTTACTTTGAGACAATTCCGCACATAAATGATACAGGAAAAAGGGAAAAAAATAAGGAATGAAGGGAAAAAGGAATGGATTTTTAGCACAACTTGCAAGGCTTTATTGATCAACAATCATTGGGCCATGGGGGTTATGATCGTGGGGGCCAAGACAAACATGGCGACCCTGATCCAAAGACAAAGCATACATAACTAAATTATGATCTTCAACACTTGATCTTCTAAATTCATGAACAAAATTACCAATAGCAAACGAGGATCTTTGAGCTAAAATTTATTGGATAATGGCCTGATATCTTCCTCTTGTCCTTTTTGCAATATCATTGATCACCGTCGAGCAATATGAGGCAATATGCAGTCTCCGAAGAACAAGATCATCAGCAAGAGTGAGGACTTCCATGACAACGCCTCCAGTGTGGCAAGGCAGTGACACCTATGATAACAACAACAGAAGTCCTAAGATACAAACCCGCTTCGTCATGACAAATGGCAGGAACACCCCTGTGGGTTCCCCCTCGTGATGGGAAAAGGAATGGATGCCAATGCAGTGTGACTATGAGATACATGCGGCCCGTTGGCTTCATACTGGCTGAATATATGTGTCTTGGGCGTTTCCTAGGAGTTTTTGGGCTCGTAGATAACAAAGGAGTTCCTATTTTGGAGAAAAGAAGAACATGAGAGTCTCAATCAACAGAGACCTCCTACTTGGCGCCTTTAGCGCCAGCTAGGGGATGTGGCACTCATGCACGAGCTTGGAAGGCCGCGGCCCATAGCGGTCCCACGTTTTGGTCGCCTTGCTCGCTTCGTTCGCCATTGACTATTGACTGAGTTGACTACTGACATGCCATTGACTGTTGATTTTTAAAACTCATGAATTGGAAAAAAAAATGGTCAAAGATTTTTTAAAAAAACTTCATCGGATTTTTTAAAAACTTTGTACTTTGAAAAAGATAGTGAATTAAAAAAAGTTCACGAATTTGAAAAAAGTTCAAGAATTCTAAAAAATATGAAATTGCAAAAAAGGTTCACATTTTTTAATAAAAGTTAGCAATTGTTTTTGAAAAAACATGCATATTTTAAAAACACATCTAGAATTGGGAAATATCACGAATTTGGCAAAAGTTGAAGAATTGAAATGGTTTATAATTTGGAAAAGGTTCACAAAAATGGAAAAAAAATCAAGAATTTTCTAAAAAAGCATGTAAATTGAAAATAAAATCATGGATATGAGAAAATTTAAGCAATTAGAAGAATGGTTCAAATTTAGAAGAAAGTACGAATTTGGCAAAAATAATAAAAATAAGAAAAGGGGAAAAGGAAATGGAAAAGGAGAAGAAATGGGAAAAAATGAGAAAAATTAAACAGAAACCCGTGCTGGGTGAAAACCAAAATAAACAACACAACATTCATGGCAGGGCTAAAAAAACTAGCGAAAAAGAATACCCAATGGAGAGGCCCATGTCGATAGGAAGTGCTATAAACAGGGAGCTCCTATGTGACGGCCTAGGCGCTTCTTGGAGGAACCGACGATCACGTGCGCCCGCTCATGGCCCAGCGCATGTAAAGGGTGAACCACTCCATGGCATTTCACTGGGTCCTCTTCTGGTTGCTCGATCGCATTTTGACCGGTTGTCGATCACTAGTTGACCGGTTAATAATCAACTATTAAAAATAGAGAAAAAGAAAAATCATAAATATTAAAAAAAATCGTGAATCCAATTCACTGATTTTGATAAAATGTTAGCAAACTTCAAAGACAGTTCATGAATTCCGGAAAATCATTAATTTTTCAAAAAATTGACAAAAATTCAAAAGAATAAATCAAGTTTTAAAGAAAATCCATCATTTTGGGGGAAAAAAGCTCATCAAATTTGAAAAATGTTCAATGAATTTGTAAAAAAGTTCTACTGTTTTGATAAAAGATCATTGAATTTCAAAATGTTGATCAATTTCTTAAAAAATCATTAGTTTTGAAACAAGTGCATCAAATATCAAATAAATTTCATCGTTTTGGAAAAAGTTCATCGATTTGAAAAAACTTCTCGCAATTAATAAAAAACAAAAAAGAAAAAAAGAAAACAAGGAAAGAAGAAAACTTTGAAACCCAGGTGGACAACTTATAAAAGAAACCAACCGAAAAGAAGTGGTCCGTCTTTCATTGGGGCCTTAAGCCCCATATAGGAAATGCCTATAACTTGCGCAGAAGGTGCCAAATAGGAAATAAGTAATCGACGGCTGTAGCACTTGTTTTCCTGCTAGCGCTTTTATTTTTACCATGTTTTCGTGCTGGAGCTCACTACCAAATCGCATGGATCGAGGCCCATTAACTTTTGATTTGCTCGATCCACCCACGATCGCTAGCTTCAAGCGAGAGCTCCTAGCCGACGCTCATTAGCGGGAGGTCCTATGCGCCGCATTTTGCGGGGAATAGGGAGCGCGACGCACACAAGAGCCGTGAGGCTGGGCCAGCCCACTAAGAGGCACCGCTAGTCGTTAGCAATTGTAGAAAAACCGGCGTCCCTAGGAATCGAGCATGCTACGTCGCTTGCTCGAGAGCGCTACTAGCCACTAGAATAAATGGCCCCATTAGAACAAACAAACATCACAAACTTATTTAGCAACGTACCATTGCGGGATATTCCCTGTTGGATGTTATTTTTTGTACGTGTACAATAGCATATATATTTTTGAAGAAATGAACACATTTCAGGAAACAAGAGAGAATTTTTGTACGTGAACAAAATTTGAAATTCCAAAAGAGTCTTTGAAAAATACGAACACAATTTGGAATTTGACACAGATTTTGAAAACAATGTGAACATTTTCGAAAAACAACAACAATTTTTTTCATAAAAATGAACAAATTTTGAAACCCCGAACGTATTCAAAAGAATGGATTTTTATTAAGATCCAAAATTTGTATTAAAAAAATGTGTGTTCTACAAAACACAAACACTTTCCAAATTTTTAATCAATTTAATGAAAACTATAACATTTTGAAAAAACAAGAACTTTTTTTGAAAATCATGCAGATTTCTTGAAACGGCAACATTTTTTCAAATTCCAGAACAAAATTTAGAGATGCGAACATATTTTGAAATTCCTGAACAAAATTATAAAAACGAACATTTTGTGAAAATTTTGAAAAATTTATAGAACTGGGACATTCTTTGAAACTCTGGAAAAAAGAAAACCTGAACATTTTTTGCAATTTGCAAACAATATTTTAAGACAGGAAAAAAATGAACGCCCAAATATTTTTTTGAAAAGTTGTGAAAATTGTGGTGAAAAATCTTTTGCAACAATTTTTTGAAACATAAGAACATTTTTTGGAAATCCCAAAGATATTTTGAAGTTATGAAGAATTTTTGAAAAACGACCATTTTTTGAAATTTCAAACATTTTTTAAATGCAATAACGTTTCCCGAAAATAAAGAACAATTTTCTTACATGAACTTAGTTTAGAAAAGAAAAATGACCTGGAAAAAGAAAAATGAAAAATGAAACAGAAAAACAAAAAAGAAGAATAATAAATAAAAACAGAAAAACGAAAAAGAAAGAAACAGCAAAACCGGCAAAAAAAATCAGGAAACCTTCTAGAAAGTTCCCATAACCGGCTGACTAGTTGTGCTTTTATGTGCACTGTCTAAGCAACTGGGCCGGCCCATCGCGTCGTTGTCAATCGCTCGCCTGTGCGAAGTATCGGCAGTTTGACACAAGGCGCGTCAAATAGAATATTCCCTCGTTAGCGTCAATCAGCCGAGCTTTCATGCAGGGCGCTCGATCTGAATGGGCCAGCACATTCGGTTGCGAGCAGCTATTAAACTAGCCAAAAATTGCAGCTTTGTTGAGGGTATGTGTAGCTTACCACTGGAGCTGTCGATTCTTACTGATTATTCGGCCGCACGAGTATTTAAGAACTAAACACTGCGGCAGTTAAAAAAATACGTTGAAAATTTCGGCCATTGGATATTTTGTGACATATGCTGAAAAACTTATAAATACACATTAAACATTTTTATATATGTTGAACAATTTTAAATACAGATTGAAAAGTTTGTGATATATGCTGCACATTTTATAATGCACATTGAAAATTTTCATAATATCCAGTGAACATTTTCTTAAAATGAGATGACCATTTTTATATTACGCGGAGAACTTTTTATATAACACACCAAAAGAGAAGAAAAAACATTAAAAAAGTAAAAGACAAAAGAGAAAAAGAAAAAAACGAAAGGAAAAAGAAACCAAAACGGAACAAAACAAAACAACTGAAAACCGCACAAAACTTGAAAAAAACGGAAGTAAAAATCCACAGAAGAAAAAACGCAAGAAACAGCAAAGGAAGTAGCAGCGAAACAAAGAGCAGCGCGAATTCTGTACATGAGCCGGCCCAAGCGGAGGTCGCCTCAGCGAAGGCACGTCCTTTTGACGCTAACAAGCGACAATTAGGATCTGCCCTTGTAGCTGGCTCGCTCGCTTCCACCCTTTACCGTTGACATTGAATTCACTTTTAAAAAAAAGCATATATCTGAAAACAAATCGTGAATTTCAAAAAGTTTGCAAATTTTTTTAAAAACACATTAGATTACAAAAAATTTAACAAATTAGAAAATAGTTTAAGGATTTAAAAAATCATTCGATTTTGCAAATGTTAACAGATTTGAATAATTTTCATGAATTAAAAAAATCACGAATTCGAAAATTGATCTTCACTTTCCAAAAAGTTCACGAAACTGAAGGGAACACATAAAAGCAAAAAAAGGACAAAAAATAAGACTGAACAAAATCAAATAAAACCAAGTAAAAACGAGAAATAAATATTAAGCAAGAGAGGAAAATACCTGGACCTAGATGGTTCATAAACTACATGGAAGCTTCCTTACACTGAACTTCTACATGGGCCAGCTCATTTGAAACGAAGCACCAGACAACTTTTTTAATAGTAGACTTTTTTTTGTGGTTTAGGAATTTTTAGAATCTTTCCAAAACCAGAAATGTGATATGCGCTATTTTTTTTTGCATGGTAATACGTGTCTCATTCATATCATAAAGAACAAAGTACAAGTCACGTAAAGACCGACATGACAAAACTGAAAAGATAACGGAACATCTCTGAGCTTGACACCAACGCCCGTCACCTGCCTCCGGCACCACCACAATAGCCACCGAAGAAAAGAATGACGAATCACCTCCTGACCCGAGCTCGACGCGGCTCCATCGCTGATATGCAGCTTTACGGACCTCCAAGGTGGCTCACCAAAAGTGAAACCCTTACCGTTGAACGAATCAGACCGAGGCAACACCGCGGACACGCCATCGAACTCCAGATCTAGCAACCCACAACGACTAAAACGCCGAAGAAGGAAACCATATCTGGCATCCACCAACCATGAGCCCAGCACATGCTCCGTCTTCCAGATGTCGTCGATGCAGACCACAATCTGCATCCGCTCCTGGACTACCTCCCAAGCTCCGCGCCGACGCTGGAGCAAACGTCGTCGCAACGGCGGAGCCCGAGGACACATGTCCACCACGAGGATGCCGCCGCCGCCACGCCATCCTTGCTTGAACAGACTGGTTTCCGAATCCATCCCCAACCATAGGACCGATGGCCTCGTCAGGGAAGGATCCGAAGAATCTTTATTCAGCGTTGTCATCGTCGCCGCCGAAGCAAAGACGATGAACAACCTAAAAACCTAGACTATGAGAGAGTAAAAATGATCCACACGCGTGGATCCGGCGACCCCCTTACCACCGACGACCGAGGTCGCCGGTGGAGGGGAGCCGCCGGAGAGCGGTGTTGGAAGATCGGCCTCCCCCTGGCGGCGGCTAGGGTTCCAGCCGACAGGGACCAGAGGAAAACAGGGACGAGAGGTGATATGCGCTACTTGGGCCTGCCGTAAACACTTAGCCAGGCGATCGTACTCGCGTATATACGGATGGATGCAAAGGATGGTGGGGGTACGCGGCAACACGGAACGGATTTTTGTTGAGTCTTGTTCATCGGGAGCCAACCGAGTAGGGCGAAACGGCCGAAACGAAGTTTTGTTCATCAGAGTCAACATGCTGGGGCTAAATGGTCGATACAGGGTACTATTCATGCGGAGCTAAACGCCTGAGGGGTGGGGTACCACGGAACAACCGAAACAGGGTCTTGTTCATCTAGCGCCAGCTGCCTACGGCCAAAAAGGGGTTATGTTCATTGGGATTTGGGAGGGGGTGTGTTGTACCATAGAATAGTCTCCACGGGGTACTGTTCATCCAGCGCCAACTACATACGGCCTACAAGGGTCCCGTTCATCGACCCCCAACCGACTGGGGTGTGGCGTACCGCGGAACGACCTCCTCATGGTCATGTTCATCCAGCGCCAACCGTCTACGGCCTGGCCTCCACGGGGTCCTGTTCATCCAACCTCCAACACCAACTGGATGGGGCATACGCGCGCGGCAGCCAACAAGGACAGTTCATCGAGAGCCAACCGTCTAGGTCAACTTACAAATCACGCAAAGGGGTTGTGACGCCCCGATGTAATCATGCACTAATCATACACGTAAATGCACACGATCAAGATTAGGGACTCATGGAAAGATATCACAACACAACTCTATACATAAATTAAAGTCATACAAACTTTATATTACAAGCAAGGGGCCTCGAGGGCTCGAATACAAAGGAGTCAGCGGAAGCAACAATATTTGAGTACAAACATAAGTAAATAAGTCTGCCTTAAGAAGGCTAGCACAAACATCAACTACGATCGAAAAGGCAAGACCTCTTGCCTGGGAGCCTCCTATCTACTCCTGGTCGTCGGCGGTCTCCACGTAGTAGTAGGCACCGTCGGGACAGTAGTAGTCGTGGGCGGTGTCAGCTGGCTCCTGGAATCTGTCATCTGATCACAGCAATCGGGTATAGGGGAAAAGAAGTAGCAAAGCAACCGTGAGTAGTCATCCAAAGTACTCGCAAGACTTACATCAGAACTATGCTAAGTATGCATCAATATTAAAGGAATGGGGCTATGTCTTTGTACTGAGGTGCAGAAATGCCAGAAGAGAAGGGAAGGCCTAGTCCTATCGAAGACTAGCATCTTGAAGCATCTGCATCATTAGAAGAGTGCAGATTAGCATATTATAATTATCAAGTATGTTGTAGTAACGCCTAGAGATCCTTCCTCGACTCCCTGAGAGAAAATGATCCTGGAGCCATCATATCCATTTCACATCTCCAGTATCGAATTCTAGTTGTAAAGATCGGGATACAACTCTGAGCATTCGTTACCATGGACACGGCTATTTGAATAGATTAACTTCCCTGCAGGCGCGTGCAAAGCAGGTGCTTACGCGGACCACTCAGGCGCGTGCCGCTCAATCACTGACTTCCGAAGAGCTTTCGGAAAATCACATGATGCCGAGTGCCCATATTTATTCCCTTGTGGTGGTTAGTGCGAAAAGACCAGAGGCCTACTCAGATCACATATCCAAACCCGTTAGTGTCTTGGGAGCGTGCGGAGACAATCAATGATCCATGATCTATGGTCCCATCGCCCCATCTCACGGACTTACGACAAGGGCTAAGAATGCCCGACCGTGCCGCGTAGTTATCTTGCAGGTACCCTCCAAGTCAACCGACTCCACATCACTCGCGGGTACCCTCACAATAATGTCGACTCACAAGAGACTGTCGGGAACTCAGCTCCACCTCTACCGGGGTGGTACCGCATGTCCCTCCAGTCCCGCAAAAATAGTAACTCTCGCGGGCACCCCTTGGGGGCCGACCGGTCATTAACATGGTTCTGGGGTAAAGGCAAAGTAATTGTGCGTCCATAACACCAAGGGGGAATCCGAGGAATCACCCTCGATGGATTCCACTTGATGTAACCATCAAGGTGAACTTGGAGGAATCACCTTCGAGGGTTCACACTTGAGGTGTTGCACGACAGAGTCGTTATCAGGAGTGGTGAAGGAGGAATCACCCTCTGTAGACCATGACCAATTAACTTCACTATAGAGGTCTCATCATAAGTGCTATACGAGGTATCACCCTCGGCACTCGATAGTAACCTGGAGTGTCATACAACTAAGGGGGTGTGATGTGATGTGTCGGGATCTAGACGTCGATCACGTTGATCGAGTCATCAATCATAAAGCGGGGCACCTGGGATAAGGTGAGGGGTCACTAGTAGATCACTAACCAACCTATACTAAGCAGATAGGGTAAACAGGTAAGGTACAAAAACATGTTACAAAAGCACGCTATGCATTAGAATAGGAGCAATCATTTACGGTAGAAAAATCTAATGCAAGCATGAGAGACCTGAAGTGTCATACAACTAAGGGGGTGTGATGTGATGTGTCGGGATCTAGACGTCGATCACGTTGATCGAGTCATCAATCATAAAGCGGGGGCACCTGGGATAAGGTGAGGGGTCACTGGTAGATCACTAACCAACCTATACTAAGCAGATAGGGTAAACAAGTAAGGTACAAAAACATGTTACAAAAGCAGGCTATGCATCAGAATAGGAGCAATCATTTACGATAGAAAAATCTAATGCAAGCATGAGAGAGAATGGAATGGGAGATATAGGAATGATCAAGGGGGTTTGCTTGCCTAGAAGCTCTGCTGCAAGTGGCTGGGCATCAGAGGTGTAGTCGTACTCTGGAGTGTCTCGGTTTCTTCCGGAGAGAAGAGGGGGAAGAAACAATAAATATAGAGCAAACAGATGCAACGATGCATGACATGACAATATGCAGCGCTAAGGGTGATCTAACGCAGTACTACACATTACAAATGAAGCGAGAAAACATCTGGAAATGTTTTCCCAGCGTTTGGCATGTTTTGGACACATGAATCAGAGGGGAAGGATCTATGTTCATCATGTTAGAGACTGTCAGATTCAGGGCTCCGCAGACCCAAGAAAAGGTTCGAACTCTGGGGCGTGTGCGAAGAACTCAACCCCTTCAGCCAACCAGTTCGTCGCCCCCATGGCCTAGCTCGATGAACAAGGGAGAAGATTGACACGACAGTTTACTAAGGTTCGGGCCACCTTGCGGTGTAAAATCTACTCCTGGTTTTTGGTGGATTTGCCTCATGAGGGGCTGAGGATGAACTAGTACAAGGGAAGAACAACCTCGCGAGGTCTGCTCTAGTGTGTATGTTCGTTGAAGGGATTCAACCTTCCGACCCCCTACTATGGTGGTGGCTAAGCTATATTTATAGTGGCCTCGGTCCTCTTCCCCCAAAATGTAGGCGGGAAGGGATCCCACAGTGACCAATTTTGAAGGGGGACAAGTAGTACATCTTATCCCGACAAAAGGTGGTCTTCTCCTGCAAAGCTCCTGGTCGTGACGCCGCGGTGGGCTCGGCGATTACATCCGTCCTGCCGTCCTGGCAGTCTTGGTCTCGTTGCACAGGAATGGAAACCTTTGGCTGATTCCTTGGGACCCCGTGCCTGTGCTTGCCTCCTTAGCACCAAAGAGGAAACCTGCTCCTCTGCGCCCGCTAGAGCCCGCCTGGCCTTGGCCATCATGGCTTGCGTCACCGCAACCTCATGAGGTTGAGCACCCGCATAGAAATATCCGCTCCTCGGGAGGCATCCTAGGAAGACTGCTCCCTCCGGAGGTCTTGATGTCGCCCGCCTTGCGAGGCTTGGCCCCTCGCGAGGGTCTTGACTTGTTGGTGTTGTAGATGGGTCGTACCAGGCCATCGATGAAGCCACGCCATGGGCCGCAGGCAGGCAAGTCTTGGTACCATGGTTCCTAGAACACCGACAGTAGCCCCCGAGCCCAAGGCATCCTCGGACTTGGCTTCGAGGCGAAGCCAAAGGCAAGGGTGAAGCGCCGCGGGCCCCAATCTCCTGTGGGATAGGGTGACATGTGGTGCTTGATGGGTCATGGGCGTATCCACCTCCCCACGCCGTCTCGGCAACTGCACGATCTGACAACTACCTGGCGCACGCGGCCCAGCCATCATTGCTCGCCGCGCTCGCCTTCCGCTTCGTTCCCTTCCTACAGACTTGCACTTTCCTATCCATCTCCCTCTCCAGCTTCAATCCACTTTGCCACCATGGCTCCCAGTGCGAAAAGAGGGAAGGCCCATGCGACCGTGGAGCCCTCACCGGGGTCGGAACCAGCGTTGGACTGGTCCACGGTGATCAACCAGGAGGGCCTGGATAATTTGCGGCAAGCCCTTGCGCCGATTCCAATGAGTGCAAGGCGACAATGGTCTGGCCTGCCTCCCTGTCCTTCGTGAACATGGAGGCCATCAAAATCCACCTTCATCCCCATGCTGTCTTCGTCGGCCTGATCCCCCTTTTTTAGATTTCTTCAATGTCGTGCTCTCACATTACCAGATCCACGTGTTGCATCTAGACCCCGGATCCATTGTCCTCCTCTCTGCTTCTGCCTTCCCGTGCGAGGCCCTCGTGGGTATTGCCCCGTCCGTGGCCTTGCTTCGCCATTTCTTCTTGCTCCACTTGTTCAACAACGGACAACGCTCGGGGTGTGTGTCGCTCCAGGCGATGGTGGCGACAACTGGTTCCGGCATCGACTTCACGCTCCGCCCAGATTCGAGGGGGTTCCGGAAGAAGTGGGTGTATGTGGACACCGCCGCGCACAGTCCCCCTGCTCCTCCTCCTGCTGGCGTCGGCGGAGCCGAGTTCCAGATGGGGACACGCCGAGCTCATTGACCGACAGCTCGAACGTATCTTGTCGAGGCTTGGCAAGGTGAAGAGGCAAGGGTGACAACGACGATGGTGGTGAGGGAGTTCGTCCGGCGGCGCATTGCCCCGCTTCAGCGCATTCTCGCACGATGTGGGCCTTTACTGGCCCTGAGGACCCCATGAGGCTCCAGGTGCCTTCGCTCCCCTCCAAGACGCTGCACACATTTCTCCAATCCTGATAGGTGACGCCGCGCCTGCTGCACTCCCTGACGAGGGACGCCCTTTGTACAACTGCTCGAACCAGAAGGCCTTCACCGAGAAGATATCGTGCTTCGACGAGTGGGGGTTGTTCCCTGAGGGACACGAGGGTCCTCGTGAGAACCCCATCTTGGTGGCTCATGTGCTTGTTGGCCCTGTGGCACGCACCCTAGAGGTGGTCGCGGGGGGGGGGGGGGGGGGGTGCGAGCGCTGCCGAGCGCTCCTGAGGTGACGGTCCATACCCCCGCAGACGGCACAGGAGCAGCCCCGCCTACCGACGCAGCTGCCGCCCCTGCCGAGAGGGGCTACATGCCATCCTTCAGCATTTCCCTTCCAAACCTCGGGGGGGGGGGGGGGGGTTCCACAAGAGGAAGGGATTCCGGAGCCACTGCGCCGACACCCCACGGGCCATGAAAAAGAGGAAGTGGATAGCCGTGGATGAGTAAGTACCTTGCCCTTCTGGATTCTCGTGTACCGCATCCTCCTATGAATTTTGCCCCTCAGGATCCCTTCCGTCGTGGTGGTGAGCCCGCTCGGTGCGCGACCTCCGGGGGCCCCTAGTTTGGTTGCGACCCCGGACCTCTCGAGCCAGGCGACCGTGCGTGAGGTGGCACGGGCTCATGAGCTGAGGCTGCTGCTGGAGGTGAGGGAGTCTAGGATTAGGGGGTCCTCGGACAATCGGACTATATACTTTGGCCGGACTGTTGGACTATGAAGATACAAGATTGAAGACTTCGTCCCGTGTCCGGATGGGACCCTCCTTTGCGTGGAAGGCAAGCCTTGCAATTCGGATATGTAGATCTCCTTCTCTGTAGCCGACTCTGTGTAACCCTAGCCCCCTCCGGTGTCTATATAAACAGGAGGGTTTAGTCCGTAGGACAAGAACAATCATAATCATAGGCTAGCTTCTAGGGCTTAGCCTCTATGATCTCGTGGTAGATCAACTCTTGAAATACTCATATCATCAAGATCAATCAAGCAGGAAGTAGGGTATTATCTCCATCGAGAGGGCCCGAACCTGGGTAAACATCGTGTCCCCCGCCTCCTGTTACCATTAGCCTTAGACACACAGTTCAGGACCCCCTACTGGAGATCCGCCGGTTTTGACATCGACATTGGTGCTTTCATTGAGAGTTCCACTATGTCCTCACGATAAGGCTTGATGGCTCCTTCAATCATCTTCAACGACGCGGTCTAGGGTGAGGTTTTCCTCCCCGGACAGATCTTCGTATTCGGCGGCTTCGTACTGCGGGCCAATTCGCTTGGCCATTTGGAGCAGATCGATAGCTACGCCCCTGGCCGTCAGGTCAGGTTTGGAAGCTTAAACTACACTGCCGACACCCGCGGAGACTTGATCTTCGACGGATTCGAGCCCATGTCAGGTGCGCCGAACAGTCACGACGAGCATGACTTAGATCTGCCATCGAACAGTGTTCGGGAGATCGCGCCTGAGGCGGCCCCGGGAATCAATTCGGAGCAGATCGTGCCATCCGAGGATGGGTGGATGGACCCTGCCAAAGAGGCCGCACACTCATCGGCGTTGGAGCCAAACACAGACTTCATCTCTAAAGATATCTGTGTCATCGGACCCTCAGACTCGTCTCCGGCCATAGGATCCGAACCGCGTATGTCCGTGCCTATCGAATCTGATTGGGCACCGGTTATGGAGTTTACCTCTGTGGATATCTTTCAGCACTCGCCCTTGGGTGACGTGCTAAATTCATTAAGGTCTCTCTCTTTGTCAGGGGACTCTTGGCCGAACTATGTCCGGCTGGAGTGGGAAGCGGACGATGAAGAAATTCGTTCCCCACCCACCACCCACTTAATAGCCACTGTCGATGACTTAACCGACGTGCTTGACTTCAACTCTGAAGAAGAACAGGAGCCACCGCCCTCAGGGCGTTGGACAACCACCTCATCATATGATATATACATGGTGGATACCCCCAAAGAAAGCAGTGACGATGAGGCAACGGAGGATAATCCCCTTGAGAAGAAATCTAAGCACCGGTGTCGTAAGCGCCGCTCTAAGCCCCGCCATAGCAAAAATAGCGATACCGGCACAAGAGATGATAACAATCCAGATGGTGCCGAAGACGAAAACAATCCCGCCCAGCCAGGCTTCGAGCAGGCCGGGCGAGAGGATGGGCAAGCTAGCCCTAAGGAACAGGCAACGGATGGAGAGTCAGAGCATGACAACTACATGCCCCTCTCCGAAGACGAAGTAAGCCTCGGCGACGAAGAATTCACCGTGGCTGAGGATCCTGTCGAGCAGGAGCGCTTCAAGCGCTGGCTTATAGCCACTACAAAAAGCCTGAAGAAAAAGCAGCAGCAGCTTCAAGCCGATCAAGATCTGCTAACTGATAGATGGACCGAGGTCCTGGCAGCCGAGGAATACGGACTCGAGCACCCTACCAAAAGTTACCCAAAGTGCAGTTTGCTACCTCAACTAGAGGAGGAGGCATCAAAGCCTATGCTACCAGCGCATGACACGGCTGACCGACCACCTCATGGCCGAGACAAAGCGGTGTTTCAGCCCGAACACCAGCTCGCACCCCGTTGCCAATCAGACAAAAACACTAAGGCTCGGGGCTACACGCAGGACCTGCGAGACATATTGGAAAACAAAGCAGGCCAGTCAAGATCGATCTACGGATCACGGGGGCGTGCCACAATGCATGATGACGACCGTCACGCCGGATATACTAAAAACAAGTCCGGCCGGGCCGAATACAACAGAGCGGACTCATTTGAGCTGCATCGTGATGTAGCCCAGCATAGAGGCGCCGCACACCCCCTATGCTTCATGGATGAAGTAATGGATCATGAATTCCCAGAAGGGTTTAAACCCGTAAATATTGAATCATATGATGGTACAACAGACCCCACGGTATGGATCGAAGATTTCCTTCTCCACATTCACATGGCCCGCGACGATGATCTACATGCCATCAAGTACCTCCCAATAAAACTCAAAGGACCAGCTCGACATTGGCTGAATAGCCTGCCAGCAAACTCCATTGGCAGTTGGGAGAACTTGGAAGATGCATTCCTTGACAACTTCCAAGGCACTTATGTGCGACCACCGGATGCTGATGATTTAAGTCACATAACCCAATAGCCCGGAGAGTCAGCCAAGAAAATCTGGACTCGGTTCCTAACTAAAAAGAACCAAATCATCGACTGTCCGGATGCTGAAGCCTTAGCGGCCTTTAAGCATAACATCCGCGACGAATGGCTTGCCCGACACCTCGGCCAAGAGAAGCCGAAGTCCATGGCAGCCCTCACGACACTCATGACCCGCTTCTGTGCGGGCGAGGACAGCAGGCTGGCTCGCAGCAACAACACATCAAGAAATCATGGCACTTCCGATTCTAGAGATAGCAACGGTAAGCCACGATGCAACAGACACAAGCGTCGCAACAATGGCGACAACGCCGAAGACACGGAAGTCAATGCCGAATTCAGTGGCTATAAGTCTGGTCAGCGGAAAAAGCCATTCAAAAGAAACAATCCGGGCACATCCAGTTTGGACCGCATACTTGATTGCTCGTGTCAAATTCACGACACCCCCGATAAACCAGCCAACCACACCAATAGAGAATGTTGGGTGTTCAAATAGGCCGGCAAGTTGAATGCCGAAAACAAGGAAAAGGGGCTGCATAGCGACGACGACGAAGAGCCCCGGCCGCCGAACACAGGAGGACAGAAGAAATTCCCTCCCCAAGTGAAAATGGGGAACATGATATACGCAACCCATATCCCCATGCGGGAATGGAAGCGTGCACTAATGGACGTCTATGCGATGGAGCCAGTTGCCCCAAAGTTCAATCCATGGTCTTCTTGTCCAATCACTTTTGATCGCAGGGACCATCCTACCAGTATCCGTCATGGCAGTTCTGCCGCATTGGTCCTTGACCCCATCATTGACGGATTCCACCTCACAAGAGTCCTTATGGACGGTGGCAGCAGCCTGAACCTGCTCTATCAGGATACAGTGTGCAAAATGGGTATCGACCCCTCAAGGATCAAACCTATAAAAACCACCTTTAAAGGTGTCATACCAGGTGTACAGGCCTGTTGCACGGGCTCAATCACACTGGAAGTGGTCTTCGGATCTCCGGACAACTTCCGAAGAGAGGAGTTAATCTTTGATATCGTCCCCTTCTGCAGTGGCTATCACGCACTGCTCAGACAAACCGCATTTGCCAGATTCAATGCGGTACCGCATTACGCATACTTAAAGCTCAAAATGCTAGGACCTCGCGGGGTTATAATAGTAAATGGAAACACAGAGCGCTCGCTTCGTATGGAGGAGCACACTGCGGCCCTCGCAGTAGAAGTACAAAGCAGCCTTCTTAGGCAGGCCGCCAATTCGGCGATAAAACCCCTGGACACCATCGAGCGAGTCCGGAGTACCCTGCAACAGGATTGTCCGGCACGTCCAGAGCTCGACTAGCAATTCAGCCTCCGTCCTAGTCTCAGTCAAGCGGCGAAATTTGTGTCGCGCGTACATAATTACACACTCAAAATACCATTTAGTATAGGCGGAGGCACGACTATGACACGGTCCGCAATGCGGTTCGATCGCCCCAGGATCCGTGCATCTTTACACCTTTTTTCCTTTCAGGTCCCTATCTTCGGGAGGCTCTTCCGATAGCCCAACTATCGGACCCATAGCGGGACGGACACACCAAGGAGACAAGAAGCTTTGGCGTACAAGGGAATCCTCAGGTGTTCTCTGATAACGATCGTTATACCTGTTTTACATACCTGCACGCAGCTCGCTCTTGGTCAGGATGTGTCAAACAGTCCTATTCCGCTTATCGCACTACTTGTACGCATACGCCTTGGCGTATTATTCAAATAAAAATGCAAAATAATGTATAGCGTCAGCTTACTATTACATTTCTCTATGCTTTTCCTTTATCGTTTATTTATTACAAATTGCACTCGTACATTTTGGTACGTTCAGTTCGCCAGGGGATTCAGTGTACCCCATAACACGACAAGAAAAGTCCAAACACTTTCGACAGTGCGGCACCCCGAACTTCTAGCATTATATGCATCAACTCCGAATCATGTCTTGGGTCAATAGTTGGGTTTGCCTGGCTTCCATGTTTTGGTACCTTACGTTCCGCTATATCGGCTAAGGTAGCACAGGGAGAACTACTGCGATTGTGTCCCGGTTCTTCCGGACGAGCACCTCAGTAGAGAAAGCCAAAAACTGACTGTCATGATGCGGCGAGAGCTGGTCGCTGTTCGAGAGGTCTCAAATCCTTAAAGATTTTTTCCGCTTCAGGCGAGGAATCGGCCTTGTCCGATTTAGGCGTGCATAGCGCACCAAGTTCGGCCTTCCGATTACTAGGGCTTCGCCAAAATTTAAAATTGTAGACTTCTATGGCTAAGTGAAAGTGACAAAGCTATATAGTCTGATTGCCTCGTTCATTGTGCTAAACACCTCCTGAAAGGACCAAAAATTTCGATAAAGAGTGTTTAGATTTATCCCAAACACCCTAGTACTAGTTACATGGGGGCAGAAGCCGACGACTGGCCAAATCTCAAATTTTATAAATGGCCGCACAGAAGGTAATATTTTAAATCAACAAGCGTTATATAGCGCACATGAACTCGTTTTTATGTTACATGATCACATGAGTACATTTATTCAAACATTACATCCTTAGCACATTCATCCGCCATAAGGCGGGCACCCTTTAGGACACCATCATAATACTTTTCGGGGTGGCGATGCTCCTTGCCCTCCGGCGGCCCCTCTGTCACCAGCTTCTCGGATCCATCTTCGCCCAGTGCACTTTTGCACGGGCGAAGGCTCTGCACGCACCTTTAATGTAGACTGACCGCTTAATGGCTTCAAGCTGCGGACAGGCATTCACAAGCCGCTTTACCAGGTCGAAGTAGCTGCTGGGCAGGGGCTCGCCAGGCCACATCTGGACTATGGCACCCTTCATGGCCAGTTCTGCTGCCTTGTGAAGTTCGACCAGTTGCTTCAGCTGGTTGCTCAAAGGATTCGGCCCCAATATACTGGGACCAGAACAACTTCTCTGTTGATCTCCCTTCCTTAGCTCGGTAGAGCTCTGCGGCATCAGAGATGCTGCGCGGCAGATCTGTGAATGCTCCTGGAGAGCTCCGAATTCGGGTAAGTAAAAGGAAAGTCTCCTTCACATGCTTGCTTTGCATAATGAATGCCTTACCCGCCGCTATCTTCTTGGCCGCCTGAATCTCCTGAAGGGCCTTCTGGGCTTCGGCCTTGGTGTCTTGCGCTCTCTGGAGGTCCTTCACAAGCTCGGACTCTTGCAAATTGGAGTCACGCTCCAAGGACTTGAATTTTTTGACGAAGTCCTGGAGCTCTTGTTGGACCTCATTAACCCGAGCCTCCTGTTTCTCGCGCTCGGTGCGCTCCTTGGCCGCCTTGTCTTCGGCCTCGGATAGTGCCTTCTTAAGGGCCGCCACTTCGGTCGTGGCCCCTATTAAAATTCATGATGCTTCTATTAGCATCAATGATTTTTCCTTTATATAACACACGGACGGGGTATCACTTACCTTTGTTCTCCTCGAGCTGCCTCTTCACGAGGCCGAGCTCTTCCTTGGCCTGCCCCAGGTTCTGCTTCAGTCCGAAGACCTCTGCAGTGAGGGCAGCGCCAGCCAGCAGTGAGCCTTCTTATTCACATAGACACAATATGATTAGACTCCTGGGGATGTTATTTGATCCTCTGTTCGGCCTTTCTTTCCGAACACCAAATAGGGCATCAGGGGCTACTGTTTATACTGTGATATTTTCTCATAATTTAATTACTTACCTCAAAGCCTGTCAGGAGGCTGGCGCAGGCTTCGGTCAATCCGCTTTTGGCGGACCGAACCTTCGCAATCACCGTACTCATAAGAGTATGGTGTTCTTCATCAAGGGAAGTGCCCTGAAGCGCTTCCAGCAAGTTGTCCGATGCCTCTGGATGGACAGAGGTCATCGGCACGGGCGGCTCGCCCCCTTAGCGAGGGGCTACCTGCGTGAATCCGGAACCACTTGAGGTTCCGATGCAGTATCCGGCTAGGGGCCAAACTTGCTGCAGCACCCCTCATCAGAATCCATGGGGGGTCTTCCCCCCATGTGCCTGGCGTTAGGGATTTCGCCTTGGGGCTCCTCCAGAACTGTCTCCCCCTGGCCCGGTTGAGGGAGTCCGGGATTAAGGGGTCCCAGGACAGCCGGACTATATACTTTGGCAGGACTGTTGGACTATGAAGATACAAGATTGAAGACTTTGCCCCGTGTCCGGATGGGACTCTCCTTTGCGTGGAAGGCAAGCTTGGCAATTCGAATATGTAGATTTCCTTCTCTGTAACTGACTCTGTGTAACCCTAGCCCCCTCCGGTGTCTATATAAATTGGAGGGTTTAGTCCGTAGGACAACAATCATAATCATAGGCTAGCTTCTAGGATTTAGCCTCTACGATCTCGTGGTAGATTAACTCTTGTGTAATACTCATCATCAAGATCAATCAAGCAGGGAGTAGGGTATTACCTCCATCGAGAGGGCCCGGAACTGGATAAAACATCGTGTCTCCTGTCTCCTGTTACCATTAGCCTTAGACGCACAGTTCGGGACCCCCTACCCGAGATCCGCCGGTTTTGACACCGACATTGGTGCTTTCATTGAGAGTTCCACTGTGCCGTTGTGATAGGGCTTGATGGCTCGCCTTGTTGTCAAGGACAACATCACCTCTGGAGGAACCCGGGCTGTAGGCCAGTGTCTGTGTCAAAACCAGCGGATCTCGGGTAGGGGTCCCGAACTGTGCATCTAGGCGGATGGTAATAGGAGACAAGGGACACGATATTTTTACCCAGGTTCAGGCCCTCCCGATGGAGGTAAAACCCTACTCCTGCTTGATTAATATTGATGATATGGGTAGTACAAGAGTAGATCTACCACGAGATCAGAGAGGCTAAACCCTAGAAGCTAGCCTATGGTATGATTGTTGTTCGTCCTACGGACTAAAACCCTCCGGTTTATATAGGCACCGAAGAGGGTTAGGGTTACACAGAGTCGGTTACAATGGTAGGAGATCTACATATCTGTATCGCCAAGCTTGCCTTCCACGCCAAGGAAAGTCCCATCCGGACACGGGACGAAGTCTTCAATCTTGTATCTTCATAGTCCAGGAGTCCGGCCAAAGGTGATAGTTCGGCTATCCGGACACCCCCTAATCCAGGACTCCCTCAGTAGCCCCTGAACCAGGCTTCAATGGCGACGAGTTCGACGCGCATATTGTCGTCGGCATTGCAAGGCGGGTTCCTCCTCTGAATACTTCATAGAAGATTTTGAACACAAGGATAGTATCCGGCTCTGCAAAATAAGTTCCACATACCACCGTAGAGAGAATAACATTTGGACGAATCTAATCTGCTAATGTATTCCGCAGCGTGACATCATGCCGCGGCCAAGCCTTCATTCGAATCGTTTTATTGTCCCACCTCAGTGCGTTTAGCGAGGCGGTTTCCTTGGTACGTCTTGTCAAAACAGAGATCGTGTCCTCTTATTCCGGGATTCTCATCAATACGGGCGTGGGTAACCCAACCGCGCCATTGATTACAGCGCTTAGGAGATAAGCGAGTTTTACCAGGCTGGTGGGGACGCATAGCTTCGTCCGCCCATATAAGGGGATAAGGATCCACTCTTTCCATTTACGCCTTCTTCCTCCTTTGCTTATCCATATCCGCGCACTCGAGCTCTAGCGCCCAAGTCCGCACATCTCGCCTCAACCTTCCCCAGCCATGTCCGGAGGGGGAGGCAAGTGGACGGTCTCCTCCGTCATGGAGGGACACATCAAAAAGCTGTGGAAAGTCGGATACTTGTCCAGCGACATCGCACACCGGCTCCCCGACAAGGGGCAGCTTATCCCCACCCCCAGGCCCCATGATAGGGTGGTGTTACTCACCCATTTCCTCCGCGTATTAGGTTTTCCACTTCACCCATTTGTCCGGGGGCTCATGTTCTACTACGGCCTGGACTTTCACGATCTGGCCCCGAATTTCATCCTCAACATCTCGGCGTTCATTGTCATGTGCGAGGCCTTCCTCTACATTCGGCCCCACTTCAGCTTGTGGCTGAAGACCTTCAATGTCAAGCCGAAGGTAGTGGGCGGCCGCCAGGCGGAGTGCGGAGGTGCCATGGTGGGCAGGATGCCCAACATTATATGGCTCGAGGGCTCCTTCATGGAGACCATAAAGGGGTGGCAATCGGGGTGGTTCTACATTACCGAGCCGCGTGACCTAAATGGGTGGCGGCCCCCGAATTCTGATCTGGCTTCCCTACACGGCTCGCCTCTTGGAAAGAGACGGGCCTGACATGGGGTAATTCAGAAGAGCTTACCGGACTCCAAACCTGCGTCCAAACCCTGGTGAACAAGAAGCTCAAGCTTGTCAACGTAGTCCAGGTTATGCTCATCCACCGGATCCTCCCGTGCCAACAACGGGCCTTCAACCTGTGGGATTTTGATCCGGCACAGCACTAGACCTTGAGCAGGCTCTTTGACACTACGTACGAAGATGCCTGGAAGGTGCTTTTCAAGGGCGCCGAGGCTCCCGCATCCGCTACCGAAGATCGCGGATTCAGCTCACAGCATCAAGCCAGCGAGGTAAGCTATTTACCCTTTACAGGACACTCATTTTTCATAGTTTGACTCTATGCAGGATCTAAACTCCCTTACCTTTGACAGGCCTGGCAGAAGACGTCCGGGCAGGTTGACTGTCCGGCTCCCTTGCCAGAAGACCCAGCGGATGCCCGATTGACGGGGCTGCTGGTTCTAGCACCTTACGTGGTGCGAGATAAGAAGGCCAAGAAGAAAGCCACAGAACTCGAAAGAGTTCCCGGCGCCAGGTGTTATCGGACTCATCGTCCGATGACTCTGAGGCGGACTCCTCCCATGAAGATGAGGATTACGAAAAAGAGGCCTCCCCCCAGCGGGGGGAGAGAAGAAAAGGAAGGTCGTCCCAACTGGGGAGGCCGGAGGGTCCAAGAAGGGAAGGACCTTTCCTCTGGACTTCTCCACCAACGCCAACGACGGAGAAGAGGAGTGGCCACCAAGGGATAAGCCCCCGGCGACATCATAAGTATCCGAATACCAGAATAACTCATGGCCTTTCGTTTGTCATATAGAGTCTCCTGACGCGGAGTACAACCCTGCAGCCCACCCAAGGACGGGCTCGACACTTCAACGAGTGGCTCCCTGGCTCCGTCGGACGTGAATAGTACTTCACTTCCGGCCGCCTCCTCTCCTCATGCTGTGGACAACATCGAGGTGGGGTCCCAAAAGGGGCCCAGCCAGGAGGAGGAGGTCCCGGAGGTGCCGCAAGGCAACCTCCCCGACTCCGGGCATAAGGGGGATCAAACCCCAAAGGGCTCTAAGTCGGGCCCTGGGCCGGACTCCACACTGTAACCTTCAGTGGTTTCGGAGTCCGGCAGGTGACCCCTTCAAAAGAAGGGCGAGACTGTGACACCGGTGACCTCCGTCCAACCGGAGGCACCGGATAATTTGCTGGAGGTGCTTAACAGCGCCTCCATCAACGAGGGGCACTGCACTGTTATGAGTGTGGTGATCCAGAAAGTTCAGTCCGCCAAGAGCGGGCTGACCGAAGCCTTTGCCAACCTTCTAACAGGCTTTGAGGTATGTATTTAAGATATGTAAAAATATTACCACATAGACAGTAGCCCCTGATGCTCAGTTTGGTGTTCGGAAAGAAAAGCTGAACTGAGGATCTTAAAATATGTACGCAGGAGTCTAACATAGGTATGTCAATATGGGGAATGCAGGCTGTGCTGCTGACCTCTGCCGCACTGACTGTGGAGGTCGATGCATTGAAGCAGAGCCTTGAGCGGTCCGAGAACGAACTCGGCCTTGCCAAAAAGCGGCCTTAGGACAAGGAAGGTAAGTTGTACCTTATGGAAGTATATAAAAGATGTGGTTGCAAAAAATAGCAGGAATAACGTGAGAATTGCAGGGGCTACGAATGAGGTGGCGACCCTGAAGGAAGCGATGTCTAAGGCCGAAGGCAATGCGGCCACAGAGCGCACCAAGCGAGAGAAGCAGGAGGTGCGGGTGGTGGAGGTGCGGCAAGAGCTCCAGGCTCTCATGGAAAAACATGAGAGTTTGGAGCGTGACTCAAAGACTCAAGAGTCCGAGCTCGCCTCGGCTCTTGAGAGCGCCAAAGCCGCTAAGGCCAAAGCCCAAAAAGCCCTCCAGGAAATTGAGGCGATGAAGAAGATAGCAGCGGGTAAGGCATTCTTCATGCAAAGCAAACACGTGAAAGTGAATTACTTGTTACTTACCCGAATCCGGAGCTCTCCAGGAGCATTCGCAGATCTGCCCCGCAGTGTGTCCGACGCTGCCACATTCTACCGGGCCGAGGAGGGGAGATCGACGGAGAAGGTGTTCTGGTCTCAGTATGCTGAGGCCAGACACCCAGTACCCTTGAGCAACCAGCTGAAGCAGCTGGTCGAACTCCATAAGGTGGCCGAACAGGCCATGAAGGGCCTCATAGTTCGGCTGTGGCCTAAGGAAGCCATTCCTGGGAGCTACTTCGGGCTGGTGAGGCGGCTGGTCGATGCCTATCGATGGATTGAAGTCGTCAAGCGCTCCGTCTGTATCGAAGGTGCTCATAGGGCCCTTGCCCGTGCTAAAGTGCACTGGGGCAAGATGGATGCTGAGAAGCTTGTGACAGACGCTCCACTGCCGGGCAAGGAGTATCGCACGCCCGAGATATATTATGCGGGCGTCCTGAAGGGTGCCCGCCTTATAGCGTGTCAATGCTCCAAAGATGTAATTTTTGAGTAAACTCGCATTTGTTATCCTGTACGCTTGAAAACTAGTTCATATGCGCTAAGCAACGCTTGTGAATTTAAAATATTACCTTCTGTGCGGCCATTTATTAATTTTGAGAGATGGCGAGTCGTCGGCTTCTGCCCCCGTGCCGCGAGTGCTGGGGTGTTCGGGATAAACTTGAGCGCTCTTTTTCCCATTCTTGGGTCCTTCGAGGGAGGCGCTCAACGCAACGAACAAGGCAACCGGACTATAATGCTTGAACACTCTCACTTAGCCATAGAATTCTATAATTTTAAATTTCGGCGAAGCCCCTAGTATTCGGAAGACCGAATTCGGGGTGCTATCCACGCCTGGGCCGGACAAAGCCGGCTCCTCGCTCTAAGTGGCATAAGTCTTTAGGGACTCAAAAACCTCTCGAACAGCGACCGGCTCTCGCCCTATCATGACGGTTAGTTTTAGCTTTCTCCACTCAGGTGCTCAACCCATCTCAACCGGGGCACAATCGCAGTGGTTCTCCCAGCGCTACCTTAGCCGATATAACGGAACATAAGGTACCAAAACATGGGAGCCAGGCAAACCCAACTATTGACCCAAGACATGATTCGGAACCGATGCATATAATGCTATAAGTTCGGGGTGCCGCACTTGTGAAAGTGTTCGGACTTATCACACCATATTTTGGGGTACTTAAGCCCCTGGTGTATTTGGCCGTACCAAAGCGTACGGATGCAACATGTCATAAGTGAACATATATAGGTTAAAAAAGGAATGTAATAATAGACAAAAGATATGCATTGTTTTTTTTTCAAAAAGGGCTGCGGTAAAAGCAGAACGATACAAATAGTGTGATAAGCAAGGGACGGGACTATTTGACATGTCCTCCTCCAGAAGCAAGCTGCGGGATGATATGTAAAATAGGTATACTGCTCGTTATAGAGACCACCTGGACACTCGACGTAGCTTTCTGCTTCCCCGACTATTGCATCGTGTGTTCGGTGATTCTACTGCCGGATAGGGCTTCTTGATAAAGGAGTCCTGAAAGTAAGAAAAAAGAATTACACAACCGGGAGCCCGTGGTGCGGTTGAGCCGCATTCTGGGCCTGCCGTGGTCACGCCCCTCCCCCTATGCCCATGGTATTTCTAGAGCGTAATTATGTACGCGTAGTACCGGTTTCGCAATTTCACGAGGGCTGGGGTTGGGGCCGCATTGCTACACGTGCTCGGGACGTGTCGGGCGGTCTTGTTGTAGGTTACTCCGGGCGCGCTTGACGGTGTCCGGGCGTTTAATAGCCGGACTCGAGAATTGTCTTGAGAGGCTGCTTTGTATTTCCGTCGCGAGAGCCGCCGTATGCTCCTCCGTTCAGAGAGAGCATTCGGTGTTTCCATTGACCGTAATGACTCCTCGAGGGCCGGGCATCTTGAGCTTGAGATATGCGTAGTGCGGCACCGCATTGAACTATGCAAATGCGGTTCGTCCGAGCAGTGCGTGATAGCCGCTGTGGAACAGGACTATGTAGAAGATTAACTCCTCGCTTCGGAAGTTATCCGGAGATCCGAAGACCACTTCAAGTGTAACTGAGCCTGTACAGTTGGCCTCTACACCTGGTATGACGCCTTTAAAGGTCGTCTTTGTCGGTTTAATCCTTGAGGGGTCTATGCCCATTTTGCGCACTGTATCCTGATAAAGCAGGTTCAGGCTGCTGCCACCGTCCACCAGGACTCTAGTGAGGTGAAATCCGTCAACGATTGGGTCTAGAACCAATGCGGCGAATCTATGTGACGGATGCTTGTGGGGTGGTCCCTTCGATCAAAAGTGATCGGGTAAGAGGACCACGGGTTGAACTTTGGGGTGACTGGCTCCATCGCGTATACGTCCCTTAGTGCACGCTTCCGCTCCCTTTTGGGTATGTGGGTTGCGTATATCATGTTCACCGTCCGCACTTTTAGGGGGAAGCCCTTCTGTCCTCTATTGTTCGGCGGCCGGGGTTCCTCCTCGTCGTCACTATGCAGCCCCTTGTCATTGTTTCGGCATGTAACTTGCCTGCCTGCTTGAACACCCAACAATCCCTGTTGGTGTGGTTGGCTGGTTTTTCGGGGGTGCCGTGTATCTGGCACGAGCGATCGAGTATTCGGTCCAAATTGGACGGGCCCGGAGTATTTCTTTTGAATGGCTTTTTCCGCTGACCGGGTTTAGAGCCTCTGAATCCGGCATTGACTGCCGTATCTTCAGCATTATCACCGTTAATGTGGCGCTTGTGCTTGTTGCGACGCGACTTGCCATTGCTATCCTTGGTATCCAAATTACCATGGCTCTTTCTCATGTTGTTACTATGAGCTAGCCAGCTATCTTCTCCCACGCAAAAGCGGGTCATGAGTGTTGTGAGGGCTGCCATGGATTTCGGCTTTTCCTGTCCTAGGTGCCGGGCAAGACACTCATCGCAGATGTTATGTTTGAAGGCTGCAAGGGCCTCTGCATCCAGACAGTCAACGATTTGATTTTTCTTGGTTAGGAACCGTGTCCAGAATTGTCTGGCCGATTCCTCTGGCTGCTGAATTATGTGGCTTAGGTCATCGGCGTCTGGTGGTCGCACATAGGTGCCCTGGAAATTGTCGAGGAATGCGGCTTCCAGGTCTTCCCAACAACCAATTGACTCTGCTGGCAAGCTGTTAAGCCAATGCCGAGCTGGTCCTTTAAGCTTGAGTGGGAGGTATTTGATGGCATGTAGATCATCACCGCGGGCCATGTGGATATGAAGGAGATAGTCCTCGATCCAGACCGCAGGATCTGTTGTGCCATCGTATGATTCAATGTTTACGGGTTTGAAACCCTCAGGGATCTGATGATCCATCACTTTGTCTGCGAAGCATAGTGGGTGTGCGGCGCCTCTATATTGGGCTATATCACGACGTAGCTCAAATGGGTTTTGTCTGCTGTGTTCGGCCCAGCCGGATTTGCTGTATCCGACGTGACGGTTGTTGTCACGTGTAGTGAGGTGCCCATGCGATCCGTAGATCGATCTTGTCTGCCTTACCTTGTCCTCCAATATATCTCGCAGGTCTGGTGCACTTCCCCGTGCCTTGGTATTTTTTGAGCGGCGCCGGGGTGCGGCTTGAGTGGAGGGCCAGGAGGCCTCTCTGTCGCGGCCACAAGGTGGCCGGTCGGCCGCATCCTATGCTGATGATGTAGTTTTGAGTGCTTCCTCCTCTAATCGGGGTAGCAGCCTGTGTTTTGGGTAGCTCTTGGAGGGGCGTTCGAGTTCGTACTCTTCGGCCACAAGGACTTCAGTCCATCTGTCAGCTAGCAAATCTTGATCAGCTCTAAGCTGCTGATGCTTTTTCTTGAGGCTGCTTGCCATGGCCATAAGCCTGCATTTGAAATGCTCCTGTTCGACGGGATCCTCAGGCACGTCAAATTCGTCGTCATCGAGGCTTCCCTTGTCTTCGGAGGGAGGCATGTAATTATCGTCCTCTACCTCTCTGTCTGCCGCTCTCTCATGAGGGCTGGCTTCTCCATCTTCCTGTGCTGAATCCTACTGGAGGGGGTTGTCTTCGGCACTTTCTGGGGTGTTATTGTATCCCGTGCCGGAATCACCGTTTTTGCTGTGGCGGGATTTAGAGCGGCGCCACTGACGCCGGCGCTTAGGCTGTTTCTTGGAGGGGTCATCCTCCGTTGTTCCATCGCCGTTCCTGTCTTTTGGGATGTCCACCATGTAAATGTCGTAGGACGAGGTGGCCTTCCAGTGCCCTATAGGCATTGGTTCTTGGTCGTCTCCTGCATCGTCGTCCATATCATCAATGTCTTCGGAGTCGAAGTCGAGCATGTCGGTTAAATCATCGACAGTGGCTACAAAGTGGGTGGTGGGTGGGTTTTGAATTTCTTCGTCGTCCGCATCTCAGCCTTCCTGACCGTGGTCCGGCCAGGGCTCTCCTGATAAAGAGAGAGACTTTAGTGAATTCAGGATGTCGCCAAAGGGCGAGTGCTGAAAGATGTCCGCGGCGGTGAACTCCATGACCGGCACCCAATCGGGTTCAATTGGCAGGGGCGCGGAAGGTCCGGAGTCCAGAGAGGAGTCCGGTACCTTGGAGTTACGAGCCTTGCAAAGGACAGGGATAGTATTCGGCTCCATCGCCGTAGAGATAGCAGGCCCCGAGGCGGTGTCCAGCCACCCGTCCTCGGTCGGCACAGTTGGCTCCGAGCTAAGGATCGGAGCGGACACTTGTGCGGCCTCCAGGGCACTGTCCGGCGGCAGAGCTAGATCGTGCCCATTGTGACAGTGCGGCGCACTCGGCTGTGGCTCAAACCCGTCAAAGATCAAGTCTCCACGAACGTCAGCCATATAGTTCAAACTTCCAAATCTGACCTGATGGCCTGGGGCGTAGCTTTCAATCTGCTCCACATGGCCAAGCGAATTGGCCCGCAGTGCAAAGCCGCCGAATACGAAGATCTGTCCGGGGAGAAAAGTCTCACCCTGGACCGCATCGTTGTTGATGATCGGAAGAGCCATCGGGCCTAAAGATGACGACACAGAGGAACTCTCAATGAAAGCACCAATGTCGGTGTCAAAACCGGTGGATCTCGGGTAGGGGGTCCCGAACTGTGCGTCTAGGCAGATGGTAACATGAGACAAGGGACACGATGTTTTTACCCATGTTCGGGCCCTCTCGTGGAGGTAAAACCCTACTCCTGCTTGATTAATATTGATGATATGGGTAGTACAAGAATAGATCTACCACGAGATTAGAGAGGCTAAACCCTAGAAGCTAGCCTATGGTATGATTGTTGTTCGTCCTACGGACTAAAACCCTCCAGTTTATATAGGCACCGAAGAGGGTTAGGGTTACACAGAGTCGGTTACAATGGTAGGAGATCTACATATCCATATCGCCAAGCTTGCCTTCCACGCCAAGGAAAGTCCCATCCAGACACGGGATGAAGTCTTCAATCTTGTATCTTCATAGTCCAGGAGTCCGACCAAAGGTGATAGTTCGGCTATCCAGACACCCCCTAATCCAGGACTCCCTCAGCTAGACTCTCCGACTGGGTGATTTCGTCATGGCCACCCGTTCGGCTGCCACGCCGACGATGACTTCTCAGGTCATCAAGAACAACCTCCACGTCAGCTCGGAATTCAACGAGCAGATGGATCCAATGGAGTTCTCCTCCCTGAACGAGCTCTTGGATCACTTTGCCGCCCTGGGAGTCGCTACAGACTATGATTGGATCGGGCTGAAACTTGAACAAACAGAGATTAACTCTCCGCCGGTCACCCATCAGATAGCGGTGGTGGAGGAACAAAACAACGATTCTTCCTCTATTTTGAGGACGAACTATGTCCGGATTCCCGAGCTCTTCGAGCCGGATACCCGTCTACGGGAGGACATGGCCCAGGCTCCGAACTTAGAATCGGGCAACGGGGCACAAATATTTGGCAACATCTCGGAGCCCGAGCTGCCAAGCTCGGCAGCTCCTTTGCCCCTTGGTCTCAGATCGGATTAGGACGTGGACTTAAGTCTACCCACCCACTATAACACCCCGGTTCCGATGCGCCAGGTGTCTGCTAGTTATTCACCGTCGTTGCCAGGTCATTTGCTTGCGTGTTGCATTTTATCATGTCATCATGTGCATTTCATTTTGCATACGTGTTCGTCTCATGCATCCGAGCCTTTTCCCCGTTGTCCGTTTTGCAATCCGACGCTCATATGCCCTCCGACGTTCCCCTTTTGTCTCCTGTTGTGAGTGGGTGTTAAACTTTCTCGGAATGGCCTGAGGCTTGCCAAGTGGCCTTGGTATACCACCGGTAGACCGCCTGTCAAGTTTCGTGCCATTTGGAGGTCGTTTGGTACTCCAACGGTTAACCGGGTAACCGTAAAAGCCCCTTTCTCTTTGCAGCCCAACACCCCCTCCAAAGTGGCCCAAAACCCATCTAACTCCCCTCCATGCTCTCGGTCGTTCGATCACGATCGCGTGGCCGAAAACCACTCCTCATTTGGACTCTCCTAGCTCCATCTACCTATAAATATGCCCTCTCCCCCGAAATTCGCGGTCTAATCCTCCCGAAACCCTAGCCCCCTCCATCTCGCGACGCCGGACATGTTCGTCCAGCCGCCGGACGCGTCCGCCGCCGCCGCCCGACGAATCCGGAGCCGCCACCTGTCCCACGCCGCCGTTCCCTGCGCCGAACCCGCAGGGCCCAGATCCGGCCCGTCCGGGCCCGGATCCCCGCCGCCGCCGGGCCCCGCACGCCCACGCCGCCGCCTGTCCTCCGGCGAGCGCCGCCGCCGTGCTCCGCCGCGCCGGACCGCGCCGCCGTCCGCCATGTCCCGCCGCCGGCCCCGCGCAGCCCCGTGCCGCCCGCGCTCGCCCGCGGCGCCGCCCGTGGCCCGCGCCCCGCGCGTCGCCGCCGGTGCGCTCAGCGGCCGCCGGCGCCCGCCGCCGCGCCGCCCCGCCGCCCTGCGCCGCCCCGCCGCCATGCGCCGCCGGCCGGCCGCCGCCTCCCCGACGCCGCTCCGGCCTCCTCCGCCCCTTTCCCGGCCGGATCCGCTCGCCTCCGGCGTCCCCCTCCTCTCCGGCATCTCCTCCGGCAAGGATCCGGTGAACCTCGGGAACCGCGCCCCGATCTGGATCTGAAATCCCGAAGGTTGACTTTTCCCTCCCCGAAACACGACTAAGTCCCAGATTTTTGCAATTTTCATGCCATGTTTGACCTGCCGTAACTCTGCATCCGTAGCTCCGTTTCGTGCGTGTAATATGTCAAATTGTTCGTCTCGACGAGTACATCATTTTATTCGATTGCATCATGTTCATTTGAGGTCATCTAGATGCCTGAATCAATGTTGTAAGAGTGCTTCATAATGTTTTCTGCTGTCTGTTATCAGTACGGACTCTTTTATCATTTTTGCCATGATTGATGTGTGCATCCTATGAGGTTGATGTCTACATGTGTTTTGAACTATGCTATGTCTTCTTTACAGATGTGCTTACCATGTATTTTTGTGATCAATGTGGTGACTAGCACAAGCATGCAAACTAGGCATCGTGATGTTGCTGATTTTAGTCCCTGTTCTGCTGTTATTTTGATGCCATGTAAACTTGATGCTACAGAGTGATCCATGCATATTTTGAGATACTAAAGTAAGGATGTTTTGAACATATGGTTGTTGTATATCCATTCATGCCCTTGTTTGCAATTATGGAGTAGTCTAGCATGTCATTTTCGTGCTCAATTTTTGTTAATGTCCGCAGATGGGAATTTGTTATAGGCAGATGGGAATTTGTTATAAGCAGGGCCCCGCACGCCCACGTCGCCGCCTGTCCTCCGGCGAGCGCCGCCGCTGTGCTCCGTCGCGCCGGACCGCGCCGCCGCTGTGCTCCGCCGCGCCGGACCGCGCCGCCGTCCGCCATGTGCCGCTGCCGGCCCCGCGCGGCCCCGCGCTCGCCCGCGGCGCCGCCCGTGGCCCGCGCCCCGTGCGCCGCCGCCGGTGTGCTCCGCGGCCGCCGGCGCCTGCCGCCCCGCCGCCATGCGCCGCCGGCCGGCCGCCGCCTCCCCGACGCCGCTCCGGCCTCCTCCGCCCCTTCCCCGGCCAGATCCGCTCGCCTCCGGCGTCCCCCTCCTCTCCGGCATCTCCTCCGGCAAGGATCCGGTGAACCTCGGGAACCGCGCCCCGATCTGGATCTGAAATCCCGAAGGTTGACTTTCCCCTCCCCGAACACGACTGAGTCCCAGATTTTTGCAATTTTCATGCCATGTTTGACCTGCCATAACTCTGCATCCGTAGCTCCATTTCGTGCGTGTAATATGTCAAATTGTTCGTCTCGACGAGTACATAATTTCATTCCATTGCATCATGTTCATTTGAGGTCATCTAGATGCTTGAATCATCGTTGTAAGAGTGCTTCATAATGTTTTCTGCTGTCTGTTATCAGTACGAGCTCTTTTGTCATTTTTGCCATGATTGATGTATGCATCCTATGAGGTTGATGTCTACATGTGTTTTGAACTATGCTATGTCTTCTTTACAGATGTGCTTACCATGTATTTTTGTGATCAATGTGGTGACTAGCACAAGCATGCAAACTAGGCATCGTGATGTTGCTGATTTTAGTCCCTGTTCTGCTGTTATTTTGATGCCATGTAAACTTGATGCTACAGAGTGATCCATGCATATTTTGAGATACTTAAGTAAGGATGTTTTGAACATATGGTTGTTGTCTATCCATTCATGCCCTTGTTTGCAATTATGGAGTAGTCTAGCATGTCATTTTCGTGCTCTACTTTTGCTTCAAAATGTTTCCTGGCAGATTGTTTACATGTTATTCAATTTGGCCAAGGTTGCTATAGTTGATCCTTGCATGCTATGGACTTGTTCTTGACTTGGTTTGTTTCACAAACATGTCTTCTTGATGATGCTATGCTTATCTTGTCATGCAATGACTTGTGGTGAGTGTATCGAGCTTGTTAAGTAGTGTTCATGATGTTGCTGTTTTGCTAGGTGAATCTGTTATTTCGTGATGCTATATAAACATGGTGCTACTAATCATTCTATGCATAATCTGGAGATGTTCTATAAACATGTTTTGATCTACATGTCATCCTCTATCCATCCATGCCCCTGGTTGCATTTATATCTTGCTGTAGATTGTTCGTATCTTGCTCCAAAGTTGCTTGAAAATGTTGCTGTCGGCCTGTTTACATTAAGTTCACTAGTTCCCATGTGTTTTGCTAGTGATCCATGCACCCTATGACCTTGCTCTTGCCATGCTTAGCTTCACAAATATGTCTTCTTACTGTTGGGTGCCTTTCCATGCCATGTATTGCTCTGTAGTGAGTTTCACAAGCTCATCTACATGCCTTCATAATTATGTTCCTGCCATGTTTGAATCTGTTTAATAACTTGCCATGTTTACATGGGTGCCATCATATTTTCTGATCCTTTTTGGCTTATAGTCACTAAGGGACTTTTGATCTATGCAATTAGTAGATTCATGCCATGCCTTTGTTTGCCATGATAAGTTCCTGTAACATGTTGTTTGATAGCTCTGAACATTGCATCGTGATGTTATTTTCTGCAAAGTCTGAATTGTTATAACTTGCAATCTTACCATGTGTGTTTGAGCATGTTCTAGTGATTTCTGGAGATAGCTCAGTGTTCATGTTTTGTTGTGCTTTACCTGTACATCATTTCCATGCCTTTTGTTTTCATGTTGAGATCCTGTAGCATGTTGTTTTGATGCTTGCAATATGCCTAGTTGCTATTTTGGACAGCTTGTCCTTATAACTTGTATTGTGTGTGTGTGTTGAACCGTTGCTCCGTTTTGATTGTGCTCTATATGAAACTTGCTTAGAATTGCATGTAGTTTCATATTATCATGTTGCATCCTTGTTTTGAGTTGTTTGCTTGATGTTTGGGTGCATTTTGCATCAATGCCATGTTTAACTTGTTTTGCTCATATCTTCTAGGCCGTAGCTCCAAACTAAATGAACTTTATATGTAATTTGACTAGAATCTCGTATAGATCAACTTGGTGCATCTTAACTTGCTGTTTAACAACTTGAACATAAGGTTTATTCAGATCTGGACCAATTTCGAAATATGCATATGAGGACTTACCGGAATTGTATATGTTGTTCCCGGCCTCATTTAAACTTGCCTTGATGTGTTGCTCTTGTTTGCCTCATCTCTTGCCATGAGTAGCTTCGTGTAGCTTTTTCATGCATCATGCTTGTTGTGCATCATGTCATGTTCATGTGTGGTGTGTTTACTATGTTGTGTGCTTCTTTTCGATAGTTCCTCTTTCGTTGCGATCGTGAGGACTCGTTCGTCTACGCTTGGTTCGGCTTCATCCGTTCGTCTTCTTCATGGACTCGTTCTTCTTCCTTGCGGGACTTCAGGCAAGATGATCGCTACCCTGGATCTCACTACTACCATTGCTATGCTAGTTGCTTCGTTCTATCGCTTTGCTGCGCTACCTATTACCTGTTTATCAAGCCATCCCATATTGCCATGAACCTCTAACCTTTGACACCTTTCCTATGCAAACCGTTGTTTGGCTATGTTACCGCTTTTGCTCAGCCCCTCTTATAGCGTTGCTAGTTGCAGGTGAAGTTGAAGATTTCTCCATGGTGGACAGGATTTTGGTTGGGATATCACAATATCTCTTATATTATTAATGCATCTATATATTTGGTAAAGGGTGGAAGACTCGGCCTTTTGCCTGGTGTTTTGTTCCACTCTTGCCGCCCTAGTTTCCGTCATACCGGTGTTATGTTCCCGGATTTTGCGTTCCTTACGCGGTCGGGTGATTTATGGGACCCCCTTGACAGTTCGCTTTGAATAAAACTCCTCCAGCAAGGCCCAACCTTGGTTTTACCATTTGCCTCACCACCACCTATCCCTTTCCCTTGGGTCGGCCAACCCGAGGGTCATCTTTATTTTAGCCCCCCCGGGCCAGTGCTTGTCTAAGTGTTGGTCCGAACCGGGCAGACTGCGGGGCCACCTCGGGGTAACTCGAGGGCTGGTTTTACTCGTAGGCTGACCTATCCGATGTTGCCCTGAGAACGAGATATGTGCAGCTCCTATCGGGATTGTCGGCGCATCGGGCGGCTTTGCTGGTCTTGTTTTACCATTGTCGAAATGTCTTGTAAACCGGATCTATTCCTTCGTTGATCGCGAGAGCTTGTCATGGGCTAAGTTGGGACACCCCTGCAGGGTATAATCTTTCGAAAGCCGTGCCTGCGGTTATAGGCAGATGGGAATTTGTTAATGTCCGGTTGTAGATAACTTGACACCAGATCCGAATTAAAACGCATCAACCGCGTGTGTAGCCGTGATGGTCTCTTCTCGGCGGAGTCCGGGAAGTGAACAAGGGTTCTGGGTTATGTTTGACGTAAGTAGGAGTTCAGGATCACTTCTTGATCATTACTAGTTGACGACCGTTCCATTTGCTCTCTTCTCGCTCTTATTTGCGTATGTTAGCCACCATATATGCTTAGTCGCTGCTGCTGCCTCACCACTTTACCCCTTCCTTTTCCTTTAAGCTTTGCTAGTCTTGATACCCATGGTAATGGGATTGCTGAGTCCTCGTGGCTCACAGATTACTACAACAACAGTTGCAGGTACAGGTTTTGCGATGATCATGACGCGAGAGCGATGCTTGCTTGCGTTGAGTTCTTCTTCTGCTTCTTCAATCAGGGATAGGTTCCAGGTCGCAGCCTGGGCTAGCAGGGTGGATGTCGTTTGAGTTTCAGTTTGTGTTTCATCCGTAGTCGGATGATGCTCTGATGTATTGTGATGTTGTATTCATGTGGCATTGTATGCCTTATGTATGTATCCCCATCTATTATGTAATGTTGATGTAATGATATCCACCTTGCAAAAGCGTTTCAATATGCAGGTCTATCCTTGGTGGGACCTTCGAGTTCCTTTTGGACAGGGTCGCATATTGGGCGTGACACCCACCCAGACACAAGTGATCTTTCCCACATTAGACAAGAGCCCCAAGAGACAGTACACCACTTCTGGGCCAGATTCCTCCTTGTAATGAGCAAGGTTAAGGACTGTCACGAGGAAGACGCAATCTCATTCTTTTGCAAAAATTGCACGAACAAGGGAATACTCAACGCCATAAGTCGCCGTGACATAGCACACTTCGCCGACTTGGCGGCCATAGTACAGAAGTACTGTGCGATGGAAAGCACCTGGAAAACCCAAACAAAATTTTGGGATCCTCCGGCTCTAACTAAACCCCTCGTCTGAACTAAAAGGGTGCGCTCTCGCAAGTCACCCAATCCAATTACAAAGAAGCCAAAGCCCTCTACAGGGCGTGGAACCGTACTGGAGATGGCTCAATAGGCCATGCAAAATTCACAGCACACCGGGCATCATACCAACACACAGCCTTAGAGCATGTTGGATACTCCGGTAGGTGGCCAAGAGCGGCGAGGACCTTCTCATCAACAATACCGTAGAGCACCATCCCGCAGAGAATAACAGCACAGTACTGACAGTCTTTGAGACTTTCGCCTCAAAAAATAGGCGCAAGCGAGCGCTCCGCAGCCTCGCCGAAGTCTGCCATGTTGCAGCAATAAACCCGTGGAAAGATACGGCCATAACCCTTAATGCCAGCGACGAACCTCAATTCCGAACAGTCCGAGCACTAGCCGCTTTGGTCCTTAGTCCAATTGTGGACGACTTCCGGCTTACTAAAGTGCTCATGGACGGTGGCATCGGATTAAACCTCATCTATGAGGAAACTCTTAACAAAATGGAAATAGATAAGAGCCGCATTGAGCAAAGCAACACGACCTTCATAGGAATCATCCCTAGTCGGGAGGCACGATGCGCGGGAAAAATAATACTGGACGTGGTATTCGGCACGCTGGAGAATTATAGGCCTGAAGAAATCACATTCCAAGTGGCCCCGTTTATTAGTGGATACCACGCCCTTTTAGGGTGGGACGCATTCACAAGCTTCCAAGCTATACCCCATTACGGGTACATGAAGCTTAAGATGTCGGGGCCCAATGGAATCATCACTCTAGCCAGTGATCCGGACATAGCACTCCCCACCGAAAATAAAACCGCCGCACTAGCCCTGGAGGCATTATCTGAAGCCATTGTGGCGGAAGAGTTAACTGCGCTGCGCTCCACAGTGGACAGGGACGACGTGATACTCGACAAACGCCCAAGTCCACCTCTTTTAAACCAGCAGACGAAATAGTGAAATTCCAGGTCCACCCAACGGACCCTACAAAAACAGCATCAATTGGGGCACAACTGAACCCCACAATAGACGCTGCACTATGAGAGTTCTTGCGCGAGAATTGGGACATCTTCGCCTGGCATCCTTCGGATATGCCAGGTATCCCACGCAGGCTGGCCGAGCATAGCCTAAACATAGTAAAGGGATACAAGCCGGTCAAGCAGACTCTTCGGCACTTTTCAGAACCCAAGCGACAAGCCATGCGAGAAGAGCTAGCCAAGCTACTCGAAGCCGGATTCATCAGAGAATTAAAACATCCGGACTGGCTAGCAAACCTGGTGATGGTACCAAAGAAGGACAAATCCTGGCGCCTATGCGTCGATTTTAAAGACCTCAATGAGGCTTACCCTAAGGATCCCTTCCCCTGCATCGATCAAATCATCGATGCTACGGCATGACACGACTCATTGTGCTTCCTCGATGCATACTCCGGATACCACCAAATCAAGATGGCGGAGTCCGATCAAGACGCAATAGCATTCATCACTCCATACGGCCCCTTTTGTTTTAACACCATGCCTTTCGGGATCAAAAACGTCGGTGCAACCTATCAACGCATGATTCAGACATGCTTGGAAACACAAATCGGCAAAACAGTGGAGGCATACGTAGACGATGTGGTCATCAAAACCAGACACGTCAAATATTTAATAGACAACTTGAGGCTTACGTTCGACAATCTCCGAACATACGACATCAAGCTCAATCCGGAAAAATGCGTTTTCGGCGTACCTGCCGGAAAGCTATTGGGCTTTATCGTTTCCGATAGAGGAATTGAAGCAAACCTGGCTAAAATCCGAGCTCTGTCACAGTTGGCTACCCCAACAGACCTCATGCAAATCCAGAAATTAACTGGATGCGTGGCCTTAAGCCGCTTTATCTCCCGATTAGGAGAAAAGGCACTACCCCTTTATCGCCTTATTCGACGCACCGAACACTTCGAGTGGATGGATGCGGCTAGAGCCGAATTGGAGGAAATAAAAGCCCTATTGGCCACCAATCCAATTCTGGTCGTGCCAAATATCGGCGAACCTATGTTGTTATATATAGCGGCAACACACCAGGCTGTAAGCGTAGTGCTCGTCGTCGAACGAGAGACAGACGGTCATAAGTTCCCGCTTCAAAAGCCGGTATACTATGTATACACTGTCCTCACTCAATGCAAATAATGGTACCCACATTATCAAAAGATAGCATACGCGGTCTTCATGGCATCCCGAAAACTATGACACTACTTTCAAGAGTGTTCAATCACAGTGGCCACCGAAGTACCACTCAATGACATAATAAATAACCGTGATGCCACGGGCCGGATTGCTAAATGGGTATTGCGCTCCTCCCGTTCGACATAACATACAAACCACGGCGAGCCATTAAGTCGTAAGTACTGGCTGACTTCGTCGCCGAATGGACAGACGCCGAACTTCCTAAAGAGTACGGCACGTACCCCAATTGGATCATGCACTTTGACGGCTCTAAGATGCTGGCCGGTCTAGGGGCAGGCGTTGTCCTGACATCCCCCACCGGAGATACAGTCCAGTACGTACTCCAAATACTATACAATGATTCCAACAATGCAGCCGAATATGAGGCCTTGTTGCATGGTCTCCGGATGGTAGTCTCCATGGGCATTCAACGCCTAGAAGTGCGTGGGGATTCAAACCTCGCAATATCTCAAATAAATGGAGACTTTGATGCCAAGGACCCAAAAATGGCGGCCTACCGTAGTGCCGTCCTCAAAATGGCGGCCTACGGACCCGAATCATGGGCTTTCGACACCATAGACCTTGACGTAGATTCAGGACTCCTTGTGTGCTCGTCTTCTGCGCCGGTGCTAGATCACTATCATCTCTGGAGCTCATCAAATAATTTATGTTTGGTCGTTTCAGGGGTTGCTGCCATCTTCAGATCCAATCCGGCTTCTAGTTCCCACCGAATAACCTTTAATTTGTGTGCTTCTCCAGTTTTCTGACGATGCACAAAATCTAGACGCGAGATAACTTCCACTGGTGGAATACTATTTGCTGATGCTTTGTATACATCAGTGACACGCTTATCCAATCTTCTAATGGATCCATGAATATAGCTGGCTCCAGCGACCTCAACATGCACGTACAACATCGGCTATTTTTTTGCGCCATCCGCTGCGATAGTCAATCAGAATGGAGTCAGGCTTGTCTTGTCATCACGTAATATGTAAGAAAAAGACACCATATATATAGGTGTATGCATTTCTCAAGAATACAATGGTCCCCCAATGAAGAACATAATTGCAGTTGACAATATAGGTTTGAAGTCTAAGAAATCGATAGTTGATATCCTGCTGAATGGTGCTAGGTAATGCCATAGATGTACGTGCGATCATGAATAGATTAGATAGCGGGGCCAAGGATCGGTGGTGGCGGCCAGGCACAAGTGTTGTTGTTGTCTGACCTCGTTCGAGGTCGGGGCCAGCGTGCACCCATGTCTCATCTTTCCGGCCGTCAGCGCCCCTGGCTAAGGCCGTGTTGCAGTTCGACATCTCGTCCTCTGCATGCCCACGGGACGGCGGCTTGCAGTCCCGCCCGCTCGCGATGGAGACGCTGGCGTGGAGGCCGTCTTAGTCATGGTGTACGTCTGGGTCAAGGGCGGTGTCCTATATATGGACGAAACTTCAAAGCTGAGGATGTCGTGTGGTATTCCTCTTATACACCGTGCATACCTTTGTTAGAATCCTTAACTGCCAAAATATGGATCTCCATCTAGTCTACGTTTCCCTTGTAGCCTTGCACGTATCTACCTATTACACGTTATCTGTTTGCTTGTGTCCATCTATGTTTATGCACCTACACGTGACCGAAGAACATATCCTCAGGTCCGTGCATATATTCTATTGTTTCCAACTTTTTTTTCCAACTCTATATCTATATTAACGCATGTTATACGTGTCGGTTCAATATACGCTTTAGGCACGTAACGTAATATCTTTAAATCCCAGCCGTAATTATTCCCGATCAACGGTGCATATTATTTTAACGTATGTGGAAGACCGTGGTGTCTCGTTTGACTTCTATATTAATTATATAATAGATAATAGATTCATTTAAAATCCAGGAAACTTCAAATGGCCATAACTTTTTATCTATAAGTTCAAATGCATTTATTCTTTTTGCATTGTGTTCTGTGTCCAAAAATCTAACAGCACCCAAAAGACGGGATTTTTCCTTGCTGTCTAAATTTTCTGGTAATTTTCAGAAGGTGTCTTGATGTTTTCTTTTTATGGTTTTGATTATTTTCAGAAGAGCCAGCTTGTTTTGAGGATCACCAGGAGCTTTGTGAACCTCATCAGTACTAAGGCAAGCCATAGTAACATTTTCACAGTGCCACTTCAATATTTGTGATTTTCCTACTTGAACTTATGAATATTTATGCATTTAAAATTAGTTATATAATGAGTATATTCTGTTGGATGCTTGTCATGTTAAAATACTTGAACTACAGAATGTTTGAAGTGAATTTTGTTGGTAAGCTAAAGAGAACTTAGTTGCAAGTAATGAATAAAGGATATGGCCATAGAGGTTAATAATTAGTTTAATTATTATTTTTGCATGATGAAAAATGATGAGATTGCTAGAAATGATTCTGGTGTAAGTGAGGTGTGATCTTAACCAGAGTAGTAGAACGAGTTGATGATGGCTCCGTAGGAGCGTGGTTATTTGCATGGTTATGTGATGCATGTGTTAAGTGATGAATAGTATGGCATTATGACACTTGTTATTTTCATATTAAGTTGAACCTGATTAATAACTCAACTTGAATATGTTGTTGACCGGGTCATGGTGTCGCTGAAACGAGTCTTTTCCAGTGCAACCACATTTGCCGGTACGGGACGGCCTTAATGTGTTTCATTGTCGTGCCTCTGGTCGGTGCCTCCATTTCGAGAAGGTTATGGGCGTGCTGTACCCTGGCCCGGTAGGCAAGCATAACCTTGTGAGCCCGTTGTTATGTTAAGTTTTGGTACCGGGTCCCAGAGTGGATCGTGGCCACGATGGTGGTCGAGGTGTCTGGAGGTAGACACGGGGCCACCCAGGACTATCCCGATGGGGTCTGAGTCAGAATGGCCGGGAGAGTGTCATGACAATGAAATGGTTTCGTCGGAATGCCGTTGGTCCACCCGAATGGGAGTGCGAGGCCATGGGTTCCGTAGTGTGGGTACAGTGTACTAACCTCTACAGAGTGTTTTTAATCTATCGATAGCCGAGTCCACGGTTACGGACACGCTCGAAAGTATGGTACACCATGGGTCAACACTTAATAAAATTTGCACACTAAGTTTGCACTAAGGATGGCAGTGAGGCCATCGTGTTGAGGTGGACATGAGTTGGTCGGGTGGTGATCACCGAAAGGGTCACGGGCCATGCGTTGGTCAGGTGGTGATCGCCTAAAGGATCACAATTGTGTTTTAGAGATTATCATGTTGTGGTCTGGAAATGATCACGTCCGGTAAGCAAGTCCGTGGAACAAGTACCAGTTGAGCATAGTCACATCATGTTGGATATATGGTTGCATTGTTGCTTAAATGGTTAAATATCATGATATTGTTTGTCATTATGTTTATGTTTATTGTGAGCTTGCAAGTACACTCAATGTACTGACCTGGCGTGTCATGCCAGATTTCAGGAAAGTCTCGTTGGGAAGGAGTGATGTCCGAGTCTACACCGTGTCCACATCAGTGTCCCTGTGCTATGGAGTCCCGCTACGACGTTGTTCCGCTGCCGAGTAGTTGTCATGATCGAGGTCCCTTTATGTTCACTAAATAATGTACATATTGTTTAGCCGCACCGTGTGTTCCGCTTGGCCTCGCTAACTCTTGTAATATAAACTATGCTCCGCTAGCATGAATAAAGCGGTTGTTTTTCTGTACAAGTTGTTGTGTGTTGCCAGAAGACAAGGTCTCTTGGCTGGCAATGCAAGGTAAACCAGTCACTTTGAGCCGGGGTGCCACAGCCGGACATTGCGCGTTACAACAGGTACTCTGGAGAATTTGGAGAAGAACCCGCCTTGCAATGCCGAAGATAATCTACGCGCCGGACTCATCGTCATTGAAGCCTGGTTCAGGGGCTACTGAGGGAGTCCGGGATTAAGGGGTCCTCGGACAGCCGGAATATATACTTTGGCCGGACTGTTGGACTATGAAGATACAAGATTGAAGACTTCGCCACGTGTCCGGATGTGACTCTCCTTTGCGTGGAAGGCAAGCTTGGCAATTCGGATATGTAGATTTCCTTCTCTGTAACCGACTTTGTGTAACCCTAGCCCCCTCCAGTGTCTATATAAACCTGAGGGTTTAGTCTGTAGGACAACAATCATAATCATAGGCTAGCTTCTAGGGTTTAGCCTCTACGATCTCGTGGTAGATCAACTCTTGTAATACTCATATCATCAAGATCAATCAAGCAGGAAGTAGGGTATTACCTCCATCGAGAGGACCCGAACCTCATCGTGTCTCCTGTCTCATGTTACCATTAGTCTTAGACGCACAGTTCGGGACCCCCTACCCGAGATCCGCCGGTTTTGACACCGACACTGGTATCCTCTGAGACAACACCTCGGTGTCGTCCGCGGGCCAGGGGGTGGTGGCCATCAGGAGCGAGTCACTGTTCATGGCCGACGCACTCAAAGACCCATCCGAGGAGGATAAGTCGATGCGGGATTTGGACGGACTGCACCATCATATTCAACATGATAAGAAGCAATAAAGCAAAACATGCCGGAAGTATTATGGTATCCGGATAATTATGACTTTTCCAGGGGCTTGTCCCTGGGCAGCCACTCCTCGTCGCTGTAGGCGGCTGTTGTGGAGTGGTCCGAAGGGAGGGTCCTTCCCTTCTTGGACCCTTCGGCCTCCCCATGCGGGGCGGCCTTCCTTTTCTTCTCCCCCTCGGTTTGGGGGGGAGGGTTTTCCTCTACCTCCTCCTCGTTTTCGTTGGAGGAGTGCGCCTCGGTGTCTTCGGACGATGAGTCTGACATCACCTTGCGTCGGAGACCTTTCCTGGTCCCCGTGGCCTTCTTCTTGGCCTTCTTCTCCGGCACCTCGTAGGGTGCCGGAAACAGCATCTCCATTAAGAGAGTTGTTGTTGGATCTTCAGGTAGTGGAGCTGGACAATCGATCTGTTCCGCTGTCGCTACCCAGTCCTGTTCAATCAGCATGGAGGCTTAGATCCTCCCACGAACATACTCGGAAAAACGCATCTTGTGAAATACAGGTAGCTTACCGGATTGGCGCGGCGCTTTGTGCTGAGTCCGCGATCCTCTGTAAGGGGAGGAGGCACCTCGGCGGCCTTGAACAGCACCTTCTAGACGTCTTTGTGCGTCGTGTCAAAGAGCTCGCGCAGCGTCTGGTGTTCGGCCAGGTCGAACTCCCACATATTGAATGCCCGTCTTTGACACGGGAGGATCCGGCGAAAGAGCATGACCTGGACCACGTTGACAAGCTTTATTTTCTTGCTTATAATATTCTTGACGCAGTTCTAGAGTCCGATCAGCTCCACTAGCTCACCCCAAGCTAAACCCTTCCTTTTCCAGGAGGTAAGCCGCATGGGGATGCCAGATCAAAATTCGGGGGCCGCCGCCCAGTTGGAGTCACGCGGCTCGGTGATATAGAACCACCCCGATTGCCACCCATTCACGGTCTCCACATAGGAGCCTTCGAGCCAGGTGACCTTGGGCATCTTGCCCACCATGGCGCCTCCACAATCCGCTTGCTGGCTGACCACTATCTTCGGCTTCATGTTGGAGATCTTCAGCCACAAGCCAAAGTGGGGCTTGATGCGGAGGAAGGCCTCGGACACGACAATAAACACCAAGACGTTGAGGATGAAATTGGGGGCCAGATCATGGAAATCTAGCCCATAGTAAAACATGAGCCCAGTCCGCAGACGAAGTGGGCAAGAAACACAACCCTCTCGTGGGGTTCCTGAGTAGGGACAATCTGCCATGCGTTCGGGAGCCGGTGCGCGATGTCTGCGGCCAAGTATCCAGCCTCCCGGAGCTTCATAATGTCCTCCTCCGTAACGGAGGAGGCCATCCACTTGCCTCCTGCTCCGGACATGTTTAGAATGGCTCTACGGAGAAGGTGAGAGCTTGGGAAGAAGAAGAAGGCGTGGGTGAAAAAGGGGAATCCCTATCTCTTTATAAAGGCGGTAGAAACTGTGCGCCTCCCCACTTGCTCGTTAAAATTGCGTATTCCCCAAGCGCCACGATTGATGGCATAGTTGGGTTACCCACACCCGCATTGATGAGAATCCCGTGATAAAGGGACACAATCTCTGCTTCGACAAGACGTGCCAAGGAAACCGCCTCGCAATATGTGCAGTAGCTGGTTGGGAAAACGGTTCAAATAATGACCGGGTCGTGGCGTGACGTCACGCTGTGAAAGTTGTCAGCAGATTAGATTTGTGGAATATTGTGCTCTCTATGGTGGTATGTGGAAATTATTTTGCAGGGCCGGACACGATCCTCGTGTTCAAAATCTTCTATGGAGTATTCGGAGAAGGAACCTGCCTTGCAATGCCTAAGAAGATCTGCGCGCCGGACTCATCGTCATTGAAGCCTGGTTCAGGGGCTACTGAGGGAGTCCAGGATTAGGGGGTCCTCGGACAGCCGGACTATATACTTTGGCCGGACTGTTGGACTATGAAGATACAAGATTGAAGACTTCGTCCCGTGTCCGGATGGGACTCTCCTTTGCGTGGAAGGCAAGCCTGGCAATTCAGATATGTAGATCTCCTTCTCTGTAACCAACTCTGTGTAACCCTAGCCCCCTCCAGTGTCTATACAAACCGGAGGGTTTAGTCCGTAGGAGAAGAACAATCATAATCATAGGCTAGCTTCTAGGGTTTAGCCTCTATGATCTTGTGGTAGATCAACTCTTGTAATACTCATATCATCAAGATCAATCAAGCAGGAAGTAGGGTATTACCTCCATCGAGAGGGACCGAACCTGGGTAAACATCGTCTGCCCCGCCTCCTGTTACCATTAGCCTTAGACGCAAAGTTCGGGACCCCCTACTCGAGATCCGCCGGTTTTGACACCGACAGGAGGGCCGCGAACCTGCTCTCCTGGTGTCCTTCTTCTGGCAACTTCTGGGGCATGGAGGCCATGCTGAGGGCTCCTCCACTGGTTCTTGCCAGTGGTTGGGCGACCCATGCAGCGACCTCATCTTCAAGCGGCGGGTCTAGGCCACGCCATGCCCCGCCCGAGGCCCGGGGAGCGGTTGGAGGAGCTCCGGCCACTAGTCCCCTGCCGAAGATAGGTGAGTCGTCTCGCACTCCTCCGGCAAACCGGGGCGTGGAAGAAGGGCCTGGCCGATTGCTGGAGATCACAAGCGGGTGCAGCACCGTCTGCCATGACCTTCTCCAGGAAGCAGCAAGCACGCTGGGCCACATCGGGGTAGAGCTGGCCGACGTTGACACGCGCCTTGAGGCGGAAAGCCTCTGCCAGGCATGTGAGTGGCGCCAACTGAAAGTCGCCATCAACCTTAGATCTTGCAGCATGAGCACACCCGTGCGGAGGCCAAGGAGTCCCTTGCAGCTTCTCCGGAGGCTTGTGCCCGCGCCCTGCAGGAGGCCAGGGCTGCGGATCATCGTCGTGAGCGTCTGAGGAGCGCGAGAGGGAGCTCCGAGCCTTGAATGCCGCCCTTGAATAGCAAGTCCAGGCGCGGAGAGCTGCCCTTGCAGCGCCGCTAGGTGAAATCCCCTCAGGCAAGACAGGAGTTCGAGCGCGTGAGGATGCGCTGGCGCTCGAGGCGCTGGAGCACAGCCTGGAGCATGATCGTCTGGAGGTGATGGAGCGCCAAGTAGCCGCAGTCGAGGATGCCCTTGCCTCTCGGGAGGCGAGGATCCAATAGAAGGTCGACCAGAAGGTGGCGGGGATCCGCAAGGCCCTTGTTTAGGAATACTGTAGAAAGCTGGGGCTCTAGGAGGCTCGCTTTAAGCGGTGGCAAGTCGAACTGCTGGGCGAGGCCGACACCCTCAAGGTGAAGCTAGTCGCGGCAGAGCGGCACGAGAAGGCCGCTGAGGAGACCCAGGCCACCGCCGAGGCTGAGCTGTCCTCGCTTCATCTGTAGGTCGCATGCGTTATGTCCCTCGTGGAGAGGGCCTCGGACGAGGCAGGCCACCGCCAAACACTGCAGCGCGAGCATTCCTTGATGTTCAAGGACCTTAGGGTCAGGGCTAATTGGGCCCTCGACACCATGTGTGGTGAGAGGATCTCCCGCCCGTACGAAACTGATGATGCTGGCTACCTCCGCCTCTTCACCCAGGTCATGACCTGCCTCGAAGGTGGGGCCGCGAGGGCACGCCAGCTCGTTGAAGAGAAGAGCTGAGACCTCCTTGGGCGCGTGTTCTCGTGCATCTTCAGCTACCTCCTTAGCCTCGATCCCGACTTCGATTTCAATGCTGCAATAGCCCCCATGCCCGGAGTAACCCAGAGTGACCTGGCGAGCTGGGTGGATGACCATGCGGACGACCTGATTGCAGAGTTCGCCTTTGCCAACGACGTGGCTGCGCTCGCGGCCGAAGAGGGCGGAACTGATGGTGATGATGATGACAATGTCAGCTGCGGTAGCGCATCCTGCTAGGGTTGTATTCCCCTGTTTACCTACCAAAATGGGCGTGCAAGCATTTTTTGGAGGGGGCTCCCCTGTAATACATGGAACAATGATATGCCCTCTAAATTAATTTCGAAAACGTGTCGTCGGGAGCTGTAGGGCTCCTGACTAGAGTAGTTGGCGTGGCTTATCTTTGTGTTTCCGACCTTGGACGGGTTCTTGTATCGCAGAGACGCGCTTCTCCTGGGGCGAGTCCTCCGGGGCCCCCAACCCACGAAATCTCAGGAGGGGCTTGCGTGAGATTGAGGCCTCCTCGTGTGCCTCCACCTAGCGTCGAGCTTCACGGGAGCGTGGGGGCGCCCGATGCTAAGTGCCCCTATGGCCCGGAGCCGGATGCCGGGCATGGTGCGGGCCTGCTGGCTCGCTCAAGGGTGCCGCATGACGAACTAAATGCCAAAGCTTTGGCAAGGTGTGCGCACGGGCGGACCCGCGATAGTTATGTCCTTGGTCCCGGGGGAGGGGGGCCTGATGCTGCTTGGGCTAGCTCAGATGCGTACGCCACACCCAGCCCCCGCTCGTGGGGTGCTCGAGGGAGAGCAGCAGGCATGAGCCATGCCTCCCAAAACACAAATCGGAGAACAAGGAAACACCGCGAATCGAAAAATTTACCCCCTTTTCCTTTTAACAAGAGCACAAAACCTCAAATTCATTTCGAAAGCAACAAACCGGATTACAAAAGAGGGCAAGAAAGACGGCCGCATCCGGCATCTACACTAGTCTTCTCACCAGCGCGGAGCTCAGTGCTTCCATTGAGCGTGGGCATAGTCATTGGAGGACAGTGTCGACTGCCAGCGTGGAGCATGGTGCTTCCACTTGGACATGGATGGGAGCCCCCGTGAGGCTCGGGGGCAGCGCTCAGGAGACTCTGGGGCGTGTACAGCCCCACTCATTATTACGTGAGAGTGTCACGACCAGAGACTTGAGGGGCACTCCTTGCCTCCCGGGCGGGGACCCCGCCCCGCACATGCCCCTACCATTGTTGGGGCATCCGAAAACTAGGATGAGACCAAGGGGTAAGGGGCTACGCATGTGGTGGTCGGGTGGCTGCAGGCCCTCGGCCAGGGGAAGGGCTTGCCGACGCCTTCCCCAGTGGAGGACCCGCTTCAGGATGGCACATGGCACCGTAGTGGTGGCCCCCTACGCCTCATGGTGCCAGGGGAGCTCTGGCGCCAGGCCCCCCTGCGCGATCCCTAGGCGTGCCCTGCCTGCCTGAGGTGGGGCTGATGCACGGAGGTTCGCCGCAGTGTTTACCTGCGATCCAAGGTTAGCGCGACATGTTCCAAAGATATTGGTCGTAGCTGGCGACTGTTGCTGTCGAAGGTACAGGCGAGGCACTAGGTTGGCTTGGAGGAGGTCCCGACCCCATGTGGTCCTGGCGATCCTGACATCTCGGCCGGCGGGGGGAAGGTGTACGAGGCTCTCCTTTGTTCGTACAACGAGTCCGTCGTTGGCGTCAAGGAGGCACCAGGGCCATCGTCATGAGGCCAGCCCCCAGACCCTCTACTCCGCTGCCCACCATCTCTGGTGCCCTGCCTTGCCAGACTGGGGGTATCTTTTCGCCGTTGCATTGCTGGAGCCCGCCTAACCCGGTCGCGCCTCGAGGGCGCGTCCCTTGGGCCAGGGGGCGACGTCGCATGCGGAACCACCTCCACAGGGCCCCTTGGGCTCCTCCTAGGTGGACGAGCAGGCGCAACAGGGGCAGGTGCGGGTCCCCGGAGGTGTCCGCGACGCCGGCAGGACGCGGAAAGGCGCCACGCTCTTGCAGGCAGCATCGAGCAGCTCGGCGATGCGGGCGAGTAAGGCATGACGTCCGCCTTTTGCTAACCTGCACCGCAGTAGCTCATGTGCCACAAGGAGCGCAGCTCACTTGTTCACCTGCTCCCGGCGAGCGTGCAGAGACGACACCTTGGTTCTCAAAACTGAGGGAAATACTTACGCTACACTTTGCTGCATCACCCTCTCCTCTTCGAGGAAAACCAATGCAAGCTCAAGACGTAGCAAGAAGGATTTCTGGCGCCGTTGCTGGGGAGGTCTTCGCTCAAGTCAAGACATACCAAGTACCCATCACAAACCCATCTCCCTCGCATTTACATTATTTGCCATTTGCCTCTCGTTTTCCTCTCCCCCACTTCACCCTTGCCGTTTTATTTGCCCTCTCTTTCCCAATCTCCTCCTCTCTTTTTCACTTGCCATTTTTCTGTTTGCTTGTGTGTTGGATTACTTGTGGCCATGGCAAAAGATAATACCAAATTGTGTGACTTGTCGAATAACAATAATAATGATTTCCTTAGTACTCCAATTGCTCCTCTTAATGATGTTGAGTCTTGTGAAATCAATACCGCTTTACTGAATCTTGTTATGAAAGATCAATTTGCTGGCCTTCCTAGTGAAGATGCCGCTACTCATCTAAACAATTTTGTTGATTTGTGTGATATGCAAAAGAAGAAAGATACGGATAACAATATTGTCAAATTGAAGTTATTCCCATTTTCACTTAGAGATCGTGCTAAAGTTTGGTTTTCGTCTTTGCCTAAAAATAGTATTGATTCTTGGAACAAGTGCAAAGATGCTTTTATCTCTAAGTATTTTCCTCCCGCTAAGATCATCACTCTTAGGAATGATATTATGAATTTTAAACAACTTGATCATGAGCATGTTGCCCAATCTTGGTAAAGAATGAAATTGATGCTTCGCAATTGCCCTACTCAGTGTTTGAATTTATGGATGATCATACAAAATTTTTATGCCGGTTTGAACTTTGCTTCTAGTAATCTGTTAGATTCGGCCGCGGGAGGCACGTTTATGGAAATTACGTTAGGAGATGCTACAAAATTGCTTGATAATATTATGGCTAATTATTCTCAATGGCACACCGAAAGATCTTCTAGTAAAAAAGTGCATGCTATAGAAGAAATCAATGTTTTGAGTGGAAAGATAGATGAACTTACGAAAATGTTTTCTACTAAAAATACTCCCCTTGATCCCAGTGATATGCCTTTGTCTTCCTTGATTGAGAATAATAATGAATCTATGGATTTGAATTTTGTTGGTAGGAAAAGTTTTGGAAACAATGCTTATAGAGGAAATTTTAATGCTAGACCATTCCCTAGTATTCCCTCTAGTAATTATGGAAATTCCTACAATAATTCTTATGGTAATTTTAATAAGATGCCCTCTGATTTTGAGAATAGTGTGAAAGAATTTATGATTTCTCAAAAGAATTTTAATGCTTTGCTTGAAGAAAAATTGCTCAAAGTTGATGATTTGGCTAGGAACATTGATAGACTTTCGCTTGATGTTAATTCTCTTAAACTTGGATCTTCTTCTCCTAAGCATGATATCAATGAGTCTCTCAAATTAATTAGAATTTCCATTGACGAGTGCAAGGAAAGAACCGCTAGATTGCGTGCTAAAAAAGAAAGCTTTATAAAAGCGTGTTCTTCTAGTCTCCGTGAAAATAATGATGAGGATCTTAAAGTTATTGATGTGTCTCCGATTAGATCTATGTTTTGCAATATGAATTTTGATGATTATGGGAGTAATGATGAATCAACTTTGCCTAGAAGGCGTCCCAAAAATTCGGAATCTTTAGATCTTGATGTTAAATTTGGTAAAAGAGAGATTGGAGAATCCTCAACTTCTAATAATATTGAACCTACTATCTCGGGTTTCAAGGAATTTGATTATGATAATTGCTCTTTAAAAGGTTGTATTTCCTTGTTGCAATCCGTTGTTAATTCTCCTCATGCTTATAGTCAAAATAAAGCTTTTACCAAACATATTGTTGATGCCTTGATGCAATCTTATGATGAAAAACTTAATCTGGAAGTTTCTATACCTAGAAAACTTAATGATGAGTGGGAACCTACTATAAAGATTAGAATTAAAGATTATGAGTGTTTTGCTTTGTGTGATTTGGGTGCTAGTGTTTCCACGATTTCGAAAACTTTATGTGATATTCTAGGTTTCCATGATCTTGATGATTGCTCTTTAAATTTGCACCTTGCGGATTCCACCATTAAGAAGCCTATGGGAAGGATCAATGATGTTCTTATTGTTCCAAATAGAAATTTGGTGCCCGTAGATTTTATCGTTCTTGATATAGATTGCAATCTTTCTTGGCCTATTATTCTTGGTAGACCTTTCCTTAGAACGATTGGTGCGATTATTGATATGAAGGAAGGGAACATTACATTACAATTTCCTTTAAAGAAAGGCATGGAGCACTTTCCAAGAAAGAAAGTCAAATTACCTTATGAATCTATCATGTGTGCTACTTATGAATTTAGTGCCAAAGATGGCACTCGTTAGATCTATCTTCGCTTTTATGCCTAGCTAGGGGCGTTAAACGATAGCGCTAGTTGGGAGGCAACCCAATTTTATTTATGTTTTTTGTTTTTGCTCTTATTTAGTAATAAATCTTGCATCTACCTTCTGTTTAGATGTGTTTTTATCTTTTAATTAGTGTTTGTGCCAAGTTAGAACCTATAGGATAACCTACGATGATAGTTGATTTGATTCTGCTGAAAAACAGAAACTTTGCACGCACGAATATAATTTTGTTAAATCACAGGAACGTGCTTTTGCATTGATTCTTTTTGCTGCTGTTCAATAGGCAAATTGTACAGGACTTACTATTTTGGTAGGATTTTTAGAGTTCCAGAAGTTTGCGTTAGTTACAGATTTTTACAGACTGTTCTGTTTTTGACAGATTTTGTTTTTCATGTGTTGTTTGCTTATTTCAATGCATCTATGGCTAGTAATTCAGTCTATGAACCATAAAGAAGTTGGAATATAGTAGGTTTAAAACCAAATTAAATAAATAATGATTTCATTGCAGTACCTTATGTGGTGGTTTTGTTTTCTGTCACTAACAGAGCTTATAAGATTTCCTGTTGAGTTTTGTGTTGTGAAGTTTTCAAGTTTTGGGTAAAGCTTTTATGGACTATGGAATAAAGGGTGGCAAGAGCCTAAGCTTGGGGATGCCCATGTCACCCCAAGATATTCAAGAATAGCCAAAAGCCTAAGCTTGGGGATGCCCCGGGAAGGCATCCCCTCTTTCGTCTTCGTTCATTGGTAACTTTACTTGGAGCTATATTTTTATTCGCCACATGATATGTGTTTTGCTTGGAGAATCGTGTATTATATTAGTCTTTGCTTTTTAGTTTACCACAATAATCCTTGCTGTAAACACCTTTTGGGAGAATCCTATTTGATTAGAATTTGCTAGAATACTCTATGTGCTTCACTTATATCTTTTGAGCTTGATAGTTTTTGCTCTAGTGCTTCACTTATATCTTTTAGAGCACGGTGGTGTCTTAATTTTGAAGAAATTGCTAGTCTCTCATGCTTCACTTATATTATTTTGAGAGTCTTTTAGAACAACATGGTATTTTCTATGGTCATAAAGTTGGTCCTAGAATGATGAGCATCCAAGTTGGGTATAATAAAAACTATCATAGAAAAGTGAATTGGATGCCATGATCAATTTGATATTTGATAATTGTTTTGAGATATGGAGGTAGTGATATTAAAGTCATGCTAGTTGGGTGATTATGAATTCAAAGAATGCTTGTGTTGAAGTTAGCAAATCCCATAGCATGCACGTATGGTTAGAGTTCTGTAACAAATTTGAAACATGAAGTGTACTTGGCTTGTGCATCCTTATGAGTGGCGGTCGGGGACGAGTGATGGTCTTTTCCTACCAATCTATCCCCCTGGGAGCATGCGCGTAGTACTTGATTTTTGATGACCTCTAAATTTTTGCAATAAGTATATGAGTTCTTTTGACTAATGTTGAGTCCATGGATTATACGCACTTTTACCTTTCCACCTTTGCTAGCCTCTTCAGTACTGTGCATTGCCCTTTCTCACCTTGAGAGTTGGTGCAAACTTCGCCGGTGCATCTAAACCCCTTGATATGATACGCTCTATCACACATAGACCTCCTTATATCTTCCTCAAAACAACCACCATACCTACCTATTATGGCATTTCTATAGCCATTCCGAGATATACTGCCATGCAACTTTCCACCGTTCCGTTCATCATTTTCATGACATACTTTACTTTTGTCATATTGCCATTGCATGATCATGTAGTTGACATCGTATTTGTGGCAAAGCCACCAAGCATTATTTTTCATACATGTCACTCTTGATTCATTGCACCATCCCGGTACACCGCCGGAGGCATTCATATAGAGTCATATCTTGTTCTAGTTTCGAGTTGTAATTCTTATGTTGTAATCAATAGAAGTGTGATGATCATCATTATTAGAACATTGCCCAAAGAAAAGAAAAAAGAAAAAAAGAAGAAAGGCCAAAAGAAAAAAAAGGGTCCCAAAAAAAGAAGAAAAAGAAAAAAGAGAAAAAAAGAAAAGAAATAAAAAGGGCAATGTTACTATCTTTTTTTCCACACTTGTACTTCAAAGTAGCACCTTGTTCTTCATGTAGTGAGTCTCATATATTGTGCTTCAAAGTAGCACCATGTTTTTCATATAGTGAGTCTCATAAGTTGTCTTTTTCATACTAGTGGGAATTTTTCATTATAGAACTTGGCTTGTATATTCCTACGATGGGCTTCCTCAAATGCCCTAGGTCTTCGTGAGCAAGCAAGTTGGATGCACACCCACTAGTTTTCTTTTTTTGAGCATTCATTTATAGCTCTAGTGCATCCGTTGCATGGCAATCCCTACTCCTCATGTTGACAACAATTGATGGGCATCTCCATAGCCCGTTGATTATCCTCGTCAATGTGAGACTTTCTCCTTTTTTGTCTTCTCCACACAATCCCCATCATCATATTCTATTCCACCCATAGTGCTATATCCATGGCTCATGCTCATGTATTGCGTGAAGGTTGAAAAAGTTTGAGATTATTTAAGTATGAAACAATTGCTTGGCTTTTCATCGGGGGTATAGAAGTTGGGAACATCTTTGTGTTACGAAAATGAAGCATAGCCTAACTATATGATTTTGTAGGGATGAACTTTCTTTTGCCATGATATTTTGAGAAGACATGATTACTTTGATTAGTATGCTTGAAGTGTTACTATTTCTTATGTCAATATGAACTTTTATTTTGTATTCATTTGGATCTGAACATTCATGCCACAATAAAGAAAATTACATTATGAATTATGCTAGGTAGCATTCCACATCAAAAATTCTCTTTTTATCATTTACCTACTCGAGGACGAGCAGGAATTAAGCTTGGGGATGCTTGATACGTCTCCAACGTATCTATAATTTTTGATTGTTCCATGCCATTATATTACCCCTTTTAGATGTTTATGGGCTTTATTTTACACATGTATATCATTTTTGGGACTAACCTACTAACCGGAGGCCCAGCCCATATTGCTGTTTTTTTTGCCTATTTCAGTATTTCGAAGAAAAGGAATATCAAATAGAGTCCAAACGGAATGATACCTTCGGGAGCGTGATTTTTGGAACAAATCTGATCCAGAGAGCTTGGAGTGCAAGTCAAGAAGCTCCCGAGGGCCCCACAAGATAGGGGGCGCACCCCCCTTGTAAGGCGCGCCCCCTGTCTCGTGGGCCCCTCGGGCGGCCACCGACGTACTTCTTCCTATATATACCTACGTACCACGAAAACATCCAGAGGCACCACGAAACACAATTTCCACCGCCGTAACCTTCTGTATCCGCGAGATCTCATCTTGGAGCCTTAGTCGGCACTCTGCTGGAGGGGGAATCAACCACGCAGGGCTTCTACATCAACATCCTTGCCCCTCCGATGAGTTGTGAGTATTTTTCCACAGACCTACGGGTCCATAGTTATTAGCTAGATGGCTTCTTCTCTCTTTTTGGATCTCAATACAATGTTCTCCCCCTCTCTTGTGGAGATCTATTAGATGTAAACACTTTTTGCAGTGTGTTTGTCGAGATCCGATGAATTATGGTTTTATGATCAAGTTTATCTATGAATAATATTTGAATCTTATCTGAATTCTTTTATCTATGATTGAGTTATCTTTGCAAGTCTCTTCGAATTATCAGTTTGGTTTGGCCTACTAGATTGGTCTTTCTTGCCATGGGAGAAGTGCTTAGCTTTGGGTTCAATCTTGCGGTGTTCTTACCCAGTGACAGAAAGGGTTGCAAGATACGTATTGTATTGTTGCCATCGAGGATAACAAGATGGGGTTTATATCATATTGCATGTGTTTATCCCTCTACATCATGTCATCTTGCTTAATGTGTTACTCTATTCTTATGAACTTAATACTCTAGATGCAGGCAGGAGTCGGTCGATGTGTGGAGTAATAGTAGTAGATGCAGGCAGGAGTCGGTCTACTTGTTATGGACGTGATGCCTATATACATGATCATGCCTAGATAATCTCATAACTATGCGCTTTTCTATCAATTGCTCGGCATTAATTTGTTCACCCATAGTAATACTTATGCTATCTTGAGAGAAGCCTGTAGTGAAACCTATGGCCCCCGGGTCTATCTCTTATCATATTTTCTTTCAATCTACCTTTATTTCCATCTTTACTTTTTGCATCTATCTTATAAAATACCAAAAATATATTTATCTTATCATACTATCTTTATTAGATCTCACTTTCGCAAGTGGTCGTGAAGGGATTGACAACCCCTTTATTGTGTTGGTTGTGAGTTCTCAGTTTGTTTGTGTAGGTGCGAGGGACTTTTGAGGAACCTCCTACTGGATTGATATCTTGGTTCTCAAAACTGAGGGAAATACTTATGCTACACTTTGCTGCATCACCCTCTCCTCTTCGAGGAAAACCAACACAATCTCAAGACGTAACACTGCCCCCAGAGCCTCAGGCCCCCCTTCTCGCTCAACTGGGCGGACACCGCAATCCTGAAGGTGAGCTTGAGGGCCTGCAGTGCGTCCTTGGTGTCTCTTGCCACCATGAGGGCACCGCTGCTGCCTGGCATCTTCATGAGGTTGTAGGCTGGATGAGTTGCCGACATGAACTTGGCAAGGGCTGGGTACCCAAGGATGGTGTTGTATGGTAGGTTAATCTGGGCGATGTTGAAGTCGATGACCTCGATGCGGTAGTTGTCGTGGGTCCCGAAAGTGATGGGAAGGCGGATTTTCTCCAGGGGCTGGTGGAACCGTGGCCGACCCCGGAGAAAGGCTCGGTGGGGCGGAGCAGGCCGTGGGGCACGTGAATCAAGCCGAATGCCTCCATAGAGAGCACGTTGAGGCTGGCTCCGCCGTCGATGAGGGTCTTGGTAACAGCCACGTTGCAGATGGTGGGGGTGCAGAGCATCGGGAGCGCGCCTGCTCCCACCGCGGTGGTTGGGTGATCTTCTAGGCCGAAGGTGAGGTCGGCCTGGGGCGCTGCCCAGCCCCGGGGAGCCCTCGACTGCACTTGGGCAGTGCTTACCTGGTGGTAGAACTGCTTGATGTGGCGGTCGGAGGGTGGCGTCTGCGAGCCACCTAGGAGAGCTGCGACGGCGGGAGGCGCCGTTGCCGCAAAGTGCGTGATGAAGAGGCCGCGCAGCTCCTCCTAGGAGGCCGCGGAAGATTCTGGCAAGCTGAGCAGCCAGGCATGTGGCATGCCCACGAGGCACATGGGGAGCCAGTTGGCCATCACCATGTCATCTCTACCGGCCGCCCAAACTGCCTCCTCGTACGCCCGAAGGAAGTCAGCCGGATCCACCGCACCGTCGTAGCGGGGCGGCATCTCCGGCCTAAACTTGGGTGGCCACTGCACCTGTCGCAAGGCGGGGGTGAAAGCGCGGAGGCCCACGGCTCCTCCAAAGGTGTGCGACGGCCCAGTCAACGGAGGAGCCCCCGCCATTGGAGCCGGCAGCGGAATGTGGCGGATAAAATGGCGGATCTCCGATGCACCCCTACCTGGCGCGCCAAATGTTGGATTTCGGGTTCCGCAAACCCTTGAGAGGTTCGAACTCTGGGGTGCGTGCGAAGATCTCAACCTACCAAGCCTGCCAACTCGCAAACCTCACAGCCTAGCGCGATGAGCTCGAAGGGAAAGAGAAACACGACAGTTTACCCAGGTTCGGGCCACCTTGCGGTGTAAAACCCTACTCCTGCTTTGTGGTGGATTCACCTCGAGGGGCTGAGGAAGAACTAGTACAGTGGTGAATAACCTTAGGAGGCGTGTTCTTTGGCTCGAATGAGCTGGTGAGGTGGTGAGGGTGGAAATGGATCCGATCGGATCGATCCGTCCCCTTCTATGGTGGTGGCTAGGTCCTATTTATAATGGCCTTGATCCTCTTCCCCAAAGTAGGCGGGAAGGGATCCCACAACAGCCAAATTTGAAGGGAGACAACAAGTACGTCCTATCCTGACTAAAGTGGTCTTTGCCTGCAAAAGCCTCTGGTTGGGACGCTGCGATGGGCTCGGCGATGACCTCCGTCCTACCGTCCTGGCGGTCTTGGTTTTGTTGCATCAGAATGGAAACATTTGGTTGATTCCTCGGGACTCCGCGCTTGATGCTTGCCTCCTTTGCACCAAAGAGAAAACTGGTACTCTGCGCCCGCTGGCGCCCGCCTCGCCTTGGTCATCATAGCTCATGTAGCTGAACCTCGCGAGGTGCACCTTGCATAGAAATCTCCGCTCCTTGGGAGCCAGCCTGAGGGGGCCGATCCACGTGGAGGTCTTGGCGATGTCTACCTCGCGAGGCTTGGCCCCTCGCGAGGGTCTTGAGTTGTCGATGCTAAACCTGGGCCGTACCAGGCCATCGATGGAGCCACGTTGTGGGCCGCAGGCAAGCAAGTCTGGGTACCCCTGTATCTAGAACGCCGATAGAATGGGGCGACAAAGCCGCGTCGAATGGAGGTGGTGGCGTTGCCAAAGAAGCATCATAGCGACGACGTTGAGCAGCGAGGGCGGCGGCCGGAGCACAGGCTCAACGGGGCCAGCACTCCCGACCACTACTTGGCTCAGGAGGAGGTGCTACGGGGCCTACCCGGTGCGGTGATCACGACGGTGGCACGCACGGGACCAAAAGGTCATCGGGGCGACGCCCGAGACGAGCGCGGGCGGCGGAGCAATCCGGCCTTGGCAGGGAACTAGCTAGGGGGCGCGCGCGTGAGCTCGAGGAGAGAGAGGGAGGAGCAATGGCTCACCAAGGGGGTGCACAGAGGCCCGACGAGCAACGGGAGCAAAATAGGCGGCGGATCAAAGCGGCGACGGGTGGCGGCCGGAGGTAGAAGATGAGGTCAGGGGCGGCGGCGCAGGGGGGCCTCGGCTCCAGCTCGAGGTGGCAAGTGGTGTAGGAGATGGTGGTAAAGCTAGGGGGCACGCCCGACATGCGAGGGGAGGACAGTGGCCGCGAGGGAGATGGCGTCCATGGTGGCAGCAGCGTCAGATGTGCCCGGGAAAGGAGGTCTGGGCGAGAGGGGAGGATTGGGGGCAAGTGGGGATTAGGGTTGGGGACAGGGGAGTCGTCAACGTCTTGAGTTCACCGGGGAGCCACCGGATGGCCGACACGTGGCCATCCGCGGCCACGAACGTGCCTCGGTCGGCCACCGCGCGCGGTGAACAAGGGAGGACGACATGGCGTAGGTGGGTTGGGCCGGGGCACTATTGCCACGGCTGGGCCGTGCGCACAGTGCCGCCTAGACCTTTTTTTCAGTTTCGTTTATTTTTTGTTCTAGTTTTTGTAATTCTGTTTTCTTTTATAACAAAATTATTTTAGCTTTATACAATATAAAACTTGCTTCTAAATTAGTGTTATATTTCAGGCCACTCAGACAAAAACTTTGGCACTTATTTAAATTAGTTTTTAGGATTTTTATAATTTGAAAAGCATTTAAATTATTGTTTTCCCCTCTGTTATAATTGTTTTAGGTAATTTAACCAATTTATAAAATGTTGGTTTCACCATGAAAATTATCCAGTGATTATTTGCAGCATTATGAACATTTTAGTTTTATTGTTTGAAGAAATAATTTATTTGACTTTATTTTAGATTTGAAAATGGCTTTGATTTTTATCAAGTGGAAATTTGGCTTAGTTAAACTTGATGACATTGGCACCATTATTGTGAGGTCACTGTAGCATGACACTGGGGGTGTTACAGGGGCTCATTGAAATAACTAGCTAGTGTCGACTCTATGTATCACGCGTAGGGGTTTGATGCAACAACCAACTATACTAGCACAGCTATAGACTAGCAAGAGACTCGCATCGATCGACCGGGCCAGCAAACTACATACGCGGATGAGCAATGATCGATCGAGTTAGTCTTGCATCGATCGCCCAGGTTCAGTAATGCGAGGAATTGCTTAGGTTCAGTAGTGCTAGGGCTCGACCGCTTGGGTTCACTAATGCGAAGGGCTCGCTTGCATTCTCGCACATAGGCGCGTACGAGAGAAACAGACAAACCACTCCTCCTGGCCACCCACTGTATTACCGACCGAGCAACACGGGCAGCGGTGCCAGGCACAACATGGCATCCATACGGCAAGGTTGATGATGATTAGTGAGAATAGAGTGCCTCAGCAACTGCAGTGGACGGTAGCCACGACGCCATTTCCGACACGACGAGCATGGAGCCGCGGGCGAGCGACCTCGTCGGCGACACAACAAACTAGTTGCTAGCATCATCGCCGTGGAGAAAGTCTGTGGTGAGAGTCGAATAGGAGGACTCCGAGGCAGAGGTCAAGGAGAGGAAATGTAGTGCGCACGCGATGGTGGCGTCAGTGTAGGAGGATGATGGAGAGGAGGTCGAAAGGAATACCAGCGATTACGATGCCAATGTAGTAGGATGACAGAGAGGAGGCCGAAAGGAACGTCACCAACGATAGTGCGAGTGTAGTAGGTCGCTGACAAGAGGATGGGAGGAAAGATCAAGAGAAGCTTCCATGGGTGTGTATTGGTGACTTCAATGGGATCATCTTTAATTATGAGAAGCAAGGGGGTGTGCTCCGTAGTCAGTCCTGTATGTAGTGTTTCCGTGATGTTTTACCTTTCTGTGACCTTAAGGATCTCGGCTTCAAGGGTGATATTTTAACCTGGAGAAATAATAACTATGATATTGATGGCTATATCCGTGAAATATTTGACAGGGCGGTGGCGAACCCTGCGTGGTGTTCTTGATTCCCCGGGTTGTAAACTGACCAATTGTGACATGCAGAAGTCTGACCACCGTCCGATAGTGTTGGCCCTTTTGGGTGTCCGAGCAGTGCACCAAACCAGGAGTTTTGACGCTATCAAGCATTTTGAAGCAATATGGCTCTAAGAGGAGGATTGTGATTCAAGGGTGTTAAATGCATGGGAGGTAGCAAAACTGAGAGGGACGGGGTCCATCCAAGAATGCTTAAAATCTATCATATGTGAGTTGGATGATTGGAGCTGGAATATTCTCAGGGACCTCAAAAAAGGAATCGAGAAAGTAAAAGGATAGCTCAAGGATTGCAGGAGGGCTGGTCTGAGTCATGAGATAGTGCATCATGAGCATGTTCTTCTATTCAGGCTTGAGCGGCTGGAGGAACAGTAGGACCTCGTGTTTAGGTAGCGTGCCCATGTGAGTTGGCTCACTAAGGGGGATAGACATATGATACGTCTCCAACATATCTATAATTTTTGATTGCTCCATGCTACTTTATCTACTGTTTTGGACTATATTGGGCTTTATTTTCCACTTTTATATTACTTTTGGGACTAACCTATTAACCGGAGGCCCAACCCAGAATTGTTGTTTTTTGCATTTTTCAGTATTTCGAAGAAACATAATATCAAACAGAGTCCAAACGGAATGAAACCTTCGGGATCGTGATTTTCCAATCGAACGTGATCCAGGAGACTTGGACCCTACTCCAAGCAGTGCCAGAGGCGGTCACGAGGGTGGAGGGAACCCCCCTGGGCATGCCCCCTACCTCGTGGGCCCCTCGACGCTCCACCGACGTACTCCTTCCTCCTATATATACCTACGTATCCCGGAACGATCAGAACAGGAGCCAAAAACCTAAATCCACCACCGCAACCTTCTGTATCCATGAGATCCCATCTTGGGGCCTGTTCCGGAGCTACGCCGGAGGGGGCATCCACAGCGGAGGGCTTCTACATCATCACCATAGCCCCTCTGATGAAGTGTGAGTAGTTTACTTCAGACCTTCGGGTCCATAGCTAGTAGCTAGATGGCTTCTTCTCTCCTTTTGGATCTCAATACAATGTTCTCCCCCTCTCTCGTGGAGATCTATTCGATGTAATCTTCTTTTTGCGGTGTGTTTGTTGAGACCGATGAATTGTGGGTTTATGATCCAGTATTATCTATGGAAAATATTTGATTCTTCTCTGAATTCTTTTATGTATGATTGAGTTATCTTTGCAAGTCTCTTTGAATTATCTTTTTTGGTTTGGCCAACTAGATTGGTAGTTCTTGCAATGGGAGAAGTTCTTAGCTTTGGGTTCAATCTTGCGGTGTCCTTACCCAGTGACAGAAAGGGTTGCAAGGCACGTATTGTATTGTTGCCATCGAGGATAACAAGATGGGGTTTTTATCATATTGCATGAATTTATCCCTCTACATCATATCATCTTGCTTAAGGCGTTACTCTGTTTTTACTTAATACTCTAGATGCATGCTGGATAGCGGTCGATGAGTGGAGTAATAGTAGTAGATGCAGAATCGTTTCGATCTACTTGTTTTGGACGTGATGCCTATATACATGATCATTGCCTAGATATACTCATAACTATGCTCAATTCTGTCAATTGCTCAACAGTAATTTGTTCACCCACCATAGAATACTTATGCTCTTGAGAGAAGCCACTAGTGAAACCTATGGCCCCCGGGTCTATTCTCATCATATCAATCTCTACCACTTTATTTACTTGCTTTGTTTTTACTTTGCCTTTTACTTTTTTACTTTGCATCTATCTATCAAAAATACCAAAAATATTATCTATCAGATCTCACTCTCGTAAGTGACCGTGAAGGGATTGACAACCCCTAAGCATTGGTTGCGAGTTGCTATCCTTTTGTGTAGGTACGAGGGACTTGTGCGTGGTCTCCTACTAGATTGATACCTTGGTTCTCAAAAACTGAGGGAAATACTTACTCTACTTTGCTGCATCATCCTCTCCTCTTTGGAGAAATCCAACGCAGTGCTCAAGAGGTAGCAACATCCAAAAGAAATCTAGGCTTATGCTAGTGAAAGGAAGAGGATTAGCACAATAAAAAATCTTAGTAAGGAGGACAAAGAGGTGGTGGCGGGGGAGGATGGCTTGAAGGTCCTCATTACTAACTATTTTTCTTTGTTATTTAACCCCATGGCAGGTCTCTTCTACTCGTGTAGGAGTTGTTCGATTTCCTCGAACGGGAAGGGTGATGTAGCACAACAGCAGAATTTACCCCCGCCCCAGTTAAGAACCAAGGTTTAATTGAACCAGTAGGAGTCTACAAGCTAACAAGATAAGCAACACCTACACACAAACAAAAAAAAATACTTGCACTCAACTTAGTAAGGGGGTTGTCCATCCCCTCGTCTTACTAGTTGCAAGGTTAAAAGAAAATAGTGATAGGTAGTGATATGGCAAATGACAATATAATAAAAGTAAATAAGAGAGGAATGGAGCAAGACAAGTATTAATAGAGAATGGACCCAGGGGCATAGGTTCACTAGTGACTTCTCTCTCAAAAGCCATAATGGCATGGTAAGCAAATTATAGTTGGGAAACTGATAGATAAGAAACATTCATAACTATGATCATTCATGGCATAATCTCATATAGATCACACCAGTGACAAGTAGACCATAATCCAACTGCATCTAGTACTATTACTCCACCATAAAACTGCTATCCATCATCCATCTCAAGGTATCGAGTTTAATGAAAAACAGAGTAATGCAATAAGCAGGATGACATAATGTAGAAAGAAAGAAACCTAGAAATAATAAGATAAATCCCATCGGTTTATCCTTAGTAGCAGCAACACATGACGTGCTAATGACCCACAAGTATAGGGGATCGCAACAGTCTTTGAGGGTAGTGTTTCACCCAAATTTATTGATTCGACACAAGGGGGGCCAAAGAATATTTATAAGCCTTAGCAGTTGAGTTGTTGATAACCCACAAGTATAGGGGATTGCGATAGTCTTCGAGGGTAGTATTTCACCCAAATTTATTGATTCGACACAAGGGGAGTCAAAGAATATTTACGAGCTTAGCAGTTTAGTTCACTACAAAAAAACACTTCCGTGATGATACATATTTGTCACAGTAGGTCATGTTTTCTGTCATGCATGTACATCCATGACAATTTATGACCGAATCATGATAGTCATACATGTGTTGTTTTAGAAGTGTTCCATGACAATACCAAAATTATCATCATGGAAGTGTCCACTTCCATGATGATAAATGGCGCGTCATGGAAGTGCTTTCGTTAAGAGTAACCAACACGTGGCATCCACCGTACCGGGTCGCCGTTAAGCTATCGGGCCCGGACCAATGGGGATTTTCCACGTGTAAAATTGTCAATGACCAGAGGAACCACGTGTCGGCTCACTGTTGGGACAAATGGCATCCACTCATAGGATGGGGGGCGCCTATGATTCGTCGACATGTGGCATGGCCCAACAAAGGCCCATTTAGGTGAAAAGGACGACCCGTTTGACTTGGTCCAAAGGTAGCGGGCCGGCCCACGGAAAGCCTGTTAACGGCTTGTTCTCATATAGCCCATTTACAGCCCGCTAACTCACAACACGTTATGGCCTATCCGAATTAGGCCCAGTAGCATCATCTCGGACGCCCAATATGATTCCATCCTATTGTAACTTTGGGCGCATGTAAGGCCCATAACGTCTTTCGGCCCATACGAGGCCCTTTGTAACTCTATGCCCATTAAAGGCCCGTGGTGAAACTGGCCCATTATGAACAGTGTATTGCTTTATACCCATCAACGGCCCATTATTCCGTTGGGCCGTTTCCAGCCCGTGTTAGCTTTCGGCCTTCTAAGGGCCCATTTATTTTTGGGCTCATTTCCAGCATTCGGTTACTTACGGTCTGTTACTAGCCTGTTCCGCTTGTGGGCCAAATTCAGCCTATGGTTACAGTCAGCCTGTTTGTGGACCGTTAACCTGTTGGGCTATTTCCATAGTGTCATCAAATACGGCCCATTAACGACTCCTAATGCCTATCGATAGAATTAAGCTGGTTATACATTTCGTCCTATTAACGACCCATTATGGTCGGGCCATAAACATACGATTTCCATTCTAGCCCGTTTACAGACCGTTATTGGTCCACGAATAGAACGGCCCATGTTTGGACCATGGATCCTACGACCCGTATAAGGCCCATGGATCCTACGGCCCGTAGAAGGCCCATGGATCCTACGGCCTGTATATTATTTCCCATGGTTATTGTGGCCTAGTTATAAAAATAGGTTATTGTGGCCACTAGAAAAACGCAGAAAAAGAACTGCAGTGACTACAAGCAAACAACTAGACAATAAGGAAATAAATAAGCAAGCAACTAACGCTAGGCTATTACAGCTATTACACATATTACATCCACTGGGCATCAAAGTTTGCCACCAGTGCAAATATAGGGAACAAAGCAGCATATTACATACACTGGCCATCTAAATTGGCCACTAGTGCAAATAAACACGGCAGCAGAACAAGTCCATAACTTAAACAACTTCAGAAGAGCTCAAGAAACGTTATCCTGGGTATCCACCATGCTGGCAATAAGCTTAGCAAGCTTATTAGCTTTCTCCTATTTGGTGCTAAAATCCTACAACGGTTGCTGTTACATCAAAAAGTATGCATCCGAATTCTCTAGCGATTTCCACAGTCCTTCGGCTTCTTGTCGAAGGACAGCTGATCCATGTATTTCATCTTGTAGTTGAGACTCAAGAAACCGAACTGATTGAGACAGTGAGTTCGAATAGCTTGTGCCAGCGGTAGTGGCCAGTAACTCGAACAATACACCAAGATAGGACTTTGGGGTTGTCTCGCTGTCTTCAAGATAGTCTTCCTTAGCTAGTTTATCAGATTTGTTAGAGACCAACAAGGATGTCTCACTATCATGAACCTTATCTTCATTAGTTCCTTTACCATTGCTTAATAAGGTACTCTTCCCCAATATTCTGTCAGCATTCTAAAAGAAGAAACAAGCAGACACATAACAGATTTAGCATGTAGTATATGAAACTCATTTCGATGAACCAGTCCAGTAGTAAGGTGGACAGGATTAAACTACCAAGTCTTCTATTGTCAAGTACTACATAATAAAAGCATCAAAGAAACATATATCTATGTCCTATTGTCACTGCATTGTCTTGACAAATCAAATAGAGACACGGTTCAAATCATATCAGTTCAAGACAAAGCAGCATTGAAAGAATACAAAGTGTGGGAAACTACAAGGCACAACAAGATTTTAGATGGGTACCACGGGTCTACATGTACAACAACATTATTG